>JAMWFC010000023.1:271029-537271 GCA_027475525.1 Macrolepiota albuminosa | reverse complement strand
AACATTGCAGTCTGATTCAGTGCTGTGTGATACACACAAGACAGTCCAGTTACATCCAAGCCTATTTAAGTCATAGTTGCCAATATCTAGCTTTGAGCATAGAAACTTTCTGTTCATAGCAGATCAATATCCTTCTCCTGCAGCACATTTCAGACAGTCTGAAGAGAGACAGAGTTGGAAATGATGTTGATAAAATTGGTGGCCTGGACAGCTGTATTAAGTCTTCCAGTTGAAGATTCAAGCAGTTATCAAAGCAAGTGGAGGACATACAAAGTACTAGATACCAAAACTAGAGATGCTCGAAAAAGTGTCTCAAGAAGTGAACATTTTAAAATGGCTATTACTCCATCATTTTGATTCAAATTACATAACCCTAGGTGCTGTAGCTACAATGCCATAGTATTTTACATGATTTAATCAAAATTTTAGGTACTTCAAATCTTTTATGCTAATATTATCTTTCAAAAACTATGAAACATTGGGACACTTTCTTGAGCCACTGTAAGATATGACAAATCTAGACAGCTGTGTGTGACCTTTTCAATAGACAATATCAATGGGTTTGAGGAGTTATTAATATGATGCATTTTCTCAATTTGTTCAAGAGTGAAGTTAGCTTCTGGAGGTACAGAAGATGTAGTCCTGCCAATAGTAATTATATTTTGCATAGATAACTCAAATATGAAACAGGCATGATTTGTCACATAGACTTGATAGAATAGCTCAGTTGTCAGGTTCTACTGATGATGGATGCTTCTAGCAGTGAGCAAATCCTTACAAGGTGGACTCAATGTCTGCACAGGCTGTTCCTGAACCTATGGAGTTTGTGAATATGATCTAGAGTTCTTTTAAGGAATGAGATAATCTCCAGGGGCTGGTATGATAGTTTCAGGATTAGAAAAAAATGAATATGGGGATCCTGGAGTATTGTGGGGCTGGGAGGAAAGTCTAACAAAGATAAATGGAGTTCAACAAAACATAGAAAAACTGAGAGGAGACCAGGAAAGATTTTGAAGGGTTTTGCAGAGAACTTCAGAGAAACTTTAAGATGAAGAAATAGTAGAAAAGAAGTAATATTTGACCAGAAACAAACTAGAAAATGGTGATAGACAATCAAGAGAATCACAGGCAACAGCTAGGCAGTAGTGAGGCAATATTAAGACTATTGTAGGAAATCGAAATCATTAAATACTGATCAAGTATCAAATGCAGAGCAGGCCCAGCAGCATGAGTCAATGCTTGGTAACTTGGAAAAATGTAATGGATTGTTATGAACTTGCAACTTATGATTATTGGATACTACTGCTACACATAATGAGGTAAGGATAAATTGTCCTTACCAAACATAATTGTACAATTTGACATGTGCACCAATTGAAAAAAATTGAAGGTAGGAAAGAGCGGAGGAAATAGCAACGGATGGAAAGAACTCAAGCGTACTTCTTCACACCATGGACAAGTATAAATCTTTGGGGTACCGTGATATGGGGAAGGGTCTCTTTGAACAACTCATGTAGCCTCTCTTCTGACCATGGCGCAAATGCGAGAAGGTGCTCAATCGTTATAATCCCTTCAGCTTCTAGGTCACTGGCGAGCTTGCTCAAGTTGTGCTCGAGATTTCGCAAGAAAGTATCCAAGTCCGGAGGTGGCGACAGACGACCCTCAACATCAATCATAGTCGATCTCTGTCATTCACAAGTTGGATCAATGATGCATTCAAAGAATCAAAAGTATCGTACCGATTCCATAGGCGCCGGAAGTTCCGATGACTTGGAAATTCTAAGTGGCACGGGGAGGGAAAGATGACGTTTATCTTCCATCTTGCAGCGAGGTGGCGAGCGCTCAAACCAGGAACGTTATTAGCCAGACTAATAAATGACCTTGGCGAGCAGTCGACTGACTGGAGATTGTTGAGGAGGGCATCGCTCGACTGATTTCTTAGCAGATACGGATAATGATGACCGCAAAAATTCGGTCTGTGAGATGCATGGAACCTTCTACGATGGGTATTACCAGATGAAAATTCAAACGTATAATGGAAACGCATGTACATTGTCTTGCAGAATAATTTTCTTCGTCAAGGCTGGATATACTTCGCCGAAGTCGTATCCTTGATCGTCCCTTCCCGGGATGTCCTCGAGGACGTTAGAAACCGTAGTTTCTCTGACGTTGATATGTTGCGCAATATGTGATATTTTGGCACCACGATTGTACATGATCTGAATCATAGACCGATCCTCTCGATTCATGCGACTGGCGGTAACTCTGGCAATGTTAGCCATAAATGCTGCGGAAGGACCAGCAGAGATCAAAACAAAGCTTACTTGTGAGGAGCCATGGATGGTAGAGAGTGAGAAGAAAGCGTTCTGGACTATATAAAATAATATACCACGTCAACCAAACAGGCCGCAACACTCGATGGGACTTTCGGCATGTTTGTAGGATCTGCGCTTTTAGACTTTGGCGTGGCATTCCAGAAGACCCAAAATTGGAAAATAGGTACAGATATCAGGAAGACAAACTAAGCGGAAGGACTTCGATGATCGTCAGCCGTCTCCATGATATACGCCAGAGGCAATGAAAATCAAAAATTCGAAGAAAACGGAGTGTGACTGACCTAACGCATTTGACTCGCTGGCAAAGATAAGGTAGGCAAAATTGTTGATTGTCCGAACAGACGCCGTGTCTTTTCAAGCTTTCACTTCGACATTTGGCTTCCACGATGTCTATACTTAGCCATCTGGATGCGAGGATTCAGTCATAGGTTAAAGAAGCTTGGAAGACGCACATTAACATCAGCTATAAAGGGAGAGAAAATCTCGTGCCTGAGAGTCTGTTTTTGACGAGCACAATAACGTCAGTGCCTTGAAATTGTGGCGTGTCATTCGCAAGCGCCACCTGAGGTCTGCTCAGCTCTCGCTCTCAGGGGAGGTCTTTTTCAGTGATGACGCCCATACCGAAGCCGTTTCCACTGTATGTGCCGCTGCAGGACAACACATTTCAGCGTAGCTCATCCTTCAAGCACTCTGAGTAAAATGTGATGCAATCAACTTTCACGTCCCAGAAAGCGTTCGTTCATATGTCAATGCAGGAATAGTTGCATTGGACGACAGTACAATCTAACAGAGCTCAGACGTACTTCTTCAACCCATGGACGAGCATAAATCTTTGCGGTATGGTGATGTCTGGAAGGGTAGCTTTGAACAGCTCATGAAGCCTCTCCTCTGACCACGGTGCAAATGCGAGAAGGTGTTCAATCGTCTCAATACCTTGCGCCTCCAGATCACTAGTGAGCCCACTCATGTCGTGTTCGAGGCTGCTCAGGAAAGTTTCCAAGTCCGGGGGTATCACCAGGTCGTCAACACTTGCATTCGATGGCGGGCGTTGCTGCGGACAAGGATAAATGCCATTGAGAAGCGAAGGAAAAAAGTGAGTTGCACCGTTTCAGTGTCGCTCATTAAGAACTCCGACGGCAAAGGTGATCCAAATGGCCGAGGCTGAGTAGAACGAACTTCATCATCCGCTCTCAAAGTTGGTGACGAGCGCTAGTAAGCGTGAACATGGCTGTCAATAGAAGGACAAGCGATTTTGGCACGAGATATACTGACAGAAGACAGAGCGGCAGTGGAAAGGGGCCATGTCCGTTTTACTGCGACTGGCTTTGGAAAAGGTGTGGACATCAACGGCTTCGGCATCTGAAGCTGCGGGGTGCTGGACTCTTTCTACGTGATCAAGGCGTTAACGAACGAAAATCCATATGCGTTGCATGGACCCACGACTTCTGCTGGAGAAATTTCCTTCATAAGAACTGCACTGACTTCGTCCCATTCATCTGCTTTTTCGTTTTGGTCAGTCATGGTCTTGATAACGTTTGTGACTGTAGTATGCGAGGTGCTAAGTCGCTGGGCGATGTGGTCCGCATTCATGCCACGATTATACATGATCCGGATCATAGCACGCTTTTCTCGTGTCATACGGCGACTGGTATCTCTAAAAAAGGTTGATCACGGATACGATGCAAGTAGGTTTATGGCAGAATGTGAAAATTACCTGCGAGTCATCAATGGGAAAATGAAAGGGAAAAGGCATTCTTGCCCGCCATACACGAGATCAACCAAACAGGCTGCAACAGATGTCTCTTGATAATAAGCGGCCCTCTTGGACTTCTGTGAAAATCTGACCTTGTCAATTGTCTTTGACATGCGTGCGAGTCGGATGACATACGATTTTGTCGGGTAGAAGAGAAGTTGTGCGGAAGAGGCTTCGATAATCGGCCTCCTTCGTGTTGTGAACTAAAGAAGGGGATAAAAATTAGACGCCATAGTACAGTGTAAGAAGGATACTACCAAAAAAGAACGAGATAAATATATGCATGCCGTGGACCATTCAAACCTCGAGAGATCAATCTCATGTCATCTCAAAGAAGCGGGGACTTCTAGAGCGCTAGGCTAGGCTCGTGACTAGGCGATCATAATACTCATTCGTGCGACATATAGGATATCCCGAGGCACATAGTCCAGCAAGGCAAAGAGGACATCTCGAAGCCACCACAAGGAGAATTATTCTTCAAGGCTGAGTAAGTGCTCCAGTGAACACTGTAATTGGAAGGCATAGATAAGAAATACAACCAATCTCGTGGGGGTGAGCAAGCGTACCATGTCCACTATCAGCGACCGTGCAGCTAACATGGTAGCAAGCATGCATACCGCTGGTCGCTTCTGCCAATCTTTGACAGTCCTACGTGCGGGATAATATGTTCAAAGCACCTCACTCAAATTTTGATGCAGACCAAATTCGAAAGACCGAGTGCAGTCTCTCAGGTAATGCAGATTATTGGGCTTTGTGAACGGGCCACGATTCATGATTCACATAGGGCCAGATTCAGGTGTAGGATTCGTTATGACACCTAGGCATTGCGTCGCGTTTGGAGGCCGTGAAGTGGTGGGGTGTCGAAGCCGTGAGGTTGCTGGGTAAGCAAGTGTCGCGTCACACGGGATGAGGTTGTCTCACGAAAGGACTGGTGTAAGTCCTGTATTCCGAGAGCTTGTATACTGCTACAGCTCGGCTATTACGTAATGTGAGTTATGTCGGGAAAGGAGAGGTCTAACCACCATCGCTGACAAGTACGCGTGGTGTCAAGAATAGAGACTCGAAAGCTGACCGTGGAGTACGGAAATGAGAGCCGTGGACACGGGAACGCTGGCCGATGAAAGACGAACGCGACAAAAAGACTAAAATTGTAGCGACGACATGTAGTTTACGTAATTACGTAATGTACGCTATGCTTCCTCTCGCCACACTAACCTTTGACACCCCCACTCGGAGACGAGGTGCAGAGCTGTAGAAAATTCCCCCACTGAGTCAAAGTCCCTCATACACTCAATAAAAACAGCCCATCTTCATTGTGCATTGAGATGAGTCTTGAGATCTTGCCATCCTTTTTTGTTCATGCCTAACTGCTGCTGACATTCATGTTCTATAGTCACATAGGTGAGGATATGTGCAAAATCTCTGACAGATATAGCACAAATGGGCTTATTATTATCAGAGTCAGAGCTGTCAGAGTCAGAGGCAGCATGTGAATTACAAGCAAATATTGTGGCAGTGATATCAGAGTTGGAGGCAGATGAGGAGTGTTTGCAATGGTAATAATGTTTTTTGGCTGCATAAATGACTTTGTTTTTGATCTTTAGAGGCATATCTGCAACACATTGAGAAGAGCAGTGTTTAGGAAGACCACAACAATGGAATGCATCTTTGCCTTATGAATTGAGCCAGTTATACTTCTGTTGTCCCTCATCATCTGAATCAGCTTGTGTGATTTTTTTCTCCTTCTTTGTCTTACCATACATTGCTTGAATTTCTTCTACTAGATTGAGGGAAGTTTGTGTGTCCTCCTGATTAGTGAGAATCTTTTTCACAGTGACAAGAGTGGGCTCATCTGCTGGAGTAGTAAAGAGAGTGCAAACAATGGAGAAGTTGGAATGAAGATTCATGAGAATAGAATTGACCACATTGACAGCAGCAGAAGCATAACCAAGAGCAGTGAGGGCCTCATAAGCAGAGACAATGTCTTAAATGTATACTAAAACTGGCTATGTAATGTTATGAACAGAATTATAAAGATGCCATTTGAGTTCAAAGTGTTTTGCATGAGTGTCCTTTTACAATTCATTCTTAAGAGTGGTTCAGACAGCACTGGCAGTTTAGGATTCTTAAAATGGAAATGAATGACATTAGTGAAGAATATGATTTTATAAAGAGTGGCTCAAGCTGATTTATCATCCTTGTGCCAAATAGCAGAATCATTGGAGCAGGAGGTCTCATCCTTGATGTGTGCCAGAATATCATGTCCAATAAATGTCATCTCAAGCTCTGTAATGCAAGCATTATACTTTGAGCTATTGAACTTGTTGTCTGAATTGAACGTGCAAAGCATCTTATAGTGGGAAGAGGTTATAGTTGGTGGAAAGAATAGTGAAATTTTTTATCAGAATATTAGAACTGGATTGAGTTGATGTGTGGGCAGAGCCTATAATTTGTCAAGAATAGGGACTCAAAAGCTGATCATGGAGTACAAAAATGAGAGCTGTAGACATGAGAATGCTGACTAATAGAAGACAAACATGACAAAAAAACTAGAATTGTAGCAACAACAGCAGAACCATGTAGTTTATGTAATTATATAATGTATGCTATGCATCCTCTTGTTGCACCAATCTTTGACACATGGTTGATTTTGCTGCAATTTGTCATGTCAATAAATAGCCTTGTATTGCACTGGCTCTATTGTTGCTGCCTTTCTCCACACAAGATGTGGAATCCTTTCTACAGAATATCCAGCACTTTTGAGGTCTTGCCATTTCAGCTAGTGGATCACAATAATACTTCAGCCTTAGCTCAGACCATTACCCTTTCTTGGTCTTTTCTGTTTACCTTTGAAGCTAAAATAGCTTAAATTCTTCCTGCCAGTGTTGCAAATCCACCTACTGCTCTGGCCAGTTCAAGGCTTTCTTTGCATGATTTAAGCTTTATACCCTAGAACCTTACATCTCAGCCTTCTTCTAGTCCACAGAGTTTATCTCTTATGACAGCTTTATGTCTGCCAACCTTTCTTTCTTCAGTGGCTACTATATATCCTAATGTAAGATGCAATTCTGCTATTGGCTTTATGCCAATTATTACTGTAACCTCTTTATAAAAGGTTAGTTTTCACCTCCTCCTTAACGCACCTCTGTAAGGGCAACCTCCAGAGACTGTGGCTCAGTCACACAGCTGGCAGAGGGAAATCCAAAGTGTATTAGAGTATGTACTGACAATATCATAATAACTACTCACCTGGCAGAGGGAGATCCAAAAAAAACAAGTCTATGGATTCCCTATGCCAGGTTGGATGCTTCTAGGACCTCTGAAGCATGGGAAACAACTGTACAGTACAATAAAACCTTAAAAACTCAAAAATTGCCTACACAAACAATTGCACAAATAAGGGGCAAACTCTGGCAAACTCTGGCTTAAAAACCTTAAAAACTCAAAAATTGCCTACACAAACAATTGCACAAATAAGGGGCAAACTCTGGCAAACTCTGGCTTATGTAAGAGGTTTGGAAGCGGTGCTGAAGGGCCCACACTTGTCTGAATGGTAGCTAAAGAACCAGAGCACCTAAAGGGCTGAGAATAGTATTAACAAATAGTGTTGAAAGAATAGAAATAGTAAAATGAAATAATGTCAGAAGAAATAAAAGAATGAATGAAAGGAGAGCAGAAGAAATAAGGAGTGAATAGAAATAGTAAAATGAAATAATGTCAGAAGAAATAAAAGAATGAATGAAAGGAGAGCAGAAGAAATAAGGAGTGAGGAGTCCCCTGACAACCTCTAGGTTAGATTTGAACATTATTTGCAGTATAATGAGTATTTAATAGTTGTTGGCATGTCTATGTTTCTCTTGATCTGCTTATAAATGCAGCTTGCTATTGAGCTCTAACTTCTTTCAACCATTTTGATCAGTCAGCATTGTTTTTTCCTGCACTGGAGAATTACAGGTTGTATGAGTCGAATTTGGTCTTAACAAGGAACAATAAATTATAGTCTATGAATTTATGCAGGCTTTGAAGATATTAGTCTGGGTTATTTGTCATTGTTTTATAAATAATTTTGAAGGCTAAATTGAGGGCTCTATAGTCCATGCTATTGCAAACTTCTTGAGCAACACTATAATAATATTCAACATTGCCATAATTTTAGTGAACAACTGTCAGTCTATCTAGCATATGACATCTATATTTGGCTCAAAGTAGTGGTACTTGTAGCTTGTTTTTAAGAAATAATTACAGAATTATATGATTAATAGCATTTGAAAATCACTTAATCAGTCTTCCAATCTGTTGTTCAGTAATGGATTTCTTTCTACCTCTTTCTTGCTCTCTTTGTATGATCAGGCTTTTTTTGGGCTCATTTTTTCCTTCTTTCACTCCTTATTCCTTCATTTTCTCTTCATTCCTATTTTTATTTCTTCTATCATTCTTTTACTTAACTGCTTTTATTCTTTCAACACTATCTATTAGTGCAACTTTTAGTCTTTGAGGTGCTCTGGTTCTTTAGCTATTATTCAGACAATTATGGCCCATCAATACCACATACAGACTGCTTATATAAGCCATAGTTTGCTTTTTGTTTGTGCAATTGTTTTTTTAGGCAATCTTCAAGTTTTTTAAGATTTTGTTGTCTTGTACAGTTGTTTCCTATTTCTTCAGAAGCCTCGGAAGTGTCAACCCTAGCATAAAAAATCCCTAGGCTTGTTTTCTTTGGATCTCCCTCTGCCAGATGAGTAGTTAATATGATATTGTTAGAATATACTTTGGATCTCTCTCTGTCAGCTGTGTGACCAAGTGATAGCCTCCATAAGTCACCTTTATATGCCCTTCTTATACTTGTCAAGATTTTGTTCAATATAAGTACATCATTGTGTCCACATAATTACATATGACTTGTGTAGTAGTAGATAGAATTTGATTGAAGAGTAATATTACTAGACTTACTAGACAAGATCAATGTTGTAAATATGCAACTTCCTTTGCACCCTATGTATCAGAGCTTCTTGTTTTTCTTACCTCATCTAGCATGATGTGAAGTATTGGAGTGACAAATACTGAGATCAATAATACAAATTTTCAAGCTATTATGTGTATTAATAACATACTATGTAAATTTGCATTCAAAACTATTATTCACAGTGCCTCAAATGCCAGAATTTCATTGTCAAATTTATTAAAATTATGTCTGACTAAGTCTCAAATATTATAGACCAAAGTTGCCTTCCAGAGGTCTCAAATCTATAATAATCAGACTTAAATTGAGCTAAATTTTCCTCTCAAATCTAGAAGCTTTCCAGGGCCTAACTTTGCAGAGAGGCAAAAAAAAATTATATGACTGTGAAACCTATTCAATTTGATTGGCCATAGTAAGTTTATTTTGAATTTATTCAGTTCCAACCTAGGAGAATCATTGATTTCATTCTTCCAAGTTCTTTGTGTCTCTGAGGTACTGTTGTATATAGCAAAGAAGAACTGTGCCTCTACATCAAGAGCTAGAGGAATAGAGCGCATAGATCATGTAGGTTTGGCTATACCTTCTTAAAATGTTTTTTTTTATTATTTTCTCTTTCACACTTCAATTTGTACCACATTATATGCATGATACTGAGATGTGTACTCTAGTTTACTTATTACATTATGTTATTTACCCTAACTGTCTAGTTACATCAGATGTGTTTAGGTAAATAAATTATAGTTTGTACCACATTACATGCATGATACTGAGTTAGATCAGATTTATTTAGATCCTAGACTACTACATGTAAATTGTTGATAGTGTGCTGGAAGATGAAATTTTTAGTCTTTTTTTGTAGCTCTGTCCTCTGAATGTGTACTGTAGTCTTCTGATCTCTAGGCAATCTAAATTTACTGATGATCTAGTGAGTGATTTTTTAAAAAAATTTATATCATATAAGAGATGTTATGTTGGCCCGTAACTGAATCAGAGGTACCAAAGGTCTGGAAAGTGAGATTGTTATTACATCCAAGTCACAGGTCAAGTTCTGACTCTGCTTGAAAGGAATCTTCAAACAATGCTCATTGTCAATGTAATTGCTACTCATATGGTGCATATATCTTACAAAAAGATGGAAAAATTTATTACTGTAATATTAATTAAAGTATTGATATAAGACTATGTGAAGATGCAATATACTAGTCTGAGTACTGTAACATTGTTGATGGACCAGTACAGAGTTGAGCAGAATAATGGTACTCTAGAATAAAATAGATATATCAGAGAAGATGAAGGATGATGTAAAGTGGTTAGTTGAGTAAAATATAGTGGGATAAGCATAGTCTCTGCCATAGTATTGAGGCAACAGCACTATAATAGTGGCTATGAATCTAAAATCTTGTTGAATCCTATGTCAGTGTCTGTTGTAAGTCAACCTTTATTCCTACAATAAAAAAAACTTAAGAAGAGATGCAAGGTCTTGCAGCTCCATCTTGTTCTTCGAGATAAGTAATCCTGTGAAAATCAGTTGTGTATTATGTTGGAGTCCTGAAGGGACACCCCAACCTTGCTTTGTCCCTTTGTGTGCTTATGGCCAATGTTATGGCCACTGGCCACCTATCATCATTCATCCATTGTTCGAAACGTATATTGACCCTTACGCAGTACATATATATATACTACGATATTCTACATGAACCCTCAGTCTTTTATACACGACTGAGGGTGAGTCGTCACCTACATATTTGCTATGCATGTCCTGATGATGTACACATAGAATTAAACTAACACATCGTCAGGTACTAAAATACAGTCTTTTATACACGACTGAGGAATTAAACTAACACATTGTCAGGTTAAATAGGACTTAGGTTCTAACATATTAATTGTTGCATATCAAATCAAGTTCTCCTTCTCTCTATTGCACCCTTCTTGGCTCTTTTTTCTCTGCCTTCTCCTTCTCCTTTCATTACGTTTGGCTCATTCCCTCTGTATCTCCCTCAGATCTTCATCTGAAATTATAACACAAGCAGAAGTGTGAATTTTCCAACCCTGCTTAGCCTGCTTCTTATAATAATGATGTGCTTAATTACAAAGATTGCAAGTAGCATAAACTTCTGTAGAATTATGTTATATCTGTACAAGTTCAAGCTGAGCATGAAGGGCTGAAACCTGATCTTGGCATTGCTGAATGGCTAACATTGGTTTAGAGATAGGAGATAATGATATCAAAGAACTACAGTAGATGTGCTGGAAGTAGATATCTGACATGTTATTGATTATATCTGGAGTTAATGAGAACCTAAACCAGATAGTGTTGGAGTTGAGGGAGGGCAGGGCAGATAATGAGTATTTGATATATCTGGAGTTAATGAGAACCTAAACCAGATAGTGTTGGAGTTGAGGGAGGGCAGGGCAGATAATGAGTATTTGACCAAGCCATTGCTGAGCTTTGTGTGAGAGTCAAAGCATGTGTGTTGGTTTGATTGGTCATTTAATTGTTAGATGCCATTTCTGTTTCTGTTTCCATTTCTGAGCTGGTGTCTGATGCCACCATGCTTGATCTGTTCCATTCATCATCACTCTCCTCATCTGGTGCATCTGCTGGAATGAAGTCATTAGAGAAGGCATCAGGTGCCTGTGGCAGTCTGGTAGATTGGCAGACAGATGCACTTGACTTGTGTTGAAGTTGAGTAACTAGGTGCAAAATCCCTCTTAATAAAAAATTCTGGAGTGATATCTGACTCTTGAAATGAATCTGTTTGAGCAGGATTGATACCTGCCTTATGCCAGACTTGGAGGATTGTCTCTTTCTTAAATGCCTTTTTCCATGCCTGAGAAGGAAGGCAGAAGAGATGCACAACATTTTTGCAGGCATATTCAATGATGTTGAGTGCAGTGTGTGATTTATGTCTATCATATATTAAGAGAATTGGTTTTACTGATGTATTCCTTGCTTTAGCATCTGGAACAGATTGACTTTCAAATCATTCACATGCAATATAGTCATTAGTCCATCTGTTTTTGGATGTCAGAAGTCTTCAAACCCAGAATTTTGAAATGGCCATTGTTGAGCCTCTGGGAACAATGATTCTACCTTATGATAAAGGGTTTTTTTACTTATGGGGATGACCCATGATCCTAAAATACTCAATTCATCAACTAAGACTTCTTCCTATGCAGCAGTAAGGAGCAATTGTTTCTTGTGTCCTTTGCTTTATGTTCTGTCTTGCCTTTGTATTGATGCCAGAGAGTTACATATGGGACCTTGTAATCTTGAGCTGCATTTTAACTGAGTTAAAAACTCCATTTTTTAAGCCTGCACAAGCCTTCTGTATGAGGTCCTCTGTTTCCAGGTTGACAGAACCATGGTGAATAGCTGCACAAACCATTTTTTTGAAGAAGTGTTGAAACAGTTGTAGAATTTAGTGCTCTGCCCAATATCCAGAGCTTCAATAGCCCCTAAATTGTCACACTCTCTTGAGTCGAACACAAATATTTCCAATTCCTGGGACTTTCCACCTTGTTATATTCCTTAGAAAATTATATTTAAGACACTATGTATGTATCAAAGGTTTCTGTGTAACTAGATTTCGCACACTCTTTGTTGATTCATTTCACCGAGCCCAGGTGGGTTACAAAACTTGGTCTGATTTCACATTTTGGGATTTTCTACACTTCACTAACTTCAATTTTGTATAAGATAAGCCTAGAGAACTCATGATAGATGGTGTTTTCATCTTCACATTGCGAACCGATTTCACGTTGTGACACATGACAGTATATAGAGTTGAAAAATTTGATAATTATTAAACTAAAGCTACTTCAACAACAATCTAGAATCATGATAGATAGGGGATCAATCAATTAGGTATTTAATATAGTTTCGGGGACAATCAGACTTTTTGAGCTCCAGAAGACATTTCTGGTGACTCGTCAACGAACCCAGAGCGTTCGCCCTGTCCAATCGCGTTGAGTTCGCTTTCGTTCCTGTCGAGTGTGCGGAACGCGAAGAAGAAGATGGTGCCTGCTATCCAAGAAGCGATAGCGAAAGATGCGAAAAGCCACACGAACTTGGTCTCAACGTTAACAGCAACAAGCGCAAAGTTCAACGCGGAAGAAAGTGCGGTCTGGAACTGCGAGAAGGCCATGACGACTGACTTCATCCGCTTGGGGGCCTTGGTGAAGGCGTACTCGAGGGAAGTGATGGAAGCGAAGATCTCGGACATGCCGACGAGAATGTAAGGTCCAGAAACGATCCAGACGTTCAACGGTGTCGAGTAGTGCACGCCATCGATCTCGCATGCAGCCGGCTGCTTGTCAAACTCGCCACCACGGCAAGGAGTGAGCTTGTTCTGGTAGCTCTCGAGAACGGAAGCATAGACCATGGCGAGACCGGCGACAAGGAAACCAGTGTAAATGCGCTTGATTGGGGTGAAGTTGATACCTTGTCGGCGCAGGAAGGGGTAGATGAGGTAGTCGAAGATTGGGATCATGACGATGATGGAAATGGGGTTCAGATTTCTGCACATGCTTTAGCTCGAGCTAGGTGACATGCTGCGATAAGCTACTTACTGAATGAGATCGTTTGGTGTTCCGTTGAGCGTCATACCAGCCGCAATGGTACCGAGGTTACCGTCGATTTGGGAATAACCTGAGGACCGGTAAACGAAGGTACAAAGAGATATGGATACAAGTACTCACACAACCAGAAGATTGGGAAGAACAAGAAGACCTTGCAAGCACTAATAGTCCGGTCAACTTCGCCGACGAACTCATCGTCCCAGGTGATCTTTGCGGGGACCTGGCCTTCAGCATAATAGCTGGGCTTAGCGATATCCCAGAAGTCGCTAGACTTGCATCGGCGGTAGGTAGTAACAGGATTCCATGACCACCGAGGAGCCAAAGCAACGTTAATGCAACGAATTGTCTAATGAGCGGATCAGGCTAAGCGTGATGGACACTGACAGACATCTCAAGGCGATTTACCTCGAGCAGAATGGAACCACGTGGGGGCGTGACGATATAATTCTTCTTGCCAAGAAGAAGAACGAAGGGTACAATCGCGAAGATACAAGTGGGGACAAGGAAGGCCGACCAATAGCCATGGTCACGGGCAAGGAATGAGGCTGAAATCGCACCACAAGACCCGAAGTTGACGGCGGCGTAGAACCCTAAATGGCGCCGTAAGACACACAGGAAAGACAGGAAAGGTTCAGTTAACCTACAAAGGTACATGCTCTGGATTGTGACGGCAGGTGACTTGATGACAACTTCTCCAGAAGGAAGCGTCTCCTTTCTTAGCTTGCCGGTATATTGTTCAGCAATCATTGGGGAGACATTGGCCTTGATAGATCTATTGGATAATCAGGATGCGAAAGCAAAACGAAACAAGTAGACTTACCCGGCACCAAGGCCCATGATGATGATAGAGAGAACAAGAAGACCGAGCGCAGGACCGCCATGTTCCAAGGATGCTGGAGCTGCAGAGGCGGTAAGGATGATGTGGCCAACAAGGCAGACGATAGAAAAGATCATGATGGTCTTGTATCGGCCCCATAGGGTATCAGCTAGGATACCACCGATGAAAGGAGTGCAATAAACCCAGAAACTGTTAAACTGGACGGCGAGTTTCAGAAAGGTAACGGAAACACGATCGGGCAACATACTGTACGAAGTGCGAATGACTTTTGTTGACCCTGGCCCAGAGCACCGGCAACGACGTTCTCGCCTCTGAGAGCCTTAGGAACAGCGCCAGTTCTCGAACCAGGGGGAAGTTTGAATTGGATGTAATTGTTGTAGATGTTTGTCGTTCCGTAGTAACTCCATCTGCAAGGGCCCATGAGGATGGAGGAGATTATAAAACTTATTTACACACCTCTCAGCAAACTCGCAAATAACGACAAGCCAAGACGTATATGGCAGACGGTCGGCAACGTGTCTCAAAGTAGCGAGCTCGTACTCGGTGACGCCTTCAGAGCCTTCAACGATGCTAGAACCATCGGGTGCGCCGTGATAGTGTTTCTCGTCATGGGAGGCGCGAGGGAGATACTTCTCGCTTTTCTCGACCATAACTGGAGGTGGGGTGGAAGTTCCAAAGAAAAAAACTGGGGTAGGCTAAACCAAACAAGTCATTCTTATAAGCAATGCTTATCTGGATACCAGCGAGCGGCCGTCGCATCAAGCAGTAAGTAACGGATGCACATGGAATTTTTCCTTGGCGCCGATTGCTATCACCGGATTGACAATTCGGGAGTTACGCCCCGATAGAAATTCGGTCCATGATCGAGGCTTTTAAACAGAATCAGTGACAGCGCGAACGGATCTTGCCCTTTGTATTGATATCACAATAAGACACGCATCCTGATTGCCTTCCAGCGTTCACTGCATGCATAATTACGTACGCCACCGACAAAGATAAAGATGGCCTCTGTCGACGATGTAGCGGAAAATAAAGCTTCCAGAAAAAGGTTTTTAGCGAGTCCGAGGGTGTGCATGTGGTCCAAATTGTACCATATGGCCCGCATGCCGCCTCATCGTTGTGGCGGCTGGCGAATAATTTTTCGATCATTTAACTTTGATGACGATCATCTTCTAAATCAATCATGCCCAAACAAGTGTCTTCATCCGGGACAGCCTACTTTTTGAAGTTTGGACACAGCGTATAGACAGCCTTGAAATGTACGCACGCAGTCGCAGCAGCTCCATGGGCTTATGATAACCTCTGAGGCGAATGTAGGTCCACATGTGTGCCGGTTCGATATTCAAGTATTCAGTCAATAGACGCGTCTCCTGATCTTTTTCACTACTATGATACATATATTCCAGCCTTCCTTGGGTCTCGGCCTCTCTGTCCCACTTCTCGTCATCAGGAATAGTAGTCGGTCTCATCAGTAGGCACCTAATGGGCATTGTCACCCCCCACCATTAACCACATCAGATGATTATTCTCAGAAGTGTATATGGCCACAACAGGAGAAAGCCGGGTAGTGGGCCCAGCCCGATCGAGCCGGAAACACTTGACTGAATTCTAACCCGGTTGTTCGGAATGACCAACCAACCAATGATCGATATCGGGCACAATGCTGTTGAGAGTTTTCGAGCGATAGTCCCACCTCTTATACGCAATGGCGAAAGCGCAGCGAAATCACTCACTGCAGATATACAACTCTCAGCAGCCACGTGAACACAAATGCCCTCACCCACCGTTTGGCCAAATGGGGTCGGCGCCGCTTTAGGGTGGGGTCAACCCTCCAGGTGCACTACCGGTAATCACTTGGATTTTTTGATAACCAGCTCTGATTACTACCTCAGACTTTTTCCAGGCTTCGGCGCTGGCGTATACGTTCGTCAACGTTGTGTTATTTGTTCTGTCTACCACCGACTCATGTTTCACATGCGCCAGCTCCCAAATATTATGCCTTGCCATAGGCTCGTGTCATTTGGCTGGTCAATCACTGACGTCAGATGTTGTGTATGATTTTTTACCATCTCTTTCCCAATTCACTTCTTCTGACAACGACCTGCAAATCATGATATGTACATATGGGACATGTGCACGTAGAATCAGACGATGTGTCTTGGCTAGACTCGCCTATGGGTGGACGTCCACAAATCTGCCAAAGAGATATGTACACAAAAGTCTGGGCACAGGCTAAAACGCCGCCAACAATCACCTGGATGTAATCAACCACGTGAGGCCATCAATGACTGCGACCATGCGGTACGAACAGGTACTGGGTGTTTTGATGCCAGCCCAATCATTAGCCGACGATCGCGACAGCTCTCGGTTACTTACCTTATCTTGGGATCAATTATGATGGGGACCATGGATCAGTTGGAGAAAGATAGAAGAGGATAACACGGGGATAACACGCGCTCAGTACCAAGCTTGAAGCTTGAAGTCTCAGGCTGGTTCCAAAACGTTCAGAACACGCTACTCCGTTTGGGGTTCAAAGCATTTCATCTGAAGGATGACTACAGAGCTGCGGTCAATTTGTTAGTCGTTTCTGGGACTCATGGGGTGAAGTACTACTAATACTATCGATGATCCAAGACGCAAGTAGCACTGGAGACAAGAGTTCCAGACTCTGCTATTGTCAATGGCTTTGAATCGAAAGGATGAACGACTCACCTAATCTGGAAAAGATATGATTGAAACACTCACAACGTACAAAGCATCATCAAAAACCAAACTTTGCATACCTATCCCTCTGCAGCACCCGACCGGGCAGAACTTCTGGGTTTTGATATATTCATGCGAGGCGTTAGGCTGACAACATATACTTTCATGATCGAAGGACGATGATTTGAACAACGTTGGTTCACAGGCCAGGTTGTGAAGTTCCAGCTAATCGTGTATGGCTCGGGTTATCACGGTATTTGCTTTGTGGTCACGGATGTCAAGTTGTAAGACGTGTGATATCACTCGCCTCAAGGCAAAAAAGTGTTACAAGCGAGGAATCCAGAGTTGAAATCACAACCAAATAGCCAAAGAGTATATAGACATATATATAGAGAGAGGTGACCTGAGCAAGCGATGGCGTCGAAGAAATAGCAATCAAGCAAAACCAGAGGCTCGAGGATCTCTTTCCGTCTAGTCGACGAATATACGTCTCGCCTACTTGAGTGATCGATCGAATATCAAGTGTGTAGTATATCTACACGCGAGGATGGCCGGAGCGAGGGGCAGTAGGAGTGAGTCAGAGTACACACAAAACGTCAAGATTGATCGAGACCATCAAGTTCTAACTACTTCGTCGACATCAGGAGCTGTTCAGATGTGTCACGGCAAGATAATAGAGGGTCGGTGCTTCTTCTTTGATCATACAGAAGGTGCGTGTGAGCTGATCTGTGCGTGAATATTATCTCTGTATATGTGAGCTCTCAGATCCAGACAAGGCGCCTTCGAGTTCATCGCACTGTCAACCTAGGTTGGACAAAGAAAGAAGAACCGTAATGACATGATCAGTACCAAGGAGAGGTCATTACCGTCAAGCAGAGGCAGTAAAAAAAGATTAACGAGTCGCTCACTATAGCCAAAAAATGGTGATTTGTCAGGAATTGTCTGAAGTTGTGTGTGCCTGAAGCCACGCGATAAACCGAAGAGGACCGAAATATCCTCTATAAATAAAACCTCATCGCCATGTGCTGCGTGTGCTACCATGTGCAACGTACTTTCTCACCTTGCAGTCGGCGCTTTATGTCGCCCCAATCGGCTTTCAGTCGTGGTGAGGGTTAACTTACCTTGTGTTAGACGTTGAACAACAATAAGAAAAATAACCTTCGGCCGAACCCTCAAATCACGCCACACCAACAATTTTAGAGATAGCACAGCTGGTCCGTCGTCTTAACCTCGCGACACGAAATACAGAATCCCAGGTCTCAGAGAAATAACGTTCGTCGGGTTTCCCTGGCAGCCTTAGCACTGACGTCGAAGAAGCGAGTTGAATGTTTAACACTGGAAAGAACCATGAAACTTGGCACAAACACGGAACGATGAGGAAGAAAGGGAGATTGTATCTTGCGTTCCGCTCACGTATTCTATAAGTACGAGTTCGGAGTTGACATAGAACAGAACCTTCTTCGTCATGGTCACCTGTCTGTCACTTTTGGCGGATCGTCGTCCATCGTTGTGTCAAGGCAGTGCGCCATATATCGATCTGTCCACTCCCCAGAATTCTTCCCGTGACTGCCGCTTATCAGCCTTTCACCACGAGTTGTTCCGCCACCACAACGCATCCGTTTTCCTTCTTCATTCCCATTATAATACAATTTGCTATGTTTCTGGGATAAGTAACCTAAAAGTCTACGATTTTATCAGCGTCATTTCCGGTACTATTTATCTCAGATCATGAACACCATATATCATATCCAAAAAATCCAATGATCATTTCCTGCCATATTTGTGCGGCCACACTACCAAAAATGTGGCTTCATGAATGTCAAAAAGTCAAGTTACAAATACAATAATGTACTATTGATACAGGTTGGGAAAAAATACCGTATTCTCAGCATAGACAGAGATTGGCTTGGCCTCAGCGAAGATCAACTACGACATCCGCCTGCCATACACCATCCCACACATTGACCAATGCCACCAGCACGAGGTGTTCAAAGCGAATGCCAGAAGAGGTCAGGTTCCATTCGGAGGAACGAGATGGTTCGTTGCGCGTTTTCTAATGATCAAAGTGCAAGTTAACCTGGGAATGAGAGAAGTCTATGAGGCGACAAACCTCTACGAAACGCGCAAAAATTTGGGCAACAGATTTACCAAGCTGAGCGCGAGTGATAGGACGTCCACCCGGATTGATCACCAGTTGATCATAGCACTCGACGTGCTCATATCCGGGCCACTGCGGATTTTGTTATTACTATGAATTAGCTGGGAAAGGAGTTGCTTACAAGAATGCGGAACGTGATACGTTCCCGTCCAGTATCGGAAAGGACTGCATCTCCTGCACCTTGTATCATAGCGGCTATTGCAGCCTCACTACGAGCTGAAAGCTCGCGCATTTGTACTCCCTGTCCACTATAACCAATATGGTCAAATTGAATTGCAGCATGACGACGAAAATTCTGTCCCATTGCTTGGTCCCATTTCGAAGAAGGTTTATAGGACTGTTGAGGGAGGCGGCGACGGGCAAGAGAAAGAGACCCAGTATTGCCCACGGCACCTGCCAGGGTAGAATAATGTGAGATGTTGGAAGACCGAACTGGAGGATGAAGAGGGTTGGCGTAGGACATCGTGATGAAAAATTTGTTGTAATAAGAGGTTTGGTGAGGATTTCGCTAACTGTGTACTTGACTAATGAGACAGTCATCTTAGCTCAACTTTTAAAGGCTTCGAAAGAAAGTCAAAGATAAAACTGCCAAAGAGGATGGTCACCAAAGAGGTCGATTGGCAAACAGGACGGTCGCCAAAGAGGATTGCCAGAGAAGAGCAAAGCGCCCAAAGGCCCAAGCACATCAAGTACCAAGCGGCATCCAGATCGTTGGTTTCTGTGGTTTCTGCTAGCACCTGACGTTTTGTAGTTGACGTCTCCTGCAAAAGTCTGTGAAATGTAAGGGCGCTACCGTGGGTGGTTAGCCGTGACGGAAGGGTAACGAGGCAGTTGATATTTGTTTGATTCACCACAACTGTCGCCTTTCCCGGCAGTCAACGCGAATATATTTTTGTCAAAGTTTCGGCAGCTTCACTTGTGAATGGTCTTGTTCCAGGTGTTATGGTCGTGAGCGTTTCGTGTTTCAAACGCGCCTGCATCCTCTTATCGTCACCAGGAGAATCGCGCTTCATGTTTAACGCTGACAGAAGCAGCCTTTGATATATGTTCGTTGCCTTGCTGCATTTTCTCAGCAAAGAAAATTCCAAAGATCCAAGGGCACCAACAATAGCGAGCGTTTTCCAGTTTCTTTGTTGGTTTGTTGCGCACAAAATGTGGGACGTCATTTCTCACGTGCCGTGTGTAATCACGTGACTCATGCTGCATCATGAATGCTCAGCGACGATAACTTAGAGTCAGGTGTAGTACCTTGGCACTCGCTGTGCGTCGGCCCTTTTTTTTTCACTCTGTTTTGGTGAAAGAAACTGCTTTTTGGTACGTGTTGACCCATAGGTCCGCATCTGATCAGTCACGTGAATTTGCCACATCGCCCGTCGATTCTTTACATTAACCTCGACGTAGGCTCGAGGCTGTGAGTAATTTACAATTTGTTCATTTTTCACCTTTCTAACCATGCTTATACGTTTACTTAGTATCTTCTTAATCGTATTTGCACAGGTATTCAATACAGTTGTTAACCTCGACGTAGGCTCGATACTGAGACTTATTTTCTTAATCGTATTTGTGTAGGTTCGGGACTCCAGTACGATACACCATATACCTCCTTATCCTTATAAAGAGGCCAAGTACCTCGTTGCCAGTGCTTTTCAAGGTTTCTAAGATTAGCATTCATTGGTTGTCGGCATCTCTGCTATTCCAATTTTTCCGACCTGCTCTCGGCGGAATCCCGGCTTTTGACCACCATCTGACATTTTCTGCACGACGCGTAGCCAACTGTCACCTTTGTCCTGCTCAATGCCGTCCCGCCAATCCACCGAATTTCATCCTAGTCCCGGACACATGACAACGACTGTTGTTCTCGCCTTTGTTCTTTAAGAGATTGACCTTGTAAACCCACCACTAAGACTTATCTGTTCAGCGATGAGACTCTCTTTTCAATTCGTTGCCCTTGCGGCGCTTTTGACCTCGACTGCTCTTGCTCAGTCACCTCTTTGGGGTCAATGTAAGCTACGATCCTCCGACCTCGATGCAAAGATGATGAATACTCATTAGGCGGGGGTATAAGCTGGACAGGATCGACTGCATGCGTTGCAGGGTATGTTACCTCTTGAGAAGCGCGGCAATTTCTGACCCTCGTGTGTAAGATCTGTGTGTACACGCCAGAACGATTGTCAGCGGGAAAATCTTTATATCTCGGTGATGAGACTGAAATCACTCTGACAGGGTATTACCAGTGTGTCCCTGGAACGGCTACTGTGACTACCTCTGCAACAGCTAATGAGACATCCGCTACCTCAACCCAGACCTCTAGCACATCCTCTCCCACCTCCCCCAACAAGGCGAACTATTGGTTTAGCTTGTGAGTTCTGTAACTGGTCTACATGAAATCGCTTTCTCATTTTTCCGAACACCAGCGGCGACTCGTATACTCAGACTGGTTTCGACCCTACCCTCACACTTCCCACAGTCGGCAACCCCCTGGGCAACCCAATCTACCCGGGCTACACCTCGACCGGCGGGCAGAACTGGGTCGACTACGTGACGACAGAATTCAACAACTCCCTTCTCTTCACCTACAACTACGCCTACGGAGGCGCAACCATCGACGCCACCCTCGTTGCACCTTTCCAGCCTACCGTCTTGTCTCTGACAGACCAGGTCAACCAGTTCCTGAGCGGTGCAGGCACCAAGCCTGCGGCTACTCCCTGGAGCAGTGCCGACTCGCTGTTCTCAATCTGGATCGGTATTAACGACATCGGTAATAGTTACTACATGGGAGGTGATCGTGATGCGTACGACATGGCCATTTCGTCTTCCACCCAGTCGTTCAATCTTTCTCTTTTGCCACAGGTTCTCCGACACTCTATTGTCCGCCGAGTTCGCATTGGTCCAGAAGCTCGTATGTCGTCATGATATCATTATTCTATGTCGTTATTATTACTGACACTTGTTCTCTCTCCTTGACAGTAGTATGGCCTAAATCAATGTGCGTTGTGTCCGTTCTGATCTGACTTTTCACAGCAATGTCGGAGCTAGGAACTTCCTTTTCCTCAACGTTCCCCCTGTTGATCGCTCCCCATTAGTACTTTCCTCCTCCTGATTTGTTGTCCGTTGATCATGTTTGTCTTGTCAGATGACTGCACAAGGTACCACAGCCACCTCACTCGAAGCGAGCGTCATTGCTGGGTTTAACGCTAAATTACTGCAACACGCCGACGATTTTAAAGAGAACAACACCGGGGTATGTATCGGAATGCTATTACTGGATTTCGAGCTCAAACGGTATTCTCATAGGTGACGAACTACTTTTGGGATTCTAACGCTCTGTTCTCAACTATCCTCGATGACCCTTCTGCTTATGGCTTCATCGATAACTCAACCATTGGCTTAAACTCGGACGATTTTTGGGCGTGAGTTCTCTTTATCATTAATCAGATTAATTTTCTTATTTGAACGTGTTGTATTGTTTCTACAGTAACAACCTTCATCCGACTAGTATGTCCTTCTTATTTTTTTTTCTTAGCACAACTAATATTATTTAGGTTACGCTCACTACTACTTCGGACAGCAGGTTGGTGAAGTCGTCCTTAAAAACACTATTTGGTGAACGACGTTGGGGTCGCGTACATCCTATATTCTGTGTAAAAGTGCATACAGAGACAATAAAACTATATTACATCTTGAATTGAACGTCGTACTATCATGTCGATCGTTACTCGCCAGGGCTGAACTTCCTTCCAAAAATCACTTCAGTTTGCCGCTGCATTTCGAAAAAAAAAATCCCGGAATCGTTCATATGGTACAAGAGCGAGTGTGGAACTCTATTTTAATCATTTTGACAGATACCTGAGAGTTTGTATGCCTCCTGTATGGTTGCCAACCCGACGAGACACTCCAGAAGATTATGTACATTGAATACCAAGATAGTTTGCGTAATAATTAGGGAACTAGATACCGAGACAATTAGAGATCAGATGAAGTTAAACTTCATCGTACAATGTTAGACGATGATGGGTCCACCGTAAGTGGCACATATCCAAAGTCTGATGACCGGAAAAAGGGTCAGCATACACGACATTTATTCTCTTAATTAATTACCTTTACCCTCAGATTCGAGACTCACGCATACATATAAAACCTTAGACACAGTGCTTATACCCTCAGTCAAATATACGAGGACTGAGGGTAAGCAACTACGTACACTTATCATACCGGATACTATACTCACAGCCTATCTCAGTATACATACTTACTCGTGTGTATAGGTCTTGGGTTGTAACACACAAGAAATTCCGGACAGACACACGAGCCTCCAAACGAAGATAAAAAAAACCATAGACGATTGAATCCGGGAAAGAACATATTAGTTGTCGCCGTCCCAATCAGGTCCCGACTCATCTGAGTAATCCGACATCGCAACACCCTTGCTGATCTTCACAAGTTCAAGGGCGGCCATTCTCGACGTGATATTGCTTGATGAAAAAGCTTCAGACGCTACGTCATGAGCATCAACGACAGACTTCGGGGCTGTCGATGGGTGGGGAATTTTTGGAATTCGTTTTCTCGGGGACAGATGAACTTGTACTTTCTGTACGTGCTTCCCTGGTCGTCGCGCTGGTGCCAGGAGCGAGAAAGAGGCTTGATCTATGTGTTGTCCTTGTTCATTGCACCCGGTTGGAGACTCATCATCAGCTCATCATCAGCGTCAGTTGCTTTTTGTCTTCTAACACCTGAGAGTGTAAGTTGCTCCGTTTTTTTCCTTTATTTTCAGACCTATGACTTGACGCGTGTATAACAATATTTCATTTCTTGTGCTCGTCATAGGTGGAAAATATACTGTATTATCTTCATCTTTTCTTGATCTTATCTCTGATCGGACAAAGAAGACAATTTGAATGAGGAACTATTGACAAACAGCGGAAACTTTTGATGAACGTGCCATAGGCATGGAACTATCGCACGAGCTGCCCGCTATCATTTTCACTTCCTTAGTCGATTCAGTTATGTGGGCTACGCACCAATAACAGGCGGCTTCTCGGCAATGTGCATTGACGAACGTGCATGGTACGCCTCGTGTGTCTGGACGGTCTACTATTTGTATTCGAGTATCTGAGTGCTCTGTCTAACTTCTATTCATCAGAGACTCTGTAACCGTTCGAAGCAGCTGTGATGAATGTATCAGCTAGAAAGCTCGTCGACCTCTCTGAGGTTGAAAATTTCGCAGATATAAAAGATGACAAGACCAGAGAGGCGTTCACCGTGATCCCTAGGAGTGCAACTTGTCGTCAAACAACAATGGGCAACCTTTTCTTCCTGAGTGTTCTATGTACATTTGGAATCTATCTCATCTCTGGTGCTGCGGCTCCTTCGCGTGGAGATGTTACCACCAACGTTCCAAAGAAATTATGGACCAATTGGGCTATGTACTCGCCGTATTTCGCCGCTGATAAGTATAAGAGTGCTCCCAACGGCTGTAGGATAACTCAGGCATGTAATCACCTTCTGTTGATGTGTAGCATTCATTTATTGATGAGAATGCGGGTAGGTTAACATTGTAAGTCGGTGTGAATTATACCAAGTGTGTTAAAAGGTTTGATGCTCGGCTTTAGCTCCAGAGGCATGGTGCCAGATATCCTACCGCTCATGCTGGAGAGCAAATCATGGCGGCTGTGAATAAACTTACCGCTGTTTCAAACTACACCGATTCGAGCCTTTATTTTCTCAAGACTTACACCTACTCCCTGAGTTCTGACATTTTAGTTCCTTTCGGTGCAGCTCAGTATGTTATGCATTTGACCCGTTTTACTGCTTTCTTAGCTAAATTCCAGATCTCGTACCGCTGGCCAAGAACACTTTAAGCGTTACAAATCTCTCGTCAGTGATAATCAACTTCCCTTCGTGAGAGCCTCTGGCTCGGAACGTGTCGTTGACTCAGCTACCAACTGGACAGCAGGTAAGGTTACGATATTTTGAAAACGTTATCGCCTGTTGAATCATGCCGTAGGTTTTTCCCGTGCTAGTAATCATGTCTACAATCCTCCTCTCTCTGTCGTCATTTCCGAATCAGATTTTGTGCGTGAACGCAGAAGTCAATATATATATCCACTCAATTTTCTCAGGCCAACAATACGCTTGACGATAACATGTGCCCCAATGCTGGTAACTCAGATATCCAGACAGGTGCTTGGCTGGCAACATACGCCCCTCCCATCGCAGGACGTTTGAACGAGGAAGCACCTGGAGCAAATATCACCATATCGGATGTGTACAGTTTGATGTCTTTGTGCGCCTTTGAAAGTGTGTCTATTAATAGTGAGAGCGCCTTCTGCAACCTGTTCTCTCAAGCCGAGTTCGAGGATTTTGAGTACTATGGCGATCTCGACAAGTACTACAATACAGGGTATTTTATTTTCTTCCCTTTTTAGGGTTTTTCTCACTTTCTTGCAGTTATGGACAGGAGCTTGGCCCCGTCCAGGGTGTTGGCTACATCAATGAGCTGATTGCACGTCTTACCGGCAAGGCTGTCAGCGACAACACCCAAACCAACCACACCCTCGATACCTCGCCCGAGACATTCCCACTAGATCGAACTATCTATGCCGACTTCTCCCACGACAACCAGATGATCGCCATTTTCGCAGCCATGGGTATTTTCCGGCAGGTCGTTGCACCGAACCCGACGTCTCCAGATCCAAAACGTGACTGGATTACATCCCACCTTGTGCCGTTCTCCGCCCGGATGATCACTGAGAAATTAACTTGCACAAAAAACAAGGAGTCCGAGTATGTTAGGATTTTCGTCAATGATGCTCTTCAACCTCTCAAGTTCTGCGGTGGTGATAAGAATGGCTTGTGTACCCTCGGCGCATTTGTAACGAGCCAGTCATATGCTCGTAATGATGGAAATGGCGACTTTGAAAAATGTTTTGCATGAAGGCATGAGCGGAGTGGGAAAGGTATACTGCATCGCTAGATTCTACTTAAAATTCAGTGATCTACGTGATGATCAACACGACTAGTTTCGTTCGTTTCTGGGATTCCAAGTTGTGTGAAAGCCACACCCGAATGGAAATGCAGAGCTTTGAGCTCTACGTGTATATTTCCCGTGGACTTTGGCTCTTTCTCACACAGCAGGACCTTGGCGCCGCTGATCGCGTGTTTGCGGTTGACAGGGCAGGTTAGCTTTGTTCAAGTTATCGTACATCCGTGGGTATCTTCTTAGTGTCACCACAGCTACACAGAATGACGTGTGCTCGAAATGTCACTCAGGCGACTTGATGTTCTTCACGTTCCACGTGTACCATCACACTACTCTCGAGTCTTTCCTTACCTGTAGAATTCTTCCTACGCAATTCTCATAATAGGCTCATGCCCCTGCTGCTCCTCACATTGGACCTCCTGCTTCTACTTCCTCTCAGAGCACATTGACCACCTTACAAATTAAGCGATGATGTCTGATATACAAGATGCAGAGAAGGGAAATGCCGGTATTGTTGGAAGCACCGCCTACAAAGTTAGAAAACCATCGAGGATTGCCAACCCCGTTCCACCGTATGTTTGCCTTGTAGATTTTTGTTGACATCGCTTTCACATCTCATGATCTCTCCAGAGGCGTATTCGCATTTGCGGCCACGACATGGTTGCTGTCAATGTACAATGTTACTACGCGCGGGATTCACACAACCAATACCGTTGTGGGGATGGCCCTCTTCGGTGGGGGGCTCACACAGTTCATGGCAGGAATGTGGGAATTCCCAAGAGGAAACGTCTTCGGCGCCACGGGTGAGTACTCATCCTTCGAAATTTAATGCCTACTTAGTTTCTGTCGAAGTTTTGACGTTATACGGCGCGTTCTGGATGTCGTATGCGACAATTTTCATTCCTAGTTCCGGTATCATTGCCGCCTACGCTTCACAACAGGAGTTTGCGAATGCCTTTGGCATGTATCTTATCGTATGGTTCATGCTCACGTTGTTGTTCATGTATGATATTTTCATCTCTGGTATACGTTGAAGTACTTAAATTGCCTGAAGACCCCCAGTTGTACGCCGTAATGTGGCCTTTGTAACCTTGCTGTCTGTTCTGGCTGTCACACTGCTCTTGCTCGCGATTGCTCAATTTACGGGTTCGCCAAAGTTAGTCTCTTGTGCTTTTCGAAATTTCTGTCGTTTCTCAATAGTTTTCAGGGTCGGGAAAGCCGGAGGAATTTTCGGTATCATGACAGGTCTCATTGCATTCTACATAGCGGAGAGTGACATGTTGGCAGCGGAGGAGACAGCCTTTATCAGGCTGCCTCTTGGTGCATACTAGCTTCTCTTTTTAAACAGACACCATTATTCGGTCTTTCGTCATATAACGAAAACGTGAATTCCACCAAGTCCTATATACCAGAAAATTATGAAATTTTATGTGCTAACCTGGTTCGCACTGCAAGAGTCCCCATCATCTGGAGGTACGTAGCTGGAGAAGAGCCTGCCCCTTTGCCTCGGACACCGACAAAGTTCTTCAATTTCCCTGAATTCACCCCATCTCTGTAGTGCTCCAGATACCGAGATGCAGTCTTCTCCTTCAATCCCGTTATTCTCATTAGTTCATTGAGAAGAGACTTGCTTCCCAAATCCTGACCAGTATTTGTCGTATCTATGCAGGACTGAAGTACCCCAAGGAATGTTTGAGGACGACCTTTGGTTGTCAGAAGTTTGGGGAAGCTGAAGTAACGATATAATCTGGGTAGAAAGAGGACTCGAGGATGAGACGGTGATGCTGTCGTCCCTGTATGAGAAAGGTCCAGCCCAATTCTTGGCGAACGATAGACTGTGGGTTTTGGCTGAGAAAACGATGCCCTGGCTCGTAGAAAAAGAGAAGTCGGGCGAGAACCAAATGCTGAGGTATCGCCTGTCCACTTTTCCTCAACAAGTTCAGGTATATCCTCTGCGTTGCTGAGACGAAGGACCTCGTCAACTAGTAAAGAGGGTCCCGAGATGACCTTACTATCTGAAACGCGACGAAGGCTTCGAAGGAGTGCTCCCCCTCGCGTCGACTCTCTGTTCGACTCCGCGGAAGCTTCGGCATTGTCGAAGTATCTGCTGACCTTTCGCATCTCTGGAATAGAGTCACCAAGTGTCAAATCCATCCCTTTACGAGATCCTCCCCGATATGTAGTCAGACTGGTGAGACTCCGAGTGGAGTCTGTGGAGGGTCTGGGTGCACGATGGAAATACCTGAAAGCGTCCATCACTCCTTTAATGCGTCACATTTGGATCCGGAAACTCGATTATCTACACACCATTTCCCACAAACTCTCTGTTCTTCACTACCATGTGTGAAGGGATCCTCGTGGCATCCATCCTTCCACAAGTAGAATTCGAGTTCCAAGATCTCAAATTCTGTTTCCTCATGTCCAGATTTGACAACTAGATAGAAGTCATGTAACAAGGAGCGCCCTACACAGTCAAAACGGTCGCTAATGGCGGAAGTGCTGTGCAGGTTAGAAAAGTCAAGGTTTTGAAGCAGTGCGAGTTCTGCATCCTGCTCCTGAATAACCAGTCGCTGCTTCTTCTGTGGTGCAGAGGCATCTTCATCGTGACACTCTTTTCTTTTGACCGTCGATGTTGAGGCCATGAGAATTCTAAGGAAGGTCAAGGCACCACGCTTCGGGATAACTCTCAGCCTCAAATGAAAATGCCATCAGAGGAAAAGAAGTAACAGTCTCTGTAAATGACAATGTCGCACAGTGTGAGGGGAACAAAAGGTCCATCGGACCGTAGGAATTCCGTCACCGTTTGGGGTGCTGCTTAATTGGCGCAACGATGGAAGCCTATGCTTCGATTTATTTGGAATTTATCTCATGATGGTAAGATTCTTTCATAGAAAACCAAGAGTCCTTTCCGTCAATGGACCACAGCACGCAACTTTCACCTCCCGTATTGATCTTCTGGTCCCTCCAGCCCGAAGCCGTTTCTCTGCCAACTTTGAATATCTTGATACAACGTCTCGTTTCAACAGCATGAGTCTTCTCAAAGAGATGATGGCCAGGACGCTGCGCTTATGGCATGGCTCTGCGCATGAACATCCATAGGTAGGAACACTGACTGATGCAAGCATCAGCCGGGGCGCGACGCGTCACACTGCACGTGATCATGTACTGTATAGTTCCCATGAGTGGCTGAGTTTAGGGCAAGTCCTCAGTATCCGTGAACTTCCTGACGTTACTGGAAACTTTTCAGTGTTTTTTTAATCAAATGTGAGTGTTGGCCTCCTTGTTTTGCTTGTTTGATGAGTTATCTACGTACAACTCAGCTCACTTCGATGCTCTCCAGCCATGAGAAGAACACGTATTTTCTGCGCTGACTCCCTATTTTTCACTTTCCGATGCGCTCGAGCACTATGCTGACTTCTTGTTCTCAGTTAATAGTCCTCTTTGGCTCGTTATTGTTGTCCTTGTAAGTGTTCTTCTATATTCTCTCTTATGATGCAATCTTTTTCTGCATACCTTTTGTGACGTGCTTGCACGATGGACTCGATTCCGTCAGGAACCATTCAAGTCTCTGAGCTATACCTTATCTGTTGCCTGAGCCATATGCTGACTTGTCTCATTATAGGTTCTTATTCATCAGACTTCCTCTCAGTTGCCGTGTTTACATATTTCCTTATTGTTCTCTGAACCCACATCCTTCGTGACGTCATGGTTGTTCTCATTGTCGCGGTTGTCGCCTGTTATTTTACCATCCTTCTTTATTCTTTCTCATAAGCTATTCTTGGTTGACGTAGGGTCGCCTTCTTTCTGACTAGTCGGCTCAACTAATTCAAAATTTCACACATGGGCAGCGACATGTATAACAGAAGAGCTCTAAATGCTTGTGGCATGCTGAGACCGGATCCCTTTGTACTTCAACGACGACTGATGGACTCTGGCCCCGATCGGAAGCAATCGCACCATTTGTCATGTTACGCCATGTCTTCGAGCTTCCTCTCACTTCATCAATGTTCCCTCGCTACCCTCTACCCTCGGTTCTTAGTCCCTTGGAGGCCTGCTCTCTACCTGTCTTATTCATTCATACTTCATTTGGAGGCGCTGATAGGCATCTTCATACTTTCCTGATAGGTACGGGCATTGCATGTGCACTGTCTTCTTCATTTCAAGGGATTCTGAGGGATAAGATAAGACTCGGAATAGTCATGCATGAATCCTGGTTGTGACTCTGGAGCGACCAATGATTGACTACTGTCTCAGTCTAGCATAGTCTAGTTGAATACCCTCTTTGATGTGATGCTCCAAACGTCCCAGAATGATTTCACTTCTGCAGTACATTTCGGAGACCGGCCAACCATCACTGACGCAACATCATGGTACATAATAAACCTGTCCTCGTACACTGCGACCCGGGTTCCTGTTATATACAGAGGACTGTGGGTGCATGAGTCGATACTCCTTCACGATAGACAAAAGCTCACAATTTTCCTGTTTTGCGTAGCTCATGACTTTACTCAATCTACGTCTGCCCACTACACATTTATGCTCCCTTGTCTATCCTTAACTCGGCAGAGCAGTCTGCCGTTCTGGATTTAGTTAAAAGTATAATCCGTGTTTATTTTTAATCAAACCTTAATGTGTGTTTATTTACCGAACTCAGCACTGATACAGGACAAAATCACTTTTGAAGCCGCTCTACGATCGCTTGTATGTCACGTCATCGTTCCAGGATGCATGCGTTGTTGAATTCAAGTTTGAAGGGGGAGTATCCAGGGCCTGTATCCCGAGTCAGGAATTGAGAATCGCTTCCCAAACTCTTGTGAACCCGAAAGGATGACTGAAGGTCTTGCAAGTCGCTGATGACATGACGATAATGGATGGAAGATATGAAAGGGAAACTTCAATCTTGCGGGAAAGGAGGCGTTGCAGATACATACAACAACCCGATAAGACGGTGATCAAAAACACAAAGCACTTCGGCGGATTGAAGGCGTTGGCGGTCTCAAGTTGAACTTGGCTCATCACAAGTGCCGAATCATTGAAACCTCGTGGACTTCGTTTGATACAGTTGGAGTGTCCTTTCTTGATACATTATCGGTCTCTACATAGTAGGCAAGACCTCCTTCTCATGGGAATGAACCGACAGAATCTGATGCTTTTGTAGAGTTCTTGACTGTTCGCTCCGTTCCTTGCCCCTGGTTGAAGGGCTTTCCCGTTCATATGAACGGGGCGTACAGGTTCCCACTGGACACCGGTGAACACCGAATCGCGCAAATGTATTGAACATAGACACAAGTAGAATGCAGTCTATTCGAAATGGATTGTGACAAGATTTGAGATAAGAATCTGAAGCAATGATGGAATAAATGGTGTTACGCTAACAAACTTTGAAACTTAACATGAAGGTTATCACTATGACGTCCTGATACGGACATATGTTGCTATCTTATCTCATGCAGCCCTGGTCATCCGCGTCCATGGATGGTTTTTTATATCGTTGTTTTTCCTCAACCTCATGACAAATCGAGAAATGAACGAGAATAATAAATCATCAGAAAGTGAGCAACTCGCCTGCGTAAATATCCTGAATCAGTAGTGAAGAGGCCGTGTTTTGTTATGTAAGTCGCTCACTTTTGGTCTCGTACTGTGATGAACGATACTGTGCAAATTGACAGAGAAACATTGAAGAAGCACTTTCCCAATACTCCAGTACTGTTCCCACAGGCCGCACATCCGAATCAAGCATGCCCATTCAATATCAATCTATAAAAGTGTAGACCAGCCGCTCCCCATTCCCAGTCACTCCTACTATCAAACCACTGAGCTTTGCCAGATGCGCTTGTACAATCTAGTGGTCGCTGTTGCATTCTTCTCACCAGTCATTTCTGCACCGGGATACATGATCCCAGTGGAGAAGGTCGATGGAGAGACTTCGGGAAGACACATCGTCAGACTTAAGCCTGGCGTCGATCAATCACTATTTTTCGATGCCACGAACATCATTACAACTCACAACTGGACCGTCATCAATGGGTTTTCAGGTAAACTCACATTCTATGATTTATATGATTATGTCTTGACTGTAGCTGGATTCAAGGCAAATTCACTGAAGATCAGATCAATGCACTGCGTGCACATCATGACGTCGATTTAATCGCTGAGGATGGAATTGCACAAGCGTCACTAATCACCACACAGTCTGATTTCCTTTATTACTCAGCTGGAGGTGTTTGATAACGCATGGCTACGTAGGACTAATGCGCCCTGGGGACTTGCTCGACTGAGTTCTGTCACGAAACTCGCCAACCAGAACCCTTCGTATGTCACAAAAACGTGCTGAATAGTGTACCCTAAGAGGTCATTAGGGATCGCAACTTTCGGTTCGTTTATGACACAACTGGTGGTCTTGGTGTTGACATTTATGTCGTTGGTGAGTACAGCCTACTCTTTACCTGAATTATCTCAAGAGCTAAATCCAATTCCAGACACTGGTAAGAATCTATTTGTCAAAAACCGTTTATTAACCGAAAACCTTCAAGGTGTTTATATCCAGCATGTAAGTCTCGAAGTATGGTCTTATTCGTTATCTACGTTTCAATATTGCCGCCTGTAGACCGAGTTTGGTGGGCGTGCACGATGGGGCGCGACATTTGGCGGGTACGCATCACTGGATGGAAATGGTCATGGAACCCACTGCGCGTCAGTATTTGTTTGTCAGACTTTATATTCTGCTCCTGACATTGGCATCTACAGTGGTACGGCGGCAGGCCGTACCATTGGAGTTGCAAGGGCGGCTAGCATCATTGCCGTGAAAGTTCTTGGCGATGACGGGTATGTAATCATAGGCTTAACCTTTTGGATACGAAATCCTCAAAGTCGTCTATCAATAGTCGTGGTGCTGTTTCCGATATGTGAGGATTTTCGGCTCAATGATATGTGCCTCTGACATAGATCGGAAGTATATCCGGAGTCAATTGGGTTTATAATCAGGCTAAAGCGTCTGGTCGTCCATCCATCATGTCAATGTCTATTGGCGCAGGTCCCTCTACCGCATTTGACAGTGCGGTTACCTCTGTATACCTCTTTTTCCTGCCAAATTTTTGTATACTCATTCCACGGTTCACAGCTTACAACAATAGGGGTACATGCCATTGTAAGTAATGGTCCGTTGTAGATGTTCCCTACTGGACAGCGTTCAGGTCTCTGCTGGAAACAATAATCAGGATGCAAGCACCCAATCACCTGCCCGTGCTCCTGGTGCCGTTGCTGTTGGCGCAAGCAATATTGCCGATGCCCGTGCCTCGTTTTCCAACTACGGATCGCTTGTTGCACTCTTTGCTCCAGGTGAGAACATTGTCAGCGCATGGTATACTGGGACTACGGTGAGGAAAAGAGCTGCATTCAAGCCCGAGGTACCGACTGAGATTTCTGAAATCTAGACCTATGCCACGCTTTCTGGAACTTCCATGGTACGCCTCAGAGACAAAATACGTCGCAGTATCTGTCGGAACTGAAGCAACATAGTCTACCCCTTGCATCTCAGGTCTGGTGGCTTATCTCATTTCTTCAAAGGGAAGAGTCAGCCCGGCCGTCATGCGCACCAACCTCAAGAATCTTTCTGTAAAAGGCATTCTCACTAATATCCGTGAGCCTTGTCTTCCATGTATTCTTTACATACATTGACGTGATGTTAGCTGTGGGAACTGTAAATCAACTTGCACAGAATGGGCTTGCTCCTAAGTAAACAATGGGATCTTATAAAAGATACGACTCTGGAGATGTTTCTGTATTATGGTGCTGTCAAAAGTCCTCCCTTGAGTTGCAACTCGAACATTGTGCCTATATTCTGTCATTTTTATCATAGTTCATATCAAAGATCCCCATACATAAACAATGCCACGAATATGCCATTGGAACCAAGAAGCTTTTTTTTCTGGACTTCTCTCATGACTCGGACAACTATTAAACATAAAAGGAGTGTTATAAGAATAGTCACTGTGGTTAAGGGGTAGCAAATGGTAGAGGATGACTACTCCTGCGTGTGTGTGGGGGGGAGGAGATTACAAACATTGATTTGAGCAGAGCTACACTCTGCTCAGCCATTGGGGAGTTGCATTTGCAACAGTGATGGTTAAATCAATGCATATACATTTCATTCCAGACAAATCTGCCCTAGTTCTCCTCAGACTCAGCAGGTAGATCAGCTGCCATGTTATTTCTGTCATTGGGAGGGACTGCCTCTCATCACACCTTGTGCAATGTTAGTTGCAGCAGGCAGTGGAGTAAGTACCTGTCCCAATGGCCCAGCCTCGCTTGATGCTAGCTGCACTGTCACCATTGATGAACCCACAATACTATCTGCAGGAGAGCAGCATTACTTTTGTAGGGGCAGTGAAGTCGATTGGCAGAAGCAGAGTCTGCTCTTTCCTCTGAATTAGGAGGTGTTCTTTCCCTATGAAATAGTAGAGGCCTTTGGCCTTGGCACCAATATTCTTCACATTTTTTTTGTAAAGCTTATGCAGTAATTGCAGGCAATCATCTTTCAGAGCCTAAGATTGGAGCAATTCAGACCCAGGACCCCAAAGTGGCCAGGCTTGTGGAGTGTATTGGATAGGTGTCAGGACAGCACTGGAGGCAGGTTCTGGATTTGTGGTGACAGAATGCTGATGGAAAGTGGTTGGAGCATTTGTGGTGGTGGACTGAGTAGGCTGCCCCCCTATGATGGGATCAATAGTAAGTCAAACCAGCTGTGAATTGTCAAGAAAGGGTCATTGAGGTGGGCTCAGAGTAGAGGTGAGAGAGGGCATCTAAAAATTTGACTATTGCCCTTAGAGCCCCTTTAAATCACAAAAAGTTTTCCAAGTCTAGTCCTTCATCAGCCTCCTGTAAAAATATCTCTAAATGGTTTATATCTCAGTATCCTGCAATGATATATTTGCACTGCATAGTAGTCAGCCTTGATGAGTCATATGCATAGACCTTACTCAACATCAATTATTGTTAGTCATATTCTATGAGCTACAATTTGTGTCTTTGTCACAAATGTTTTGGTTAGGGCTCCAAGTATGTATAAGTAACTTAGCCTCCACTCCAACCTCACTTTGCAACCTCACTTCATTCAGTTAGGGCTTCAAGTATGTATATAAGTAACTCAGTCTCCACCCCAACCTCACTGTGTTTGATTAGAGGTTCCAAATATGTATATTAGTAACTTAGCTTCTATCATGATCTTACTTGCATTATGTCTTACTGATTCCAGCACATGTTGTTAACAAATAGAAAGTTTTACATTTATCAAGAAATGATGCTACAATTCCAAGGTATATATATTCTATTAGTACAGTATCAACAAATATCAAGTTAGATACTAAAACATAAAAGTTAGTAATAAGTAGTTAATTAACAATTACACTTACATTTGTGAACTATTGAGGACTTCTTGATATACAATATTTGCAGTTGTTTTTGATGTTTTTCTTCTGACAAAATCACCTTGATACAATCTCCTGATATGCATCAAAAAAGTGCAACATAAAGTTGGCTATGTGTAAAAACTGGTGATCGAAGGTCCAATTCAACATGCTTGACTGATTGTCCTTGAGACTTGTTGATAGTCATAGCAAAGGCCAATTGAATTGGAAACTGTCTCCTGCATAATGGTATCAGCATAGGTTCCTGTTATCAGACAGAACAGAATCTGCACTCCATAAGATTCTTTCTTCTTCTAGATACCTCCTTAAAACTTCTGCATTGATCTCCTCTATATCAGAGTTCTTGCCAGAGAGAATAGTCCAGTCCAGGTAATACTGATCATTTTGAAGATGACCAATATCAGGATATGTGGAAGAAATCAATCCAGTAATAGAATTGTCATCACAGATCATCCTTTCAGGCAGTTTGACTGTTTCTACAGGTCCCAAATTTGTCCCTGCAACGACATCCAACAACCAAGCTGCATGAGCAATATTCTCTGCAGTCTGATCCAATCTCATATTTTAGACCAAGTAGTGGACTTGAATGTGATTTCAAAGTTGACCCCTGTTGAGTGAAGCAGCAATCATCTGCTGTCTGAGTCCATGTGGAGAAGAGTTTGCCTAAAGTCTCCTTCAAAAACCACAGTAACTCCACTAAAGGAAATGTCATTATTGAAGATGTCCCTGAAGCCACAATCCACAGAGTCAATGGCATTTTTGTGTTGCATTGGAACTTCATCCCAAATGACAACTTTGGTGTGAAGTATGAGCTGTGATAACTGGGTTCCTCTCTTAATATTGGCAATGGATGTGTCAAGAGCAGAAATGGGAATTTTGAATCTTGAATGAGCAGTCCTACCTCTTTCTAACAATAATGCAGCAATCCCAGATGATGCTACACATAATGCCACATCTAGATTGGAACAAATAGCAGGAGCCAGAGTATTGCAGACAAAAGCTTTGTCACATCCTCCAGCACTGTGAATGAATAATATCCTGCTCAAATTGTTGTTCACAGAATTCATGATAGCATTGAAAGTCTGCAGTTGTTCCACATTGAATTTGGCCCTGTTTTCTTCCACTCTTTGCTTTAATTCCTCAACATCATAATTAGTTTCATCTTCTAAAAGCCTATTGCCTAGAAGAATAGTTTGATCAGTATTCAAGTCAATTTTTTATGCAAATGCCAATCACCTGGAACTATATTCCAATTTTGTTGAGCTTCTGGCATGTTGTAAAAGTCTCTCAGAGTTTTTTCAAAATTCATCAAAGTGTCATTGATGAGATAAAGGCCATAGTCATAAATATCTTTATTGGTAAAGACTCGGTCTCTGTATTGCCTTGTATGTTCTAAACTATGTCAAAGATCATCACAGATAGAATGCTTAAATTCATTCCATAAAGCCTCTGGAGTGGCAGGAGCACAGTGGAATAGAATAGTGCAAAACAGCTGTCTGAGAGCTGATCCTAGTTGGATTGGAGCAACTTCAGTGAGACACTGCCTTCATTCTGCATCATCCTCCAAAAGACCTAGAGCCTTGCATGCTTCCTAATAAGTTGGATAGATATGGTCATTGACTGTCCTGAAATCAGCCTATGAAGTTGCATTGGTCACAACAGTCAAGAGCATTCTAAGATAGAACCTTCCTCCCTGTCTTGGTGAAGCAAAGTACATCCTCCCAATTGCTGTACCTCTCTGCCTCTTCTTCCAACTCTGTTTAGATGCTTCATAAACAAACTTGGTTGGAAAGTTCTGATAAGTGGTGTTATTATTGAAAAACCTGGTATTGGCTTCAAATCAAGCTGTGAATGCAGTCTTGTTTGCATTAGGTTTAGCAGCCACCATTTGTATTGATTCATCATCTGAGAAATAGACTTCATGCCAGTTTTCCAAGTGCACAGGCAATCTGTACACTGAAGGATATTCAGCATGCTCTGAGAAATAGACTTCATGCCAGTTTTCCAAGTGCACAGGCAATCTGTACACTGAAGGATATTCAGCATGCATGTTGAATTCAAAGATATGCCAGCAAGCTTCAGAGGCAGAAATGTATCTGGCATCCAAGTGTTCCTTGATTTCATCCTTCTCATCCCTAGCAATCTCCAAAGTTGTCCTATTATGGCCCTTGTAGATGTACTTGTAAATATATCTAATTGCATCCACTGAAGCATGGACTTCCTGGTGCATGGAAAAATCTAGGACCTTGAGAAACAGTCAAACTGCCTGAAAGAATGATCTGTGATGACAACTTTATCACTGGATTGATTTCTTTCACATATCCTGATACTGGTCATCATCAAAATGATCAGTATTACCTGGACCAGACTATTCTCTCTAGAAAAAACTCTGATATAGAGAAGATCAATTCAGAAGTTCTAAAGAGGTATCCAGGGGAAGAAAGGATCTTACAGAGTGCAGATTCTGTTCTGTCTGATAACACAAATTCTGATGGACTTGCATTATATCCTGTGAAATATCTCAACTCTTTGAAAGCCAGTAGTTTGTCTTTGGATAAACTGGCTTTGAAGATTGGAGTTTCTGTCATGCTCCTCAAGAATCTGGATACAACCAAAGGACTTTGCAATGGAACAAAAATGATTGTCACTCATATCAGCACCAGAGTCTTCAGATGTCATATTATCAGTAGAGATGCCAAGTTTGCAGGTTCAAATGTTTTGATTCCAAGGATCAATCTAGATACCTCTGAAGAGGATTTGCCAATACTATTATGCAGGAGACAGTTCCCAATTTGATTGGCCTTTGCTATGACTATCAACAAGTCGCAAGGGCAATTAGTCAAACATGTTGGATTAGACCTTTGATCACTAGTTTTTACACATGGCCAACTTTATGTTGCACTTTCTTGATGCACATCTGGAGATCATATTAAGGTGATTTTGTCAGAAGAAAATACATCAAAAACAACTGCAAATATTGTATATCAAGAAATCTTCAATGGTTTACAAATGTAACTGTGATTGTTAATTAACTAATTACTAATTTTTATATTTTAGCATTTAACTTGATATTTGTTGATACTGTACTGATATAATATATATATAACTTGGAATTGTAGCATCATTTCTTGATAGATGTGAAACTCTCTATTCATTAACAACATATGCTAGAATCAGTAAGACATAATGAAAGTAAGATTATAATAGAAGTTGAGTTACTAATATACATATTTGGAGCCCTAACTGAACAAAGTAAGGTTAGGGTGGAGGCAAGTTGCAGGGGTTTGAGGCAAAGCCCTCAACAAGCTATAAAATTTATGCCAAAGGCACAAATCATAGCTTGTGACTGTCAGAGGACTCCTCATTTCTTCCTTCTTTCACTCCCTATTCATTCACTCTCCTTTCATTCATTTCCTTATTTTTTCTATCATTCTCTCATTTTGCTGTTTCTATTCTCTTAACACTATCTGTTAGTACTATTCTCAGCCTTTGAGGTGCTCTGGTTCTTTAGCTATCATTTAGACAAATGTGGGCCCTTCAGCACCACTTCCAGACCACTTATATAAGCCAGAGTTTGCCTTTCTGACTTCCAAAGTCTGGAGTTTTCCTGCCTTGTTTGCACAGTTGTTTATTTAGGCAATTTTTGAGTTTTTGCCTTTCTGACTTCCAAAGTCTGGAGTTTTCCTGCCTTGTTTGCACAGTTGTTTATTTAGGCAATTTTTGAGTTTTTAAGGTTTTGTTGTACTGTACAGTTTCCCATGCTTTAAAGGCCCCAGAAGCATCCAACCTGGCATAGGAAATCCTCTTTGGATCTTCCTCTGCCAGGTGAGTAGTTATTATGATATTGTCAGTATATACTCTAATACACTTTGGATCTCCCTCTGCCAGCTGTGTGACTGAGCCACAGCCTCCAGAGATCACCCTTACAGTGACGGAAGAAATAAGAAAATGAATGAAAGGAGAGTGAAGAAATGAGAAATGAAAGAGGGACAAAATGAGAAGTCCCCTGACAAGAACAAATATATAAGACCATAGTCTATGTAGCTCAGATGTACCTTAGTCTCAATATTGCATAATTGTTACTATGTTTCTCCATTTCTCTTGTGTGCCCTTTATAAATACTTGTCTGGTATATGCTACTTGACTGGCACACATTATTCAACTTGAAAAACTGACTCCAGTCTCACTTAGGAACTCCATACTTGATTCAACTTTCACTTATCTCAAATCCAAAAACTCTGGAGCAAGACATTCAATCCTGGACTTGTCTATTTTGACATCTAGTATCTTGGATCACATCCTGGAGCATTCTGACAGCCAAGTACATGTATTTTGGCACTTGAGTCTGCATTGTGAAGGTATTGCTTTACTTGGAAGGCTTCCAGGTCAGCAAAACCTAACAGTAGGACCTAAATTAATCACAAATACTGTAATTATCTAAATCTATGCTACAGTATTAGCTATTTATCATGAAGTCCATGATTCTGCCATGAATAGGTTCCATGAAACTGAAATACACACTTGCTTGACACATTGCAAGAAACCTTGGACCTAAGTTGATCTGAAAATGCTTGTACTTGGACGTTGAGCTCAAAAGCTGAAGCCTTAACCAAACAAAATATTTGCTAACCTCACAAGTGAAGTTAGGATGGAGGCTGTGTATGGGGAGGAGGGGGGTTGGGGAGGAAAGTGACACAGCTCGGAAGCCTTTCCACGAGCGGCTTTCATATCTGAACGATCACGTGATAGTCAAAAGTGGTTCATTTCTAAGTAGTGATAGTTTACCTCCATTGTTGTTGTCACTTTCTTGCTGCCACATTGAAAATGGTAAGAGCTCTTACATACTCACAAGGGACATCCACATGTTCTGCACAACAGAGCGATAGCTCTTCAATTGTTTGTGACCCTTCTGGGTGTAAAGACACCCTTGACTCTGTGCTGCGAACTTCTTTGTTTCCACAAGACCCCGGATTCTATGAGCTACTTTGCCAGAGGGTTGCTTGGTGGGATACAGATCGTATACGGTCGTGGCTCCTGGAAAACGGCTACATCATGTATCACCTGCTTCGCTCTCATGGAGATGATGAAGCTTTCATGTATCCAGTCAATATAGGCCACAGCTTGAACGTATTTCCCTTCGCAAGTCATGAAGGCATGGAACCTAAAAATGACTCGGAAATGCGAATCCTCTGTGGATACACTGGCAACATGGTGTGTATGGACACCTTTTCAGAAAAGTCACGCTTAGGTTCTCTTCAGGGCAACATTGCTTTTGCTCAGAACACCCAAGGACAGCATGTAGCTTTCAAAGCAGTTGTCGACGGGAGTGAAGAGTTTCGTATCCTCAGTTACCTTCATAATCAAGGAGTGCCTCGTTCAATCGATGATTTTCACCATGTCATACCTGTTCTTGACGTTCTTCCTCGCGAAGGCCACTGGTTGGCTGTAATGCCGAGGTAGGTTTCAATTTTACCAAGCAGCCATCATTTGAGCACTCGAGGCCTAGGTGGGGTGTCTCTCCATTCTTACCCACATGCGAAAAGTTGGAGGAAGTATTTCACATTATACATTGTCTTTTAAAGGTTGCTTCACTCTGTTCTGTTTCGCTTACTTCTAATCACTTCACAAGGGTTTGACTTATCTTCACAAGCATCGTATCGCTCATGGAGTACGTTTCTTGGCATCATATTGACAATACCTGAACCTCTTGTCATTGCAGGATATCAAGAAGGAAAACATACTCGTCAATCATGTTCACATTGACTTCTTTGACTCGAACAGCCACTTCCGTAGATCTTTACGTTCTCAAGGAAAGCTGACGTATGCCTTCTTTGACTTTGATGGTTCCACAATGTTTCCGCCCTCGATGTCCCTAGAAGATTGTCGTCTTCCAAGCCACATTTCTTTCAACACTCTGTATGACCAGGTTCCAGGGGATACATTACAGGCAGAGTTGGATTTTAATCCTTTCGCCTTTGATGTTGGAATGTTAGGTGTTATGTTTTGCAAAGAGTTCCAGGTAACCCAATCTACGCATGTACCATTCTGTCTGTTTACTTCTATTCCTTGTCTCATAATATATAACGCGCACTGTCCCAATGTTAGCACCCCTCTTTGACCGCATGACAACTCGCGACATTGCATGGCGATTTAAAGCATCGGAAGCTCTGCAGTTCTTTGAAGAACAGGTTGTTCCTCTGACACCCAAGCGTGTCTTATCTCTAGCCGCAGAAGCAAAATACCAGTATGTAACATATGACTACTATGATCGATGGAAGTACCTTGACGCAGATTTTGTGGAAAAATGGGCAGCTTATCGCGAGCCTCCTGTTCCACGCTACATTCGTTTTCTTCGGGAAATATGTCTATACCCGTGGATCTTCCATATAGTTACTTCCGTGCGCCGCATCGGTCGACTTCTTTGCCGTGGGTTGAATATTATAAAAAGAGTACTCGCTCAATGATACATGTCTTTCGATTATCTCAAGCTTCGACAGTATTTATTCATATAAATCACAGCTATTTCTCTGATATACACTCGAAGTATTGCTCCAGTGCTTGCCACACCCTTTTCCAACCTACCTGCCTTACGACCAGATAAGATTCAAACGTGGAAAAAGGTCAGGTGTTTTTGCAGCTCCACCAGACTTGGGGTCTTTACTTCCTAACTTGATGAGAGCAGTTGCTTGATTTTAGCATGTCACACATTGATAGAAACCCATTGTGTTGTTCTGCACGTCCTATAATATTATGGTCACTGGACAGTTGCCTCCACCCATGCTTGGTACAATAATCAAATAAGGCAATCATGTTATAAATCTTTTCAAGAAAAGCTTGAGGCTTCCTGGACAATTATGAGGCAGGACTGACAGAATAGAGGGTACAGATCCATGATTTGCCAGGATCTAGACAAATAGGAAGTATACAGATTGATTACACCTAGACAAGTCGATATAAGTAACTTCAAAGTCTACGATTTTACGCTCTGTTTATTTCTGATCATGAACACCATACATCATATCTAAAAGCTTCGATGTTCAATTCCTATCATATTTGTGCGGCCACACTGTCAAAAGAAATTTCACGGTCGTCAAAAATTCTAGTCAAAAATACAAGTAATGTGTTACTGATACAAAGGTTGGACGGGAAATGCCAGATTGGCTTGACCTCAGCGAAGATCAACTACAACATCCGCCTGCCATACACCTTCCCACACGTTGACCAATGCCACCAGCACGAGGTGCTCAAAACGAATGCCAGAAGAGGTCAGGCCTGCCATACACCTTCCCACACGTTGACCAATGCCACCAGCACGAGGTGCTCAAAACGAATGCCAGAAGAGGTCAGGTTCCATTCAGAGGAGCGAGACGGTTCGTTACGCGTTTTCTAATCCATCAAAAGTGTAAGTTGACCTGGAAATGAGTGAGAGAAGTCGATGAGGCGACAAACCTCTACGAAACGCGCAAAAATTTGGGCAACGGATTTACCGAGCTGAGCGCGAGTGATCGGACGTCCACCCGGATTGATCACCAGTTGATCATAGCACTCGACGTGCTCATATCCAGGCCACTGCGGATTTTGTTATTACTATGAATTAGCTGGGAAGGGAGTTGCTTACAAGAATGCGGAACGTGATACGTTCTCGTCCAGTATTGGAAAGGACTGCATCTCCTGCACCTTGTATCATAGCGGCTATTGCAGCCTCGCTACGAGCTGAAAGCTCACGCATTTGTACTCCCTGACCGTTATAACCAATATGGTCAAATTGGATTGCAGCATGACGGCGAAAATTCTGTCCCATTGCTTGGTCCCATTTCGAAGAAGGTTTATAGGACTGTTGAGGGAGGCGGCGACGGGCAAGAGAAAGAGACCCAGTATTGCCCACGGCACCTGCCAGAGTAGAATAAGGTGAGATGTTGGAGGAGCGAACTGGAGGGTGAAGAGGGTTGGCGTAGGACATCGCGATGAAAAGTTTGTTGTAATAAGAGGTTTGGTGAGGATTTCGCTAACTGTGTACTTGACTAATGAGACAGTCATCTTAGCTCAACTTTTAAAGGCTTCGAAAGAAAGTCAAAGATAAAACTGCCAAAGAGGAAGGTCACCAAAGAGGTCGCAAAAGAGGATTGCCAGAGAAGAGCAAAGCGCCCAAAGGCCCAAGCACATCAAGTACCAAGCGGCATCCAGATCGTTAGTTTCTGTGGTTTCTGCTAGCACTTGACGTTTTGTAGTTGACGTCTCCTCCAAAAGTCTGTGAAATATAAAAATATAAGGGCGCTACCGTGGGTGGGGACGGAAGGGTAACGAGGCAGTTGATACTTCTTTGACCGTAACTGTCGCCTTTCCCGGCAGTCAACGCGAATATATATTTTTGTCAAAGTTTCGGCAGCTTCACTTGTGAATGGTCTTGTTCCAGGTGTTATGGTCGTGAGTGTTTCGTTTCAAACGCGCCTGCAGCCTCTCTTATCGTCCACCAGGAGAATCGCGCTTCATGTTTAACGCTGGCAGAAGCAGCCTTTGACATATGTTCGTTGCCTTGCTGCATTTTCTCAGCAAAGATAATTCCAAAGACCCAAGGGCACCAACAGCGATCGAGCGTTCCACTAGCTTCTTTGTTAGTTTGTAGCGCAGAAAATGAGGACTTGTCACGTTTCTCACGTGTCATGCGAGACTACACTGACGGTCACGTGCATTGCTCGAGACTTTGGCATTTATACATACTTACTTAGCTTCGTTTCTGTGTGTCCAACAAGAAGGTCAACCGTCAGGCAGCTCGCGTAGAAGATTTCTCTCAGACGAGTCGAGTGCCCTCTGTCTCTCAATTAAAGTCAACAAGTCAAAGAATGGCAGGGCGATGCCGCAGGGACTGGTCTGGTCGTCTTCTTCGAGTAGTAGGACGATACACATGGGCGCCGTTGGGTACAGTGCGCACTTTTACTTGAAGGATTTGAAATAACGAGGATGATTCCTCGTTGTGTTGTGTCCGTAGGTTCTCGATGTTGTGTTTCCTGTTTCCGCGCTGATACACTGAGCCCTTGATAGACTCGTATCCGCGTGCAAGTGCAAATACGGAGATTCACTCTTGATTCCAGGAGCCCTTGGACAGAGTTAGTACAAAAATACACATTGTGACTTTCCGTCCTAACTCGTTTATCCAATTTGACAGCCAGGAGCCATACAAGACAGGGAAACGGATCCGCCTTTCCTTCCCCGGTCGTCGTAAACAGACTATAGACGTACAAGTCGTGAAAATGTACCCCCCGACCAACTCTGTCGCTCTCCTCGTGGACACCCTGAATCCGTGCTCCGACGCGGACGCCGGCGCGGACACGGACACGGACCCCTCCGGCACACCCCGTCGTGCGGTGCTGAAGCTCGCCGATCGTCGGTTCGGTGGTGCACGCGAGGCGGACAGGTTGAACCCCGCGTGGCCGTGGACACTTGATGTCGAACGCGAGTTCCAAGCTGGTCTCCGCGGGTACATCCACGCCCACGGGCGTCATCCCGATTTGAGTTCCAAGTCGAATGGGACAGCAGACGACGAGGACGAGGACGAGGATGAAGACGAAGACGAGGAAGAGCCGACGTGGATACGCGAGCTCGGGCATTGGCAAGGCTTCCAGTTCGTGCACCAGAAAGAAAAAACGGCGTACTCGTATTTGGGGGACGCTCAAGCGCGTGGGTATATCCCGCGGTGTTTCGGTGCAGTCCGCATTGATATGGTTTGTGAGAATGAGAACGAAGAGGGGGTGCATCCGTCCTTGGACCACATCGACGGGCTACTGCTAGAGTATATCCCGGGTCCTACGATGGGCTCGCTGGAGCCGGGCATCGACATATCTGAAGAGGACGCAGAGGAGGTATCGCAGAAGGTCCTGACTCTCGGACGGCGGTTGCGGAATTACGGCGTCACGCACAACGATGTGCACTCGAACAACATAATCCTCCGCGCGCCATCTAACGATCCGGTACTCATCGACTGGGGCGAGGCGTGCTACGAGAACGCCCAGAACAACTGCTCTGCTAAAGAGAATTGGGAGAGTCATGGAAACCGTCAAGATTTCGAGTGGGATATACGCAAGGTCCTTGGGTACGGTCGGCCGTGGCATCGGTATAACACGCCGCATTCTAATGAATGCAGAGAAGAACTGGCAAAGGAGATCGGTTGGAGGATGGCCAATTTCGCTCGTCATAAGACCCCCGAAGAGCTGGAAAAATTTTATTATAGGGATGAGAGTGTGCCTGACGAGAACTCTGGGTTGATGTGGAGGGTCAAGCCAAATGTCAAGACCCGACCTATTAAAGAACCATTCCAGCCCCTCCCGTAGTTTCGTTCAACATGACCAGACTTGCGGATGATAATATTAAATTAGTAGGAGCAAGAAAATGATAACCGGTTATATGTGATACAAGTATTTCAGAAGACATAATAATACACCGTCTTTGCAAGGAGGAATACATAGTTAGTGTGAAGTGGTGATTGAGAATGCATACGAAACAATAGATATCTACAGCGTGAACATGGATAAACCAAACAACGAAAGCAAAGGAGACCAGGAAAAAAAAAAGTCGAACCCCCTCGCTCACCGCTCAGGAAGAAACACCCCCTCGGCTGTTTTATCCGCGGCCGTCTCGTCTGCATCTGGTTCCCCCGCGTCTGGATCGTGGATTCTCTCGGTCCTCGCACTCACCTCGGGCTCGACCTCAGCTGGGCTTACGTATATTCCCACGTGGGCAGGGCACGGTAGTGGGCAGGACTGATGGACTGTGGCCCCGATCGGAAGCAATCGCCCCATTTGTCATGTTACGCCATGTCTTCGAGCTTCCTCTCACTTCATCAATGTTCCCAGCTACCCTCTACTCTTGATTCTTGGTCCCTCGGAGGCCTGCTCTCTACCTGTCTTATTCATTCATACTTCATTTGGAGGTGCTGATAGGCATCTTTATACTTTCCTGGTAGATTTGTATGGGCATTGCGTGTGCACTGTCTTCTTCTCTTCACACCAAGAGATTCTCAGGGATAGGATAAGACTCGGAATAGTCATGCATGAATCATTGCGTTTCTCTGTTGTCTCTGGTTGTGACCCTGGAGCGATTAATGATTGACTACTGTGTCTCAGTCTAGCATAATCTAGTTGAATACCCTCTTTGATGTGATGCTCCAAACGTCCCAGAATGATTCCACTTCTGCAGTACATTTCGGAGACCGACCAACCATCACTGACGCAACATCATGGTACATAATAAACCTGTCCTTGTACACTGCGACCCGGGTTCCAGTTATATACAGAGGACTGTGGGTGCACGAGTCGATACTCCTTCACGATAGACAAACGCTCACAATTTTCCTGTTTTGCGTAGCTCATGACTTTACTCAATCTCCGTCTACCCACTACACATTTACGCTCCCTTGTCTATCCTTAACTCGGCAGAGCAGTCCGTCGTTCTGGATCTAGTTAAAATAATCCGTGTTTACTTTTAATCAAACTTTAATGTGTGTTTATTTACCGAACTCAGAACTGATACAGGACAAAAATCACTGTTGAAGCCGCTCTTCGATCGCTTATATGTCACGTCATCGTTCCAGACGCATGCGTTGTTCAATTCAAGTTGGAAGGAGGAGTATCCAGGGCTTGTATCCCGAGTCAGGAATTGAGAATCGCTTCCCAAACTCTTGCGAGCTTGAAAGAATGACTGCAGGTCTTGCAAGTCGCTGATGACATGACGATAATGGATGGACCGGGGCCTTTAGCCCCACATACGTGCGTAAAAGCATTTCCTCGCGGAGACCACACAGAGCTGCCTATTTAATAGTAGAACCTGGTTTTAATTCCAGGTGAGCAGCATAGCGGGCAACAGAGCCTCGCCAAGGGCGTCGGCTCTTCAGCTACTCAAAACGCTACTCCAAAAAAAAAAAGAAGATATGAAAGGGGAACTTTGATCTTGTGGGAAACGAGGCGTTGCAGATACATACAACAACCAGATAAGACGGTGATCAAAAACACAAAGCACTTCGGCGGATTGAAGGCGTTGGCGGTCTTAAGTTGGACTTGGCTCATGAAACTTCGTGGACTTCGTTTGATACAGTTGGCGTGTCCTTTCTTGATACATTATTGGTCTCTACATAGTAGGCAAGACCTCCTTCTCATGGGAATGAACCGACAGAATCTGATGCTTTTGTAGAGTTCTTGACTGTTCGCTCCGTTCCTTGCCCTTGGTTGAAGGACTTTCCCGTTCATATGAACGGGGCGTACCACCGGACAGCGGTGAACACCGAATCGCGCAAATGTATTGAACATAAACACAAGGAGAATGCAGTCTATTCGAAACGGATTGTGACAAGATTCGAGATAAGAATTTGAAGCAATGATGAAATAAATGGTGTGACGCTAACAAACTTTGAAACTTAACATGAAGGTTATCTATGACGTCCTGATACGGACATATGTTGCTATCTTATCTCATGCAGCCCTGGTCATCCGCGTCCATGGATGGTTTTTTATGTCGTTGTTTTTCCTCAACCTCATGACAAATCGAAAAATGAACGAGAATAATAAATCATCAGAAGGTGAGCAATTCGCCTCCGTAAATATCCTGAATCAGTAGTGAAGAGGCCGTGTTTTGTTATGTAAGTCGCTCACTTCTGGTCTCGTACTGTGATGAACGATACTGTGCAAATTGACAGAGAAACATTGAAGAAGCACTTGCCCAATACTCCAGTACTGTTTCCACAGGACGCACATCCGAATCAAGCATGCCCATTCAATATCAATCTATAAAAGTGTAGACCAGCCGCTCCCCATTCCCAGTCACTCCTACTATCAAACCACTGAGCTTTGCCAGATGCGCTTGTACAATCTAGTGGTCGCTGTTGCATTCTTCTCACCAGTCATTTCTGCACCGGGATACATGATCCCAGTGGAGAAGGTCGATGGAGAGACTTCGGGAAGACACATCGTCAGACTTAAGCCTGGCGTCGACCAGTCATCATTTTTTGATGCCACGAACATCATCACAACTCACAACTGGACCGTCATCAATGGGTTTTCAGGTAAGCTCACATTCTATGGTTTATATGATTATGTCTTGACTGTGGCTGGATTCAAGGCAAGTTCACTGAAGATCAGATCAATGCACTGCGTGCACATCATGACGTCGATTTAATCGCTGAGGATGGAATTGCACAAGCGTCACTAATCACCACACAGTCAGATTTCCTTTATTACTCAGCTGGAGGTGTTTGATAACGCATGGCTACGTAGGACTAATGCGCCCTGGGGACTTGCTCGACTGAGTTCTGTCAAGAAACTCGCCAACCAGAACCCTTCGTATGTCACAAAAACGAGCTGAATAGTGTACCCTAAGAGATCATTAGGGATCGCAACTTTCGTTTCGTTTATGACACAACTGGTGGTCTTGGTGTTGACATTTATGTCGTTGGTGAGCTACAGCCTACTCTTTACCTGAATTATCTCAAGAGCTAAATCCAATTCCAGACACTGGTAAGAATCTATTTGTCACAAACCGGTTTATTAACCGAAAACCTTCAAGGTGTTTATATCCAGCATGTAAGTCTCGAAGTATGGTCTTATTCGTTATCTACATTGCAATAATGCCGCCTGTAGACCGAGTTTGGTGGGCGTGCACGATGGGGCGCGACATTTGGTGGGTACGCATCACTGGATAGAAATGGTCATGGAACCCACTGCGCGTCAGTCATTTGTTTGCCAGACTTTATATTCTGCTCCTGACATTGGTATCTACAGTGGTACGGCGGCAGGCCGTACCATTGGAGTTGCAAGGGCGGCTAGCATCATTGCCGTGAAAGTTCTTGGTGATGACGGGTATGTAATCATAGGCTTAACCTTTGATACGAAATCCTCAAAGTCGTGTATCAATAGTCGTGGTGCTGTTTCCGATATGTGAGGATTTTCGGCTCAATGATATGTGCCTCTGACATAGATCGGAAGTATATCCGGAGTCAATTGGGTTTATAATCAGGCTAAAGCGTCTCGTCGTCCATCCATCATGTCAATGTCTATTGGCACAGGTCCCTCTACCGCACTTGACAGTGCGGTTACCTCTGTATACCTCTTTTTCCTGCCAAATTTGTATACTCATTCCATGGTTCGCAGCTTACAACAATAGGGGTACATGCCATTGTAAGTAATGGTCCGTTGTAGATGTTCCCTACTGGACAGCGTTCAGGTCTCTGCTGGAAACAATAATAAGGATGCAAGCACCCAATCACCTGCCCGTGCTCCTGGTGCCGTTGCTGTTGGCGCAAGCAATATCAAAGATGCCCGTGCCTCGTTTTCCAACTACGGATCGCTTGTTGCACTCTTTGCTCCAGGTGAGAACATTGTCAGCGCATGGTATACTGGGACTACGGTGAGGAAAAGAGCTGCATTCAAGCCCGAGGTACCGACTGAGATTTCTGAAATCTAGACCTATGCCACGCTTTCTGGAACTTCCATGGTACGCCTCAGAGACAAAATACGTCGCAGTATCTATCGGAACTGAAGCAACATAGTCTACCCCTTGCATCTCAGGTCTGGTGGCTTATCTCATTTCTTCAAAGGGAAGAGTCAGCCCGGCCGTCATGCGCACCAACCTCAAGAATCTTTCTGTAAAAGGCATTCTCACTAATATCCGTGAGCCTTGTCTTCCATGTATTCTTTACATACATTGACGTGATGTTAGCTGTGGGAACTGTAAATCAACTTGCACAGAATGGGCTTGCTCCTAAGTAAACAATGGGATCTTATAAAAGATACGACTCTGGAGATGTTTCTGTATTATGGTGCTGTCAAAAGTCCTCCCTTGAGTTGCACCTCGAACATTGTGCCTACATTCTGTCATTTTTATCATAGTTCATATCAAAGATCCCCATACATAAACAATGCCACGAATATGCCATTGGAACCAAGAAGCTTTTTTTTCTGGACTTCTCTCATGACTCGGACAACTATTAAACATAAAAGGAGTGTTATAAGAATAGTCACTGTGGTTAAGGGGTAGCAAATGGTAGAGGATGACTACTCCTGCGTGTGTGTGGGGGGGAGGAGATTACAAACATTGATTTGAGCAGAGCTACACTCTGCTCAGCCATTGGGGAGTTGCATTTGCAACAGTGATGGTTAAATCAATGCATATACATTTCATTCCAGACAAATCTGCCCTAGTTCTCCTCAGACTCAGCAGGTAGATCAGCTGCCATGTTATTTCTGTCATTGGGAGGGACTGCCTCTCATCACACCTTGTGCAATGTTAGTTGCAGCAGGCAGTGGAGTAAGTACCTGTCCCAATGGCCCAGCCTCACTTGATGCTAGCTGCACTGTTGCCATTGATGAACAATTGGCAGAAGCAGAGTCTGCTCTTTCCTCTGAACTAGGAGGTGTTCTTTCCCTATGAAATAGTAGAGGCCTTTGGCCTTGGCACCAATATTCTTCACATTTTTTGTAAAGTTTATGCAGTAATTGCAGGCAATTATCTTTCTGGAGCAATTCAGACCCAGGACCCCAAAGTGGCCAGGCTTGTGGAGTGTATTGGATAAGTGTCAGGACAGCACTGGAGGCAGGTTCTGGATTTGTGGTGACAGAATGCTGATGGAAAGTGGTTGGAGCATTTGTGGTGGTGGACTGAGTAGGCTGCCCCCCTATGATGGGATCAATAGTAAGTCAAACCAGCTGTGAATTGTCAAGAAAGGGTCATTGAGGTGGTCTCAGAGTAGAGGTGAGAGAGGGCATCTAAAAATTTGACTATTGCCCTTAGAACCCCTTTAAATCACAAAAAGTTTTCCAAGTCTAGTTCTTCATCAGCCTCCTATAAAAATATCTCTAAATGGTTTATATCTCAGTATTCTGCAATGATGTTAGTAGTCAGCCTTGATGAGTCATATGCATAGACCTTACTCAAATCAATTATTGTTAGTCATATTCTATGAGCTACGATTCATGTCTTTGGCACAAATGTTTTGGTTAGGGCTCCAAGTATGTATAAGTAACTTAGCCTCCACTCCAACCTCACTTCACAACCTCACTTCATTCAGTTAGGGCTTCAAGTATGTATAATTAGTTTCATCTTCTAAAAGCCTATTGCCTAGAAGAATAGTTTGATCAGTATTCAAGTCAATTTTTTATGCAAATGCCAATCACCTGGAACTATATTCCAATTTTGTTGAGCTTCTGGCATGTTGGAAAAGTCTCTCAGAGTTTTTCCAAAATTCATCAAAGTATCATTGATGAGATAAAGGCCATAGTTATAAATATCTTCATTGGTAAAGACTCAGTCTCTGTATTGCCTCATATGTTCTAATCTATGTCAAAGAAGAATGCTTAAATTCATTCCATAAAGCCTCTGGAGTGGCAGGAGCACAGTGGAATAGAATAGTGCAAACAGCTGTCTGAGAGCTGATCCTAGTTGGATTGGAGCAGCTTCAGTGAGACACTGCCTTCATTCTGCATCATCCTCCAAAAGACCTAGAGCCTTGCATGCTTCATAATAAGTTGGATAGATATGGCCATTGACTGTCCTGAAATCAGCCCATGAAGTTGCATTGGTCACAACAGTCAAGAGCATTCTAAAATAGAACCTTTCTCCCTATCTTGGTGAAGCAAAGTACATTCTCCCAATTGCTGTACTTCTCTGCCTCTTCTTCCAACTCTGTTTAGATGCTTCATAAACAAACTTGGTTGGAAAGTTCTGATAAGTGGTGTTATTCTCTGCCTCTTCTTCCAACTCTGTTTAGATGCTTCATAAACAAACTTGGTTGGAAAGTTCTGATAAGTGGTGTTATTATTGAAAAACCTGGTATTGGCTTCAAATCAAGCTGTGAATGCAGTCTTGTTTGCATTAGGTCTAGCAGCCACCATCTGTATTGGTTCATCATCTGAGAAATAGACTTCATGCCAGTTTTCCAAGTGCACAGGCAATCTGTGCACTGAAGGATATTCAGCATGCATGTTGAATTCAAAGATGTGCCAGCAAGCTTCAGAGGCAGAAATGTATCTGGCATCCAAGTGTTCCTTGATTTCATCCTTATCTCTAGCAATCTCCAAAGTTGTTCTATTATGGCTCTTGTAGATTTACTTGTAAATATATCTGATTGCATTCACTGAAGCATAGACTTCCTGGTGCACAGAAAAATTTAGAACCTTGAGAAACAGTCAAACTGCCTGAAAAAATGATCTGTGATGACAATTCTATCACTGGATTGATTTCTTTCACATATCCTGATACTGGTCATCATCAAAATGATCAGTATTACCTGGACCAGACTATTCTCTCTAAAAAAAACTCTGATATAGAGAAGATCAATTTAGAAGTTCTAAAGAGGTATCTAGGGGAAGAAAGGATCTTACAGAGTGCAGATTCTGTTCTGTCTGATAACATGAATTCTGATGGACTTGCATTATATCCTGTGAAATATCTCAACTCTTTGAAAGCCAGTAGTTTGTCTTTGGATAAACTGGCTTTGAAGATTGGAGTTTTTGTCATGCTCCTCAGGAATCTGGATACAACCAAAGGACTTTGCAATGAAACAAGAATGATTGTCACTCATATCAGCACCAGAGTCTTCAGATGTCATATTATCAGTGGAGATGCCAAGTTTGCAGGTTCAAATGTTTTGATTCCAAGGATCAATCTAGTTGCCTCTGAAGAGGATTTGCCAATACTATTATGCAGGAGACAGTTCTCAATTTGATTGGCCTTTGCTATGACTATCAACAAGTCTCAAGGGCAATTAGTCAAACATGTTGGATTAGATCTTTGATCACTGGTTTTTACACATGGCCAACTTTATGTTGCACTTTCTTGATGCATATCTGGAGATCATATTAAGGTGATTTTGTCAGAAGAAAATACATCAAAAACAACTGCAAATATTGTATATCAAGAAATCTTCAATGGTTTACAAATGTGAGTATGATTGTTAATTAACTACTTATTACTAATTTTATATTTTAGCATTTAACTTGATATTTGTTGATACTATACTAATATAATATATATATATAACTTGAAATTGTAGCATCATTTCTTGATAGATGTGAAACTCTCTATTCATTAACAATATATGCTAGAATCAGTAAGACATAATGAAAGTAAGATTATAATAGAAGCTGAGTTACTAATATACATATTTGGAGCCCTAACTGAACAAAGTGAGGTTAGAATGGAGGCGTAGTTGCAGAGGTTTGAGGAAAAGCCCCCAACAAGCTATAAAATTTATGCCAAAGGCACAAATCATAGCTTGTGACTGTCAGGGGACTCCTCATTTCTTCCTTCTTTCACTCCCTATTCCTTCACTCTCCTTTTGTAACCTGAGTTACGAGTTAGAACTGTCTTGTGTGTATCACACAAGTGCTAAATCAGACCGCAGTATCGGATTTGACTAGTACTTAGAGTGAAAACAAGATGTTGTCTTACATAATACTCTATTAAACGATTATAGCGTCGTTGACGCTTGTAACATGGATGACTCCGTTACATACCCCCCAATGAGACCGAATACTCGGTCTTTAGAAAGGGAGGTAGAGCGAGATGAAAGATGCACGGTAGTGCAAACAACGGATGAATACACACGTATGGCGTGGCTGCAAGGCGTTAGCACTCATGCGCAGTGTAGATGTGTCGTCTGGACACAATAGGAAGCAGTCCTTATCAGACAAGGGCGCAGGTTGCACCAGCAGTAGATAAAAAATGTTTATGTATAAACAAATAAGAAAAACAAAAAAGAGTGACCCCTCCTCTGGGTCCGCTGTATCTACACGTGACTCTAGAATGCATATCAGCTGAAATGGTTCGAGTGACATACTCGGAAGTACATACACAATAAGGTATTAACATGGGTCTAGGACCCAGATGACGATGCTCCCGCAACCGCGCCCGTCTCAGTCACCATTGACTCCTCCTCCAGTGCAATGTTAATCATGGGAGGGGGAGGCGCCGATTCCATCCTCGGTGGGGTTATAGGCCCCTTGACTGCAGGCGTGTCTACCACCATAGGCTCTGTTAGTGCGACGTTAATTGCTGAAGCTGTGGTGGTAAGTGTACCCTGCTCTGCCATGCGTGACAGGAGATTGACCCAGCCTGGGTCCATGTCCGCTATTGGCAGGTCATGCGCTGCTGTGCGTTTTAGGAGGTTGACCCGATTCGGGTCCATGCCAATCAAATAATAGAGGCCATTGGCCTCAGGGTTTTCCGGGAGCTTGCTCTCCTCGTGATGCTTGAACATAAGACGATAGTGATCGTCTTCAGTCATCTCCCGCCATCCATCCAATTGCAGGATTGCGGCAGGGGTGCCATACTTGGAGAGGCGCTCTATGCGCTCATCATCGACCTGTTTGAAGATGTCCATTGACATCGTGGGGGAATGGAACTGCTGTTCCAGAAAGACTACGCCGTATGTGTATGCGTGGTCCACCCATTCCAGCAGGATCTGGTTGTGTAGAAGGACGTGTAACGCATTGTCATTGGAGAAGTTCCGTGCATGGTCGTCAGGCACGTGAACTTGGTGAATTTTGAGCTGCGGCCCACGTTGGGGCTCAAATGGCTGCTCAGGGAACATGGCATCATACGAGGCAATCGCCTCTCGATAAAGCCCTGGACGGGCCACGACGAGGGTCATGCGCCGTACGATCACCGGCTTGGCTGCGCTGTTAGCGCACAATGCTCGACATAAGGCGAACCCAAAGAGGGTCTGCCAGTGCATGCGATAGGCATGATCCACGGCGATACCTTGATAGGTATTTTCCAACCCAGGTCAGCCAAAGACCAGCGCGTACTGCGCCAGTTGGTCGAGGTCAAACGGTGTGGCTGGATCCTGAGCGCGCATTACGCACAACGCCGTGGTGCCATTGTCTTTTGTGCGCAAGAAGCGCCCTGGAATGTGTCGTCGCTCGACAAGAGTGAGGTCATCAGGGCCCTGCATCGGGTTGACGAGTTCCTGGTACTTAGGCTCCTTCATCAGGAGCTGCATGGTTCGATCATGCAGAGCCTCAACTGTCCGCTGCGCAAACATCTGGAGCTCTGTGATCAACATGTACGCGATGATTCTGTCGTGATGCGGGACGTGCACATTTGCGTAGTACTTATAGAGCTGGTCCAGCTCTAGCGGAGTGCGGGGAAGACTGTGCAGGGCGTGCTTATACACAATCGTACCCGGAATGTGGGCAGGATGGCCAGAGGAATACTCATATGACGCCGCTTTATTGGCATCAGCTCCCATCAGCACCGTATTCGTGGCATACAAATAATAGGTGCAATGGCTGAGTGCTCCTCTAAAGCACGAGTTCATTCGCTCGATATCGAGCGGACCCCACACCTTCACCCCCAAGCCATCGGGGATCCTCCCCAAGAATTCATCCTCGGCCCTATACTTCTGGGCCTTTAGCTCCTTGGCGCGAATCACCTTCTTCTTTGCAATGCGCTTATTGCACAATACTCGTTGGAATCGGTCTGTGGCTGATTCCCCCTCCTCCCTGTCCTTCTCCTGCTCTGAACTCGACTCTCAATAGTCGCTCTTGTCAGACAGGGATGGTACTGGTGTTTTGCCTTTTTCAGGCCTGGTCTTCCCTCTCGAGGTCGCCACCAGACCATCATACTACTCCGGCGTACGGGGGTCTGGGGTCAATACGACCATGGGGTAGTGTTCTGGTGGAGCTGGTACAAACACCGGCAGCATAAACAGCATCTGGACTTCTCCCGCTCATGTGGGAATGCCAGCAAGAAATATTATCACCTCCAATTTAGAGGCATCGAGAGGCAGCTTGCGGCCACGGCGCTGACGAGATGGCCCCGACTTGGTCGGGGCGGACGATTCTAGTTGTGGCTGAGCCACCAGAGGGGCAGGCGCATTTCGTGCCAGAGTTCTCCCTCCAGGCTCAGCACGAGGAGTAACGGTAACGGGCGCTCTTGGTGCCACAGCAACGGTTTTGGGCCCCCTAGGTGGGGCCCGGGATGATGCAGTTTCCCGCTGGCCCAGGGACAGACCTGCCAAGGGTTCACTGACTGCAGTCAGCGACTCTGAGGAGGCCTGAGGGCCTGACTCAGGCAACCCAGGGACAGACCTGCCAAGGGTTCACTGACTGCAGTCAGCGACTCTGAGGAGGCCTGAGGGCCTGACTCAGGCAACCGTGATGACAAAGCCACGGGCTGAGCTGGCTGCTCATAGCACGCGAATTGCGCTTCTGATGGCATCCTTGCCTGTGGAGGGTCGACCGGTCGACTGGGCTGATATTTAGCCCTCTTGACCTCGGCAGTCGGTTCCTCACCCGTGGCAATTTTGCGCTTAGATGCGCGTTCGATCTGTTCCAGCGCTGCGACGCGCTGCCTCTTCATCAGCTCAATCTGGTTGAGCAATCCCTCCATTACCATCACAGCCAAACTGTCCTGCAGGAAGGACGCAGTTGCAGGGACTGGCTGTCCTGCTGCTTCCAGTCTGCCCAACAGCACGTCTGACACTGCTAAACTCTGCGCTTGTGGCGCAGGCTCCCCATATGACTCTTCCACGGGCCGATGCACCCATGGTACTGACGGCGGCCCCGTCACCACACCTGCATACGTCGGATGCGACGCAGCTGGACGTGCTGACGGTTCCTGATAGTAGCGCTCGCGGTGTGTGCTGTCCTCTGGGCGCCCATAGCGCCCTTCATCATCGACCTCCATCTCTTGTGAGTGGAGGGGTGTCTGGTATGGAAGCCGCTTGTCACGGCCTGGGTAGGCCACGCCCGCTGACTGAAACTGGCTTACTGCCAGATATGGCGGCTGCCTCTGGTACTGATCAGGATAATCACGGTTTTGTATATTTGGGGGTCTCCCCCCTCCACTAAAGCCTTGCCGGCTCTGATCACCCTTTTGCGGCCCCCAATAGGCCATTTTCACTCGACACGTAGACTACGTGTATTGGGACTGAGAAAAGAAAGAAAAAAAAAAAACAATCTCCCAACTCCGCTAGTGGTGTAAATGACCACAAATACATGCCACCCGACCTCTCACCGGCGATCAAAGTGGACTTTGTCCACATTCCACCACCACACGTGCGTTACGCGCGTTTTGCTAGCTGTTGAGGGCGTTTCATGCCCTGCAACTCTAGATACCTGTCCATCACTGCAAGGTCTTTGCAGTTCACTAGCGGTTCCCAGGTAGTATCACCTAAGCTCCACCTTACCTTGAATTCAAGGTTTCCTTTTGTCCACCGATGACCTATGAGGTCATCTACAAACCACTCCTGGTCATTGCCAGTTCCAAAGTCATACGGCTCTGGAGTTGCACGGTTAGGGAAGAGCGCATCACTACTGACCATATACGGTCGCAATAGCGACATGTGAAACTTGGCACTATCCTGCGCTCTTGCAGTGCCTGGGGTAGTTCCAGCACGTAGTTAGACGTGCTCGGCTCCACCTCGAGGACCTTATATGGTCCAATCCACTTCGGACACAACTTACTCACCCTGCCTTTCGGCAGGTTCAAGTTCTTCGTCGAAAGGTACACTAGGCTCCCTTTCTCGATGTCCGGCTCATCACGTCTGCGATTATTCGCATGTTTGGTCTGCCATACACGCGATTCTATAATTGCATCATGGGCATCTGCCAGATTCCTTAGCGCGTTGCACGCAAACTGCTTTACTCCCACATGAATAACTTTGTCCGTACGAAGTTCACAAATCATGGATAGCATGTAGCCATTGTTGAGTTCAAAGGGTGAATACCCTGTAGTTTCTGATATGCTCGCATTTATCACGAATTCCACGAGTGGACATCTATACACCCAGTCCTTCTGATCAGGATGTACAAATGCTCGCAATATTTGCGTGATATTTCTATTCGCACGTTCAGTTTGACCATCTGTTTGCAGATGAAACGATGTCGACATGAGCAACTTTGCTCCTAGCAGGTTGTGCAGCTCCTTCCACCATTTGGAAGTGAATTTAGCATCTCGATCGCTTACGATTGAGCTTGGCAATCCATGGAGACGCACTATCTCCTTGAGATAGATCCACGACAAGTCCAACGCTGTCATGGTGGTTCTCACCGGAATAAGATGGACCATACTGGTCATTCTGCAGATCACTACCCAGAGGTAGTTAAAACCCTTCGACTCAGGGAACGGACCTATAAAGTCCATCCCGATCAAATCCCAGGGTTTGACCGGTATGGGTAGCGAATGAAGCTTTCCTGGTGGCTTCAAAGTTGATACTTTTGACTGTTGACATAGCTCGCATGTCAAGCAAAATTGGCTCGTCTCTTTGGCCATTTGCGGCCACCAGTACCAGCGTCGCACATAGTCCAGCGTTTTCTGAGTTCCGAAGTGGCCCACTACTCTATGGGCCTGGTCCAGGATAGTCGTAATCAACGACCTCTCCCGGGGAATGCAGATGACTTTGGACCCTGTGGGTCTGGTAAGGTAAACAAGCTGCTGCTCCACCTGGAAGTGCGGATGCGCTTGGATATTGTTCAGAATCTCTAAGAAGAGATTATCATCCTTGTATCCTTGCTGGATACATGTGTGGAATTGCGCATTGCCTAAGTCGGCCGGTGTAGGCATATGGTCCTGTGACTCCAGCACTTGCTGGAGCGTTATACCAGTACCTCCTGTAGGCACCCCTTGCCTTGTCTCTTCACTTGGCTGAGGGGCCTCATGATCCACTAGCACTTGGGCTTCGATATCGCGAGTCTCTCGCTGTTCGTGCAGTCGCTTACTGCCATGTGTTTTCTGCGCTCGCATGGCACGTAGCTCACATAGAGACATCACAATGGTACGTGTCATACGTTGTACGGGAGCCCGCTTTGTGCCATACCATACGTGTCCAGCGGAGTCCGCTACACTGGAGCGGAGCAGTCCCCACAGTGCCGTAGAATACAGAGCCGCGGACGTGTCACAATGTGCTGTATGACACGGTCCAGTGGATCGATAAAAGGCGGGCACACACATGCGCATGCAGGCCCGGCGGATGCCAGCGGACACTAGCGGACGTCAATGTGCGTCAGCGGCCGCCGGCGGGCATCAGCACATGAGTGAAAACCTCCTCCATTGGCGGACTTCATGGCATGAATAAACCCTCCTCGAGGTTCCCCACTTCCCTCCCCTCTCCATTCCTCCCCGCAATAACTTGAGGCTGCGCGTCTCCCCTTCCATCCTTTTCCCACCCCCGATGCCAGCGTACGTCCACGAAAGGGCCCTGAAAATCTACGCAGGCCTACGCAAGCCACCAGCGGACATCCACACAGACGTACGTCGATGGACTCAAACCTACGTGGGCCCTCCAAGGCCTGCGCAGGACACCAGCGGACATCCACAGAGGCCTACGCAGGTCCACGGAGTCTGGTTGGACCAAGGAAAAAAGTAACTTCGTCTTGCCCGCCGTATGCCTGTGGGGGGGAATCGAACCCCCGGCCTTGGGAAAGCCTCCAGCAACAGAACGCACATTTAACCGTTGCACCACAGGTCCGTTACTAACGGATAGATTCAAAGGTTGGATAACACAATGAACGGACGCCCACCTACGTTTCCGCAGGTTCCCGTATGGATTTTTTGAGGTGGAAGGGGGGTGGCATACCTCCCAAAAGAGTTTTCGTGGCCTGAAAGGGGTGTTGGCATCAGCAGCCATCAGCTGGCATCCGTTGGAGTTTGTTGGCAGCCGTCGTGACCTGCTGGCATCCGTCGGCATCCGTCATGCATTTGTCGGCATCCGCCAGATATCTGCTGGTATTTGTCAGCATCTACGGGAATCCGTCAGCAACCCCTGGCATCGTCCAGCATCGTCCGGCATCAGGGCGGGAGAGAAGGAAACGGGGTGCGTGGGTGTTCGCCACATGGGGTGGCGTCTCAGAGAGCGTGGGGGGTGGCGGAAGAGGGATGGGGGTGGGGAGAAAGAGGGGGAAGGGGGAAGGGGAGGAGCATGGGTGGAGAGCGTGGGGGGTGGCGGAAGAGGGATGGGGGTGGGGAGAAAGAGGGGGAAGGGGGAAGGGGAGGAGCGTGGGTGTCTGCTGGTACCCCAGCGGATGTAGCAGATGTCGGACGTCAGGTCAGAGGGGAGGAGGGAAGCAGGGTGCATGTGGTGGACAGGGGTGGCATGTGAGGTAGTGTGGGGAGTGGAGAGGATGGCACTGGGGAGAAAGAGGGGGGGTGCATGTGGTGGACAGGGGTGGCATGTGAGGTAGTGTGGGGAGTGGAGAGGATGGCACTGGGGAGAAAGAGGGGAAAGGGCGGAAGAGGGTGCGTGAGTGTCCGCTGTCCGCTGGCATGCCAGCGGACGGTAGCGGACGGTAGCTGACGTCGGCATGTGAGCCAGCTGACGTCAGCGGTGCAACCAGTCCCAGTGGTTCAGTGGAATATTTGTTTATTGATATTCAATATTGTGTACAGCGGTGGGTTCTACTCCCCCTACTCCACCTTAATGGGGTCTAATGGTGACAATGGAATATTGAGAGGCGGGTTGGACTCCTGCTAGTGACAAATATTTTAATAGGGCCTGTAAGCCCTAATAAAATATCCGTTCATCACTCGCTAGCATCATCAAGTTGATCCGTTAAAAACGCTAGAAATTACTGAAGCGGGTATGGGTTGGATGAAGTTGCGCATAGTCACGAGATCTGGAATGACCACATGCGCAAAGACGACCAACCCATGCCACTGCAGAAATCTCTGGAGTTTTAAACGGATCACATTAATGATGCTAGCGGACATCAGCGGCCTGCTGCTCTAATATGCACTAGCAGGAGTCGAACCCACCTCTTGTGCACAATATCAAATATCAATTTATCAATATTCCATTGTACCACAGGCGCTTACTTAGAAGGGGGTCAAACCTGCCTGTCAGTGGCCTATGGTAGTTGATCTGACCCACTCAATTTTCAGTATTGTGTGGAGTGGCAGGTTCGACTCCCCTAGTCCAGACTTCCCTAGTCCACCATAATGACGTATAATGGTGTCTTTTTATACTGCTGCATTTTTGCACTAGATGTAAACTGTACTAATTTTTGGTAAGGGTCTGTGGTCGAATGGAATATTGATACATTGATATTTCATATTGTGCACAAGAGCCGGGTTCGAATCCCACTAGTGCACATCATTAGACATGACATAACTTTGTTTTACTAATTGTTATTTACGTCTATATTCTTTCTACTGCCCAATTCAAGGGTTCGAGTCCCCCTTGTGTAATTGTTGAAGAGTGTGTTGTTTTTTGCATTCATGAGAGTGGCAAAACAATGGGACGGTTAATCTTAGTGGACCTGAGTCCTGTCCAAACTAATTGAAATGTCTGTAGTAAAGTGCTGTAAAAACAATGGGACGGTTAATCTTAGTGGACCTGAGTCCTGTCCAAACTAATTGAAATGTCTGTAGTAAAGTGCTGTAGCCTAGTACACAATACTAGAGTGATATTTATGTATAATCCACAGAATGTCCTGTGGTCTAGCAGAATATTGTCAGTTTATGTTCCTTCTAGTGCACAACTGGAGGTAACGGATCAAACGGATTTATAATGGATTCGTCAGCGGCACAACGGGACGGTTAATCTTGACGAAAAATAACCAACAGAAAAGCCAAGAATTATAGTAACTAAGGATTAAATTACTCGTCCAATGTGTATTCCTCCTCTTCATTAGATTCATGTAATGTGTCTGAATAGAACAAATCCTCATCAAGCAGGTAGTCTGCTGTCAAAAATGCAAAGTCGTCCGGTGTATATGGCCCTTGAGGTCTGGGAAGTGTGATGTCTTCATACTTTGCTATTAGGCCTGACAATGAAGATGGTAAGGGTGACTCTGACATATCAACAGACACATCATCAGTACAACCAGCTTGATTGAAAGGGCCAATGGGCCTACATTGACCATGTTTTGCTCTAGCGCGAAATTCTTGTTCTGTTGAAATAAATTAACTATGATTACCAGTGCCAAATTATACTCACGTTGTTGATACAATTCGTTAATTCTTCTCTGATCCTCATGTCGAGTCATACGTGACTCATATTCCTCCCACTCCCGGACATTGTTACCAGTAGGTAGGGTTGGAGAAGGAGATTGTTGGAAAGGGAAAGACGGGATTTGAAGAGCCGTTACATCAAAAAGCGGTGGAAGATTTTCTTCGTCATTGGCTGCCATGCCTCCATCTGTCTCTTCTGCCGTCACAAGAAATAGCGGCGGAAGGTTTTCTTTATCCTCGGTCGCCATACATCCGCCGCTCCGGACTTCCATTTGTCTGCCGTCACCGGCTGCCACGGTCTCCATTGCTGTTAGTCCTTCTGCTCCTTCACCAACAATGAATAGAGGTGGCAAAGAATCGTCGTCCATCCCACGGTCTCCATTGCTGTTAGTCCTTCTGCTCCTTCACCAACAATGAATAGAGGTGGCAAAGAATCGTCGTCCATCTCCTCTTCCGCAGGAATGAACAAAGGGGGCAAATCATTGTCTTTGGTCTCCTCTTCCGCAGGAATGAACAAAGGAGGCAAAGAATCCTCTTCCATCTCCTCTTGCGCAGGAATGAACAAAGGCGGCAAAGATTTGTCTTCCGTCTCCTCTTCCGCAGGAATGAACAAAGGCGGCAAAGATTCGTCTTCCGTCTCCTCTTCCGCAGGAATGAACAAAGGAGGGATACCCTCTAAGTCAGGGTCACTAATGGATGGATTAGGGATATCCACCTGGTCGTCGTCAGTTTCCCCCAGCTCCCTGAATGTCCCACGAACATGAGCTGCTGGGGTGGAAGGAAGTTGGGATGCCGGTTGAACCACAATGCGAGAGTTTTCCATTGTAGGGCCATACACCAGTCTAGGTTTACTCTGACTGTAGAGGTGGTGGAATGGATGTTGTGCATTTGAGGGTTCGATATGTGTCAAGGATGGCCATTGGGGAGAGTCGACATCAGGGAGAGTGGTAGGATGGGCCATGGAGAGGCAGTCTTGAGGATCAGGCTGCTCACCATCAATACTGTTGGTATGGGACTTGATGCCTGTCAATTGGCCTGTCTGAGCAGGATCCACGGACCTGGCAACGGAACTGACAACGGAAGCAGCAACGGACTTGCTGCCAGCAAACAGGTGGATCATATTGTTGGCCATTGGCACATGTTCCGTCCTATTCAGTGACCGCCACTTGTCTAGGGCTAGAAGCGTCCGCTGGTGGCCCCTGGTGGATCTGCTACCTGCAAACACACGGAGCAAATCGTCTGGTGCTGGGACGGACACCAATCCATCGGATGGCAATGTCATGGGCGGCCGGCAGTTGCATGCCAAGAAGCTTTCAAGAGAGTGGAAGCCTTGCTGATGTACAAGAAGGCAATGCTCCAGCATTTCATTGCTTAAGACCTGAACATCCTCTCGGCCAATGTGGTTCCACCAATCACAGCCATACAGATGTAACGGAGTCATCCATATTACCATCAGCGTCAACGACGCTATAATCAATTAGTAGAGTATTATGTAAGATAACATCTTGTTTTCACTCTAAGTACTAGTCAATCCGATACTGCGGTCTGATTTAGCACTTGTGTGATACACACAAGATAGTTCTAACTCGTAACTCCGGTTACATTTTTTTAAATCTTCTGCTATTGGCTTTAGACTCTAGGCTTGTTACCGACTAGGCAACTCTCATCAAAACCTCTCGATTCTCTGTTGGCATCACGCTGAAAACGTGCTTCCATGACTGGCTCTCTTGATCCGGATCCTCCGTTCCCAGCTGCAGACGCAGGTGACTTACCTGTGCTTCAGGCTGTGAAGACGCAATCTGCGTCAGCATACCAACCCCCGCCAAAGCGGGACGAAAAGACCCCTCGCGATGTCAGCGCGAGCTATGGAATGCCTGGTGGGCTATCCGTATCACGGATGATGTCCATTGTACGACCTGGTGGAAAACCAGGAGATAGATCCGCGGTCTCAGGAGTGTTGCTGCCAGCGAGCCAAATGCCCTCACTGATGTATCCGGTATTGCCCGAGAGCTCTTCAGCTCCCTCGGAGGGTCAACTGGACGTTACCCAGTACTCGGAAATGGTACAAGGCAGCGCGTTTGCGCATAGCACCCCATTCCGGACTGCACCTACGGAACAGCATTTGGAATATGTGGCCAATGCTGCCACTGAACCGGGACCGTCGTCGTTGACGACACAAGGACAGAAGCAAGGACCAGCAATAGTGGTCAGTAGGGAAGACGACAATGTCGTAAGGTTGGACAAGGCGTTAACAACGCCTGGAAGTCCAGAGTTGCACCGACGAGCCGGCAAACAGCCGCAAGTGAGGCATGACGGCCTCAGGAGAGTTATGGACTTAGAGTCCAAGTTGGAGTCCTCAGATGATGAGGAAAGCAAAAGGTCGCATTCGACCTTATCTATCCAGTTGCAGCTAGTATTGGACCGATATCCGGCGGTTGTGAAGGAATCGACGCAAAAGCGTCTTCAGCTTTATGTAGTGAAGCACTTACAGTTGCTGGCGGCTAGGAGCCACGATGTACCCCGTGCAGATTTGAGTGAATATATCGAATTGTTTGTGCGCATCTTCGAACTCGAAGTAGTGGAATATCTTAAGCGCAAAGAGGCGTGAGGGTCAGCAGTCTCAACGGCTACTCCAGCCGACTCAGTAGAATGTGAGATGAGTGTGCGCAGACGAGCGCCATTAATCGCGGACGCGATGGAATTGCTCAATGCACCTCGTCAGGCTAATGAGTCTCAGCAAGACTACGTTCGGCGTCAGAACGCTGCAAACCATCAACGCATTGTTAGCGGAGTGCCTCAGCAGGCATTGTCTGAGGTGGAGACTGTAACGACGACTCCGGCAGAGCCAGAGGCACTTGCAGTGCAGGAGGTTAAGACACCTCGTAAGCAAGTTACAATCAAGGAAGAGGTGGACGAAGTCCACATTCTTGAGGAGCGAATGCGACCACGACGCGTAGTGCGACACGTCCACCTAGTGGACAACTGGAATGAATGCATCAATTACCAAAGGATACACAACCAGGACTTGCGCGATCATGGTGAGTCGTTCATTGACGACCAGGGGGTAGTCTTGGAAGGGCGTGAGGGCGTAACGCCTGTCAATGACATGCGGCAACAATTCGCGGCTCGGACTGCTGAACCGGACAGAGATCCAGGTGGTAGTGACGACAGTAGTGGTCACTACAAACGGAGGGAGCCAAATCGTCGCAATCACGACGGTGGAGATCGTGATCGTAGGAATGATGATCAGGACAATAATAATCGTCATGACAGTGGCAGGCTGGCTGGTGGATTACCAGCAGAGCAACAAGTGAGGCAACAGCCCGCCACACAGCCGGAAAGAGTGGCCAATGAGCACCTGTTTCGCAGTCCTCGGGCATTTTCGATGCCTGCACCTCATGATTTGCGTGAAACTACGCCGGGAATGAATGAAGCGGTCAGGATCCATATGGATCATATGCATGACCGCCTCACTCGTCTGGTGGATGACTCCCTTGGAGTCAGATTTAAGTTCCCTGCTGGGGTAAGCCCCCGTAAATCCGATGGTAAGCACATACGTGCGTACGCTGGAGGACATAGGTTCTCGCAACTGGAGGACTGGGCCATGGACGTGTGCTACCACCTCGCAGCCTGCTGCTATGGTGGAGACGACATGGACCAGGAAAGGATATTTGTGCTACACAAATTTATGGAAGGAGAGGCTCGGAATTGGTTCCGTCGCCATGTTCTCCACATTAATCGCGACAAATCGCACTGGACATTTAAAGAGGTCCTGATAGGACTGTATAATCGGTTTGTTAACGCTGCTACAATGCAGGAAGCTTGTAATGCCTTTAGGAAGGCAGTGTATGACGCTAAGACTGGCGTCCAGACCTTTTATGATGACCTGGTGGGTCATGCACAGAATATGGCCGTCTATCCAGATGAATACACTATCCGCAAGACATTCCTGGACGGAATACCCGCAGACATGAGGAGAGCGTTGATACGCGATGATAATTTGTCTCCGGAGGTCAATACTGTGACCGAATTCTTGGCGTATGCCATCCGTTATGAGCAGTCGACACGGACTGCAAACCATTATGAGCAGCGTAGTTCACGCCGAGGACCAGTGAACCGTCAGGCAGTGAAGGTGGGAACCTTCCTGGCCAAACGGACAGATATGGAGAATAATCACAATCCGCGATTCGTTGTTCGTAAGACAATCCCTGGAGGCCAACGGCCTCGATTGAAGCCTGCTGGACAGTTGCCAGCAAAGGAAAGTCGACCCTTTTCGGGTCAGAATCAAGTAGCACCGAGAGGAGTGGTGGCGCCTGTACCGCGTATAGCGGGCAAAACCGCTGGGGCTCCAGGAGCGGCCCAGAGAAGGCCTGCCGGGGATCTCTCAGCGTGCTATAACTGTGGCAGGAGCGGGCATTTTGCTAAGGAGTGTCCCGCTCCTCCTAAGGCACACATCCGAGCGGCCCATACGGCTGTGGCACCTAGCGATGTCGTCAGTGATGACGAGGACGACGAGATTGTTGAGGAAGCGGAGGAAGAACCGCAGGCAGAGGCTGACGGGTCGGAAGTGGATGACGCTGAGAGCGTCCAGATTGATGGCAATGAATACGTCGCAGTGGATGTGTACGACAGCGACTACTATGCTCGTGATGACGAGGAGGAACACCTGTTTGCACTGACGGAGTGCCATGGAGATCAGCGCATCCGAATGAGACGCGTAACCCTGCAGAAGGCAACTAATAAGTTGCAGCGGCCACGCTATACTCCCGAGGAGAAGGAGTGCCTGGTCACGTATGTTGATGTCAATGGACATCCGGCATGGACGTTGTGGGACTCCGGGAGTACCACTACGGGCATTACACCCCAGTTTGCTCACGTCAACGCGATTCGCGTTCATGAACTGGAGGAGCCCTTGATGCTCCAGCTGGGGACTGTGGGGAGTCGCGCTATGGTGCAGTTTGGCGCGGAGGTGAGAATAAAGACGTCAGGAACGTCGACGAAAGAATACGTGGATATAGCGAATTTTGATCGCTATGACATGATTATCGGTACACCGTTCATGCGTAAGAACAAGGTGTCGCTGGATTTTGTGAACGACATGGTCGTTGTGAATGGTACGCCTTTGAAGGCGGAGAAAGTGGTGTTGAACAATACAGATGGTCGTTTGAGGCGCTATCGCGCAACTGAAAAGCGGCGTGATGAGCACAACTGACTAGATGGTCGCAGGAGAGCGACTGTACAGGAGGTGGAGGACGAACAGGCCCCACCAAAAAGCCTGCCAGCTGATTCGCCGGCTATACTAATGACTGAGGAAGAGTTTCAAGGAACTCTGAAGAAGGGGAAGCACCCGGATGTGACTGGGTGTACCAATGGAAAGCCTAAACAGGCTGTGCAGTGCAAGAATGAGCGTAGTAAACGCGTGGTGGAGTCGCTGGAATGCCAGCCGACTAGTTCTTGAGTAAGGGTTGAGGATCTTGTCAAGGACGAGGTATACAGTACGACGGGAACTGTGGGTAGCACTAGGTCGCTAATGGATCGACCAGTGCCTCGGCCAGGAGTGCAATGGGCGTATGACCCACGAATGCCACGGGAGTGGAACGAGTTGGTAGCGTCAATGGTGATGCAGGCTATGGGAAGTGGGCAAGCGACCCAGACGGGAGAAGTGTATCGTCATGCATGAGAGGACGAGATCTCCGAAACATCGGATATCGTATTTGACGGATTTTCGCTGAAGGCGAGAAGTGTGCAGTCGTCGGCGAGTACGACGAGGAAACAACTGGTTGTAAGGTTGAATCCGGGAGACCTCACAGAGGAGCACGTACGTGCCTTACAGGAGCGATTTGAACCAAAGGTTCAACCGCGTATAGCATGCGTAGCCAAAGGAAAAGGCAAGGCTTTGAGCCTTACAGAGGAGGATATTCCTCGACTGCGCCAGCAATGGCAACGGGAGTTCGCTGATATTGTCAATGGAATGAAGGAGGAGCTTCCTCCGTGGCGGGAGGTTAATCATGAGATCAACCTCATTGACGATAACAAGCAGTACAAGTATCATTTGCCTCGCTGCCCACGAGCACTTCAGGATCAACTTTGTGAAAAGACGAATAGATACATAAACGCGAAGTGGTGGGAACCACGACCAGCGGTGCAAGCTGCACCATTGCTTTGTATCCCCAAGAAGGATGGAACGTTATGGACGGCATTGGATGCACGACAGCGCAATGATAATACCGTCAAGGATGTAACACCTCTTCCAGATCAGGAAGTGATACGAGAAGATGTCGCGACAGCGAAGTATCGGTCGAAAATCGACCTCACAGACGCGTACGAACAGGTTCGCATCTGCGAAGAGGATATACCGAAGACACTGTTCTCGTCCCTGATGGGGACGTTCATGAGTAACATCATGCAGATTGGTGATTGTAATGCACCGGCGACATTTCAGAGGTTAATGACCTCAATCTTCCGAGATGTAATCGGGAAGTTTATGCACGTCTATTTAGACGATATATTCATATTTTCTGACTCCATTGAGGAGCATGAGCAGCACCTACAAGTCGTATTTGAACGACTACGGAAGGCCAGCCTCTATCTCAAATGGAAGAAGTGCGAGTTGTACGCAACGAGTATAGATTGTCTCGGTCACGTCATTGACGAGAAGGGCATTCATCCTGATACGGATAAGCTCGACCGAATCTGAGAGTGGCGTACTCCACGCACATATAATGATATCCAACGATTTGTCGGACTGGTGAACTATATTGGCAATTTCTTGCCAGACATCACTGCATACACTGGGCCACTTATGGCCATGACCCAGAATGGGTCACCGTTTCATTGGAGACCGCTGCATCAGCGGTGTTTTGAGATGATTAAGCGCATATGCGCAAAAACGCCGGTCATCCGGCCAATTGACCCACGCATCGACGAGCCCATCTGGCTCATTTGCGATGCGTCAAAGACTGGGGTTGGGGCCATGTTTGGCCAGGGTAAAACATGGCAGACTTGCCAACCAGCGGGATTTATGTCCCGTAAATTCACTGCTGCTCAGCAGAATTATGCTGTGCACGAGTTAGAAACACTCGCAATACTGGAAGCCCTCCTAAAGTGGGAGGATAAACTGATGGGATATAAGATCCATATTATCACGGATCACAAAGCACTAGAGTTCTTCAAGACTCAGGTGCACCTGTCTCCGCGACAACGTCGCTGGATCGACTACATGTCGCGGTACCAGTTCGACATCACCTATGTAAAAGGTGAATTGAACAAAGTGGTGGATTGCCTATCTCGATATTTCGAGAGTGATACTCGAGATGACGTCCATGACGCACATGACTATGTCCAGGTGGACAAACGTATTGACCCAGAGGGCGAGGATTTGCCTCTGCATCGATTCCATGAAATCAGGGAACATAGGGTCGAGTTACACGCCATGCGAGCGCAGGAAACACGTCGCAGTAAGCGACTGCAGGAGCAGCGAGAGACTCGCGATATCAAAGCTCAGGTGCTAGTGGACCATGAGGCCCCTCAGCCAAGGGAAGAGGCGAGGCAAGAGGCGCCTACACTGCTGGCACTGAAAGATGTTTCCATTGGAAAAAGTGTAAAAGAAACATGTTATATCATTTCCAAAGTAGCAATTTCAGATAGAAAAAGGCACTTTGCTTTGTTTAAAGACTTTTTCTTTTAGAAATTGGCACATGGAAAATGGTATAACATGTTTTTTTTACACTTTTTCCAATAGAAACATCTTTCAGTGCCAGCAGTGCTATGAGAGGTACTGATATGACGCTCCAGCAAGCGCTGGAGTCACAGGACCATACGCCTGCACCGGCTGACTTAGGCAATGCGCAATTCCGCACACGTATCCAGCAAGAATACAAGGATGATAATCTCTTCGTAGAGATTCTGAACAATATCCAAGCGCATCCGCACTTCAGGATGGAGCAGCAGCTCATCTACCTTACCAGACCCACGGGGTCCAAAGTCATCTGCATTCCCCGGGAAAGGTCGTTGATTACGACTATCCTGGACCAGGCCCATAGAGTAGTGGGCCACTTTGGAACTCAGAAAACGCTGGACTATATGCGATGCTGGTACTGGTGGCCGCAAATGGCCAAAGAGACGAGCCAATTCTGCTCGACATGCGAGCTATGTCAACAGTCGAAAGTATCGACTTTGAAGCCACCGGGAAAGCTGCATTCGCTACCCATACCGGTCAAACCTTGGGATTCGATTGGGATGGACTTTATAGGTCCGTTCCCCGAGTCGAAAGGCTTTAACTACCTGTGGGTAGTGATCTGCAGAATGACCAGTATGGTCCATCTCATTCCGGTGAGAACCACCATGACCGCGTCAGACTTGTCGTGGATCTATCTCAAGGAGATAGTACGTCTCCATGGACTGCCCAGCTCGATTGTGAGCAATCGAGATGCTAAGTTTACTTCCAAATGGTGGAAGGAGTTGCACAAGCTGCTAGGAGCAAAGCTGCTCATGTCAACATCGTTTCATCCGCAAACGGATGGTCAAACGGAACGGGCGAATAGAAATATTGCGCAAATCTTGCGAGCATTTGTACGTCCTGATCAGAAGGACTGGGTGTATAGATGTCCACTCGTAGAATTTGCGATAAACGCGAGTATATCGGAAACCACAGGGTACTCACCCTTTGAACTCAACAATGGCTACATGCCATCCATGATTCGTGAACTTCGTACGGATGAAGTTATTCATGTGGGAGTCAAGCAGTTTGCACGCAACGCGCTAAGGAATCTGGCAGATGCCCATGACGCGATTATAGAATCGCGTGTGTGGCAAACCAAACATGCGAATAATTGCAGACGTGATGAGCCGGATATCGAGAAAGGGAGCCTAGTGTACCTTTCGACAAAGAACTTGAACTTGCCGAAAGGCAGGGCGAGCAAGCTGTGTCCGAAATGGATTGGACCATATAAGGTCCTTGAGGCGGAACCGAGCACGTCTAACTACGTGCTGGAACTACCCCAGGCGCTGCAAGCGCGCAGGATAGTGCCCAAGTTTCACGTGTCGCTATTGCGACCGTATATGGCCAGTAGTGATGCGCTATTTCCTAATTGCGCAACGCCGGAGCCGTATGACTTTGGAACTGGCAATGACCAGGAGTGGTTTGTAGATGACCTCATCGGTCACCGGTGGACAAAAGGAAACCTCGAATTCGAGGTGAGGTGGAGCTTAGGTGATACTACCTGGGAACCACTAGTGAACTGCAAAGACCTTGCAGCGATGGATAGATACCTAGAGTTGCAGGGCGTGAAACACCCTCAACAGCTAGCAAAATGCGCATAATGCACGTGGGGTGGTGGAATGTGGACGAAGTCCACTTTGATGGCCGGTGAATAACCGGGTAGCTACTAATTGTGGCTACTGTTTGTGACCATTTATGCGACTATGATTGCCGGTGAGAGGCCGGGTGGCGTGTATTTGTGGTTGTTTACACCACTAGCGGAGTTGGGAGATTGTTTTTTTTCTCTCTTCTCAAGTCCCAATACACGTAGTCTACGTGTTTAGCGAAAATGGCCTATTGGGGGCCGCAAAATACTGATCAGAGCCGGCAAGGCTCTAGTGGAGGGGGGAGACCCCCGAATATACAAGTTTCAACTCAGTTTCCGAGGCAGCCGCCATATCCGGCGGCAAGCCAGTTTCAGTCAGCGGTGGCCTATCCAGGCCATGATGAGCCGCTTCCCTATCAGACGCCCCTCCACTCGCAAGAGATGGAGGTCGATGATGAAGGGCGCTATGGGCACCCGGAGGACAGCACGCGCCGCGAGCGCTATTATCAGGAACCGTCGTCACGTCCAACTGCGTCGTATTCGATGTATGCGGGTGTGGTGACGGGGCCGCCGTCAGTACCATGGGCGCACCGGCCCGTGGAAGAGTCATATGGGGAGCCTGCGCCACAAGCGCAGAGTGTAGCTGGGTCAGACATGCTGTTGGGCAGACTGGAAGCAGCGGGACAGCCAGTCCCTGCAACTGCGTCCTTTCTGCAGGACAGTTTGGCTATAATGGTAATGGAGGGGCTGCTCGACCAGATCGAGCTGATGAAGAGGCAGCACGTCGCAGCGCTGGAGCAGATCGAACGCGCTTCTAAGCGCAAAATCGCCACGAGTGAGGAATCAACCGCTGAGGTCAAGAGGGCGAGATATCAGCCCAGTCGACCGGTCGCTCCTCCACAGGCAAGGATGCCGTCGGAAGCGCAATTCGCGCGCCATGAGCAGCCTCCTCAGCCCGTGGCTTCGTCATCGCGGCTACCTGAGTCGGGCCCGCAGGCCTCTTCAGAGTCGCTGGCTGCCGTCAGTGAACCCTTGGCAGGTCTGTCCTTGGGTCAGCGGGAAGCTGCATCATCCCAGGCCCCACCTAGGGGGTCCAAACCTGTCGCTGTGGCGCCAAGAGCGCCCGTTACTGTTACTCCTCGTGCTGGGCCTGGAGGGAATGCTCTGGCGCAAAATGTGCCTGCCCCTCCGGTGGCTCAGCCACAACCAGAATCGTCCGCCCTGACCAAGTTGGGGCCGTCTTGTCAACGCCGCAGCCGCAAGCCGCCTCTCGATGCCTCCAAATTGGAGGTTATACTCTTTCCTGCTGGCATTCCCGCATGAGCAGGAGAAGTCCAGATGTTGTTCATGTTGCCGGTGTTTGTACCGGCCCCTCTAGCAAAGTATCCCGTGGTCGTTTTGACCCCAGACCCCCGCACGCCGGAGCAGTATGATGGTCTGGTGGCGACCTCGAGGGGGAAGACTAGGCCTGATAAAGGCAAAAAACCAGTACCATCCCTGTCCAACGAGAGCGACTATGGAGAGTCGAGCTTGGAGCAGGAGGAGGATGGGGAGGAGGGGGAATCGGCCGCAGACCGATTCCAACGAGTAGCACGCAATAAGCGCATTGCAAAGAAGAAGGCAATTCACGCCAAGGAGCTAAAGGCCCAGAAGTAGAGGGCCGAGGATGAATGTTCGGGGAGGATTCCCGATGGCTTGGGGGTGAAGGTGTGGGGTCCGCTCGATATCGAGCGAATGAACTCGTGCTTTAGAGGAGCACTCAGCCATTGCACCTATTATTCGTATGCCACGAATACGGTGTTGATGGGAGCTGACGCCAATAGAGCGGCGTCATATGAGTATTCCTCTGGCCATCCTGCCCACATCCCGGGCACGATTGTGTATAAGCACGCCCCACACGGTCTTCCCCGCACTCCTCTAGAGCTGGACCAGCTCTACAAGTATTACGCCAATGTACACGTTCCGCGTCGCGACAGAATCGTCGCGTATATGTTGATCACAGAGCTCCAGATGTTTGCGCAGCGAACAGTGGAGGCTCTGCATGATCGAACCATGCAGCTCCTGATGAAGGAGCCTAGGTATCAAGACCTCGTCAACCCGATGCAGGGCCCTGACGACCTCGCTCTTGTCGAGCGACGACACATTCCGGGGCGCTTTTTGCGCACGAAAGACGATGGCACCACGGCGTTGCGCGTAATGTGCGCTCAGGATCCAGCCACCCCGTTCGACCTTGACCAACTGGCGCAGTACGCGCTGGTCTTTGGCCGACCGGGGTTGGAAAATACCTATCAAGGTATCGCCGTGGATCATGCCTATCGCATGCACTGGCGGACCCTCTTTGGGTTCGCCCTATGTCGAGCATTGTGCGCTAACAGCGCAGCCAAGCCGGTGATCGTACGGCGCATGACCCTCGTCGTGGCCCGTCCAGGGCTTTATCGAGAGGCGATTGCCTCGTATGACGCCATGTTCCCCGAGCAGCCATTTGAGCCCCAACGTGGGCCGCAGCTCGAAATTCACCAAGTTCACGTGCCCGACGACCATGCACGGAACTTCTCCGACGACGATGCGTTACACGTCCTTTTACACAACCGGATTCCGCTGGAATGGGTGGACCACGCGTACACGTATGGCGTGGTCTTCCTGGAACAGCAGTTCCATTCCCCCACGATGTCAATGGACATCTTCAAACAGGTCGATGACGAGCGCATGGAGCGCCTCTCCAAGTATGGCACCCCTGCCGCAATCCCGCAATGGGATGGATGGCGGGAGATGACTGAAGACGATCACTATCGTCTGATGTTCAAGCACCACAAGGAGAGCAAGCTCCCGGAAAACCCTGAGGCCAACGGCCTCTATTACTTGATTGGCATGGACCCGAATCGGGTCAACCTCCTAAAACGCTCGGCAGCGCATGACTTGCCAGCAGCAGACATGGACCCAGGCCGGGTCAATCTTCTGTCACGCACGGCAGAGCAGGGTACGCTTACCACCACCGCTTCAGCGATTAACGTCGCACTAACAGAGCCTATGGTAGTAGACACGCCTGCAGCTGAGGGGCCTATAACCCCACCGAGGACGGAATCGGCACCTCCCCCTCCCGCAATTAACGTCGCACTGGAGGAGGAGGCAATGGTGACTGAAACGGGCGCTGTCGCGGGAGCATCGTCATCCGGGTCCTAGACCCTTGTAAACATTATTTTGTATATACCTCTGAGTATTTAACTCGAGCCATTTCAGCTGATACGCACTTTAGAGTCGCGTGTAGATACAGCGGACCCAGAGGAGGGGTCATTCTTTTTTGTTTTTTATAATTTTATTATACACACCATTGGCTTTCTACTGCTGGCGCCCCCTGCGCCCGTGTCTGATAAGGACTGCTGTCTATTGTGTCCGGCCGACACATCTTCATTGCGCATGAGTGCTAACGCCTTGCAGCCACGCAATACGCGTGCATTGATCCGTTGTTGCACTACCGTGCATCTTTCATCTCGCTCTACCTCCCTTTCTCAAGACCGAGTATTCGGTCTCATTGGGGGGTATGTAACGGAGTCATCCGTATTACCATCAGCGTCAACGACGCTATAATCAATTAGTAGAGTATTACATAAGATAACATCTTGTTTTCACTCTAAGTACTAGTCAATCCAATATTGCGGTCTGATTTAGCACTTGTGTGATACACACAAGATAGTTCTAACTCGTAACTCCGGTTACAACAGATTTCTAATAAGAACTTGACGGCCATCAACAAACTCCAGGATCTCTGTGGGCAAAGTTTGCTGATTTTGGAGAGGGAAAAATCGGCTCATGCTTTTGATAATGTCTGGGACATTGCAGACCACATTATTCAGTGATGCAGCCCCCAGATATGACAATACAAAGTTCTATGGCACACAGTCAGATCCTAATATATTTACACATTTTGAAGTCATCTTACCAACTCCTTGTCTAGATGCTGGATAATCCATGCCTCTTCCGCTTCAAGACTTGGTGCAAGATTGCCAAATATGGAAAGTGCTGCAATGAGGCGTGACTCGATGTAGTCAACAACCTCTTGCAAATTTTCTAGTACAGTAGCTTGGGACATGACATTGTGTGGTACAGAGGTAGACGCCATTGCACTCTTGCTTGTAGAAGCGGATACTGCTATGTATCAGATTTTTGTGCCTTGTAAACAAAAGTGATTTTCAACAATTCCATTGCATGTGACTGTCACAAATCCGTTCCGATCATCCACTGATGGCAGCAAGCTGCATTCATCAGTTCAATCCGTCTCTGCATCCATCACATCAATTGGTCTCTGCATCCGTCACATCAATCCATCTCTGCATCCGTCACATCAATCCATCTCTGCATCCACCATTTTCACAGCGGATCTCTTGCAGTTTGGGGGGGAATAAAATCAGGAAGCACCCGCCTAAATTTATCAATTGCCATCGAGGCCAATTCTTGCCACATGGCCACCTTTTTGTGGGCATATGACTGGAGACCTCTTTTCTTCACTGACATATCACGCTTCAACCAAATATCTGCCTGGTTGAAGAAATACCAAACTGTCCACTCCATTTCACTCGTGACAAGCTGACATTCCTCTGTCCATCTGTTGCGTTGTGCTCTAGCACGTAGATAATGAACACAATTAACTGAAGAGATATGTTCACGAACGGATGTAATGATAACGGAAATGTTAACAAGAGGACTCACATTCAGAAATAGTTGCAGATTCATTTTCTGCATCAGAATTAGAGTGCCATATCCAAGATACCTTGATCCTTGATGAACCAGGAATGTTGGGATCTCGTATAGCTGTGCTTGCATTCAAATCCGCTTTCTGTAGAACTGGATACTTTCTCTGAATGCTGGGGTCCGATCCCAGTTGCAGCAGAGCACTGCGGCATCGTGCATAGGCACGAGCCTTCACCAGGATTGAGGCCTGGATTCTTTGAAGAGATGCGTGAGCTCGAGTTTTCACATTCTTGCTTGGAGCGACCCAGACGACATGAGAATATAGGAATGATTTCTCTGCAATGAATTCCCGAAGGGCTTGCAGGAGCCTTTCAATTTGAATCAAGCGCAGATTGCGCTCTATCATTGTTAATGGTGAGACATTACCCATGATCATAGATGGGAAGGAGATTTCAAAATCTTCTGGAACAACTACATCCGTTGGTTCAAGGTTATCCGCCGGCGGTACCAGCGGATCCGCTGGTTGTCCATCTTCCGCCATTTCATTGTCGTCAAAGGCTCCGGGAACTTCATCCGGTTCCAGGGGGGCAGTCCGCCTTCCACCAGCAATGAACCTGCTCCTGTCCTGAGAAGCAGCAAGGACATTGAGTCGAACCCTTAATATTTCTCTTTCCGCCTTGACCTTTTGCCGATCATCATTGCTTGCATGCCGATTCAAATGGCGAACCTGGTCCTGAATTGCAATTCTGAGCTTCCAATTAGTGAAATAGTTTGGGCCATCAGCAATACACCTTACTGCTGCTCCTCAATGTCAAGGGCAAGTTGAATCCAGAAGGAATGAATATCCGTCGCTGCAACATCTGTTGAGTGGTTTCCACTGTCTGCTGCCATTCGGTCTTCACTTGCACTATTGAAGGTCATTGTACGAGCTTTCAGAATATCCATTGCTTTACGGTTTCCCTCCTCTCTGAGCCTTTCTGCCTTAGCTATTCCGGCTTCCCAGCTTGTTAGTAAATCCGTTGATATTCCGACGGATCGCTCGGTGAAATATTGAACGGCTGCATCTCTCATCTCAACAGCAGTCCTGTACTTTCGACATAGGAATGGAACCATGTCAAGCAGCTTCTTCCAGTTTGAGTCACACATGTGATCATCAAGGATTTCTGCCCGATGTGCCAAGGTAGCCGTACGGGCCATCTGTGAGACTTCATTTAGTGTAGACCAGAGACTTTCAATTATCTCCCCAGCCAAATGACCGGCCCCAGGAATGAAGGACGGGGCAAAGCGGAAAAAACAATCCTCCTTATGCCCATGGACATGAAGAAGTCCTATTGCAAAGTCCACGAGTAGATTATCTGGCAGGACTTCTCCGGCCTCGGCAAGCCGTTCAGAAAATTTGACACACCACTGGCATGCTATGTCATATACCAGTAGGAGACGCTAAATCCCATCCATGTTGGTCATCTTAACTGCCCGTGTGATGGAAAAGTCTGTGTAAACCTGGCCTTCACCACGGGTCAAGTTTGTTACACTATTAGGAGCAAAGCAGCCGTGCCGTGTACATGCCGTTGCAACAATACCAGTAATATCGCATGACTTGTTCATCATCAGGGCCTTTTCAATAGCTTTGAATGTGTTTTCACAGGCGGCTCCCTGGACAGCCGGAGGTCCAGCAGACGGCCGACAGACAGGATTGAATTGATGAGCGGACGGCGGACAGGTAGAGTTAAAGAATGTCACTCACCGTTGGCTGTTCCTTTGCGCGCTTGAGATAGTGGGTGAGCTCATCCCTCCTGGCCATCATACCACCGCCTTCTGAATGCCATACATCATGAGCAGGATTAGAATGTTGGACGTGATCCGCCTTGAAGTTGCCGTCCATCATTAAAGAACAATTGAACTTCCACCGGACGGGATCTTCTTCCCAGTTGGATGGAAGATTGACTCCTGGTTGGGGACAAGTTGGACAGAATATTGCAAGTTCACCACGGTCCGGCGCCATGGGATGCCTCGATTCATCATGGCCGAAGCCTGCCCACTTCAACTTCTTCAGCCACCGCCATGAACGAGAAAGTCGTCGTAGCTCGTGGTAAAGGTTATCCACCTCACCAGAAGATGCAATCAGGGAAGTTATTCTTGCAATTTTCTGCCAGTACTGGTAGGCAGATGCTTTGCACTCTAGATTCGTCAGACAGAAGTCGTCCAGCACAGCCATTGTAAAATATGTTTGTGTCCGATCAAATGTACTGGGGACCAGCTGCGAGCGGATGGTATCCTCCACCAAGACATCCATCCCAGAACACTCACATGAAATGACAGTGATGTAGTGTACTCCAGTTGTGTGAACAATCCGTTGTATTGGATTCCCAAAGCAATCATATCTGTCCATATGGAACCCGTTCGTGGCTGGCCGATCTTCTGGAATATCTTCTATTGGCACATTATTCTCTGGGTCCTCTTGCTCTTCCTCTTCCATGATTTGATCAAGGCTGGCATCCTGAAGTCTGCTCAGGAAATCTGAAGTCATGGATGGATGCACTGCCGGATGTCCCGGATCGCTATCTGCTGATGGAAGTTCAACATCCAGTTGATATTCGAGTCGTAGAAACTCTTGCTCCTGAATGTCCTTTTTCCGCTCGTGGTCCTCAAGAGCCCTGACCCTGACCTTCTCTTGATGACAGTTTGCATGCAATGAATTGTGTTGGATATAGAAATACCCTCCAGTATCTGACATATTCATTGGTTGGAAATACCTACCATTCCATACTTCAGGTCGGTAAAACAGGTTGGAGTTGTGCATGGGGCAGAAATATCCGCGACAGAATATTCTTGACCCAACACAATCACGGCATCACCATTGTGCGAGGTAATAGCCAGGACAAGCAAGGCAATCAGTAACATCATCCATTGATTCATGACCAAGCAATCTATTGAGCAACTGTGGAACATGGTTGATGAAGTCGTTAAGATAATCTGCCTGTGTCTATGTATGAACTTGAATAATTCGCTCTCAATAATAGCATACATTCAAATCACCTTTACATGCCTTATGGATATGGGCATTGTATCATCTACATCATCTACCGTTGGATTATTGTCCAAGTGTGCAAAGTTATCATCATCTGCAAATGCCGCAGGTGGTGCACCAGTTACAATGGGAGCGGGACCCAGTGGTAGCTGTTGTGTTATGAGGACTGGCAACCCTCATGTGTTCTGAGTAAGTCGTGTCCTTTCCTCAGCAAACGGGATGAGGTCCCTTTGTCTGATGACTGTTGTTTTTGGTCGCTTGCGTTTCTTTAGAGAGTTCAGGTTCATGATCAAAATATCTATGGCCAGGACCTAGCCATTGTACGGGATATCTAATGAGACCGCTCATTGATATTGGCAATATGCCCCAATTTGGACGGGCCGGATACCAGCAGACAGCAGACCCTATCCGTCGAAGACAAACGGAATCCATTTGTCATCAATGGACACTGAACGGAAAATCTATATTTTATCATGTGATCCTTCGGTTGAGAACTGTGTGGTTGCAGAAAATTATATTGTCTACAAACATGTCTGCCCTCCTGCAACCGCCTGAACCAATATTTTCACCAAAGAAAAGACGAGTGGAACCAATATTTACAGCGGAAGAAAGATCTATCTTTGAACCATACAAGGAACTCTACTGCTCCTCAACTACTCCTCAAGCTCGGACTGCTATCTTGAAGGATAAAATCCTAACGGATATTTTCAACTACTGGGCCACTAAGGGGACAGAGCCAAAGACAGGGGAAGAGTGGGCAGAGAGAATCAAAGTAGGTACAGCAACTCATTGCAAAGAACTAGACATCATTTGCTTGAATAGAAGGTTGTCCAGTATATCAAGAATTGCTGGCGCCCTTATTACCAGCATAAAGATCCAAAGGTGCTTCTGAAAACTTCACTGCGAGATGTTGTCCGGCAGACAATGGCAAAGGAGATAAACGAGGAGATCCAGAACTTGTTGAGGGGTAAGGATCACAACGCCTCGGGATTGGATGCATTTGCACAATATAATGTGGCTGTCAAAAATGTTATGCATCAACTCACACCACAGGAGGAAAGTCGTTTACGGAAAATGGCAGCAGAATGGAGCGAAAAAGGAAATCCGCCAGAAATTCAGCACAAGTTGGTACTGCTTCCGTCCCCCATCCGTCCTCTATTCGTTGTACATCCGTCCACTTGATTCCGCTTTCTAATCGTTGTCTCTCCAGGAAGGCCCGAAAGCACGGTTTGAAGCGTGTGGACGATGCAGATGTGCTTCGATTTAGAGAGATGGGCATGTTGAGTTGGACTGTTGTTGGTTGGTATGCAGATGAAGGCATGACTATTAGAATGTATGTGGTGCCATCATTCTTTAAACAATTTTGACACCAATTATAGTCATGACAATATGTCATACTTGACCCATGCTAACCGACCTACCTTTCAAGACTCCTTTCCTGACCTTGTTAGTGACCTCAACAAGAAGATGATGGATTACATGTCTGCTCTTCTTGGTAGAGACATGCCGTCCAACATGCAATCACCCCATGATTTGACTCCTCCTATCCTTACACACCATGACCTCATCCTTGATCTGGATAGGGATGGATTCCCAATATTACCAGCAGATCCAGGACCAAATATATTTCAAACTCGGGCAGAATTGGAAATGCTTGTCCGGGACTATCTAAATACTCATTACAGTGAATCCTAGTTTTCTCCACCTTTGCTCATCATCTGATCACCCCATCAGAAATTGCGTCTGGTTACCGTTATGAATCTGCTCCTTACAAGGCAGTGAGGACCAATGATCAGCAATTCATACATTCAAGGTATCTTCCAGAGGGTCTGATATTCCAAGATCCTCATAATCTTGGTCGGCCTGAGCTATTGCGTCTGCTGAACTTCTGGAGAGACCGTCAAGGACAGTATGGATCTGGTGACACCTTCCGCTGGACGGTTTATCTCAACCGTCACAAGCAGCCAGTAGCTGCCGAGTATGGCACCCGAGCTGATCTTGAAAAAAATGTGGCAGCAGCAGCAGCACATAAGGCTACACGCAAAAATGGAGGGAAAAATCGGAAACAGAGGCCAACACCATCAGCGGTAGTCAATGGCAACAGTAGGACCATTGCTAATGATGGAGCCGCTGATGGCGGATCCGCTTTAGTCACCGGATCTGCAGCCAACTTGGAGTGGCAACGGGGGCCTACACTTCCCCTGTCATCTAGCATACCACACACACCACTGCCTGACTTACAGGAGGAACCTCCTGTCTTGCGCTCACTGCACACTCCCCAGCCTCAGCGCCACAACAGATCCACGGTTCACAACGAATCCCGACCAAATGTATCAGCTTCCGCTCACGACGAGTCCGCTCTCAACGAATCCGTTCATGACGGATGTGTTGATGATACAGCAGTGGTAGATGCCACTACCATCCACCTCTTACAACAAAGAGGATGGAGCCATCCAGACCCTCCAATTAATGGCCCTAGTGATGGTTCCCCTAGATATAGAGTGTCAAGAAGGGTGCTCGACATTCTTCAAGATGAGGACAATGACCAATTTGAAGGTGAGGGAAGGCCGGCATTACAAAACCAAAAGAAGCGCAAGGCATTGCCTAACCAATTGTCAACAAATTCCAAGCGACCCTGCAAGTCTCAAGCACAAATGTTATAGGAGGATGCAGCTCGATACATTGATATGTCTACACCAGCAAAAAGGAGTAGCAGCCGCACTAAGGTCATTCGACCAGTCCGCTGTCATTGATGTGGGGAAGGGGGGAATGTTATATTACATTTTGTAAACTATAGGGTTACAAAAATGTACGAATGTGTGTCATAATGAAAAAAAAAATATGTGATTGTCCACCTTCACTTCTCTTCTGTTGCCTTCCGTCTCTCAGTAAGCCGACTGGATGATCGGGTCCATTGCATTGGCGGCTGACTACTTCGGGAGTTACTGCAAGCCCGTCCCCTTGGGCCAGGGAGAGGGTCCTCGGCAGGGACTGGTGGAGGGATGAAAGATGGTTGAGGGGGTGATGGAGATGTTCGTGCGGGAGTTGTCCCTGAGGATGTTTGTTGAAGCGGGGATGGAGCGACGGTGAGAGCGGATAAGTCAGCGGCGTGATGGGATTGGTCAGTGGCGAGGGCAGAGGTGTCACCAGTGGGAATGGATATGTCAGCAGTGGCAGGGGATTGGTCAGCGATGGGGTCAGGAGTGGTTTCTTCCTCTTCAACGATGGGTCCAAGTCCACTGTGCCCTGTTGGATGCACTGCCACATCATCCTGAGCTGACGGACTGGAGGGACGGGTAGAGATGTGAAGTTGATTCTGCAAAGTGTCAACCACACCCCAAATATTGCGGATCTGCTCTTCTGTCTGACGGATACGTCCGGCGTGATCTTCAAGTGTCTCACCTGCAAGAGAAACATTCGTTTGCAGGGTTTCTATGCGGCCACCGAGCATGTCAACCTGAGTCTGGTAGCGACGGAAGAAGTCCTCAATACGTGGTAACCAGCTCGCCTCAGCCGTGACAAACCCGTCCTGCACCTGCTCCCCAACATTCCGCAATGCTTCCTAGAACCCATTCTCCATCCTGTCCAAACGGCTCTCCACCCCTGCCATTACACCAGCCACAATGTCCTCACTGTGACTAGACTCCATTGCCCACTCCTTGCCCTTTCCCTTGACCAGAAGAGGGTCTGCTGGGCGGTTGGAGGTCGACGGTTGGGATGGATGGATGGATGGTTTTGATGGTCCTGCAATTGGACTGGTTGGTTCATCTGCTAACTATTGGTTAGCTATTTGAGCAGGAAAAGAGTTTCATACCGTCATCACTCTCAATAATCGTCACTGACTTCTTTCTCAGTGGTTTTTTCCCCTTTCCCTTGTTGCTGGGCTTGACAGTTTTCTTGACAATCGTCAGGCTGCATGTTCGTTTGCGAATGAGCTGGCAGGGATTGCATGCAGTGCCGCCCTTTGTCCTGACACACTGTAGCCGCTTACTTGCGCAATATTGGCAAGGGGGGTTGATGTGCTGACCCTCGCGACGAGGTGCTGTCCTCAGATACCTGCCCAACAGCATCCCTCCAGTAATTTCCCCCTTCGGTATTCTGCCCTCTTGTTCTTCCTCTTCCTCATCCTTGTCCTCCTGCTCCTTTTGTCGATGATAGGTACCAGGAGGAGGTTGACCAATATAGGTCACCCGTTTTGGCTTCTTGGGATTTGGCGACGGACCAGACAAATCTCCTGCCGCTGGAGGACTCGGTTGTTTTCTCTTCTTCGGAATTGGTGATGGACCAGATGAATCTCCTGCTGCCGGCCTATGACCTATCCGGTCTTCTCATGCCGGTGCCGTCGACAGACCGGCCTTGGTCAACGAATCAGGTCGTTCTTTGCCCCCACTTGGTTCCTCCCCCCTTCCGCTCCTCTAGGTCCATTTCTTCGCAGCGTCCTTCAACAGCCTGGTCATATCCTCGTCAGAAAGCTTGCTCTGGTGTAGCGGGATAACTTCGTTGATGAAACTTCTCCTGGCATCAAGGAGGAGTTTCTTGTCATCCTTGACGTCCCTAACCTTGAACCACATGTCAATCTACAGGACGACTATTAGTGCATGTCTATTAGGCAGGAGTGCTTGTATCTTACCAGGTCCTTCTGCTGTGCTTTGAGTTGTCGCAGGTCTCCTCTGAGAGCAAGGTATAATACTCAAACATCCACATCAATGACCTGTTGGTGGAGTTCTTTGTTAGACATGGCGGATGGAGGATTAAAGAAACGGATGAGAACTTTACACGAAGCAAGTTCTGAAAATAGATATCATGTGACCCTGTTTAAATTACAAAAGAAGTTTGATTTATTGCTTGACAAAACCTTACTTTGTTTATCTTACAGTTTAGTAAATAACAATTAGCTAAGCAGGTCAAAAATTGCAGAGGTCCTAATGTTTATTGCACTAAGCAGGAGTCGAACCCACCTACTGCAACATACAATAAACACCAATAGATAATATTCCACTAGACCATCAATGCTTACTGTATACTGCTATAGTCTAAATAGATATCATGTCACTCTGTTTAAATTAGGACCTTACTTTGTTTATTATACTGTGTAGTAAATAACAATTAGCTAAGCAGGTCAAAAATTGCAAACGTTTTAATGTTCATTGCACCAAGCAGGAGTCGAACCCACCTACTGCAACACACAATGAAGACCAATGGATAATATTCTACTAGATTATCGATGCTTACTGTACACTGCTATAGTCTAAATAGATATCATGTCACTATGTTTAAATTAGGACCTTACTTTGTTTATCATACTGTGTAGTAAATAACAATTAGCTAAAAACAGTGAGACGAAAATGCACTAGTAGGAATCGAACCCGTCTACTGCAAGACATAATAAAGACCAATGGATAATATTCCACTAGACCACCAATGCTTACTTTACATTGCTATAATGTAAATAAACATCAGTCTATTCTTCTGTGTGTGGTCAAAAATATTTGAGTTCGATCTCAATGCACTAGAGGGAGTCGAACCCACCTAATGCAAGATACAAGGAATACCAATGAGAAATATTCCACTACACCACAGACGCTTCATGTAGGAGTCGAACCCACCTAATGCAAGATACAAGGAATACCAATGAGAAATATTCCACTACACCACAGACGCTTCATGTATAATGCTATGGTATAAATCAATATCAGTTTAATATTCCACTACAAACCATGGTTTTCCTCTTTCCTGTATACTTCTATGGTGTAAATAAATATCAGTCTAATATTGTCAATTCAATACAGATGCACCAGTTGCAGTAAAATCTCTATCCGTTCAAATTCTGTATGGGTCCGTTTGTGCACTACATGAACACCGTCCTGACTTGTAGCAAGCGCCTGTGGTACAATGGAATATTCATCAATTGATATTTCATATTGTGCACAAGAAGTGGGTTCGACTCCCACTAGTTCACATTATATAATAGCAGCAGGCCGCTGACGTCTGCTAGCATCATGAATTTGATCCGTTGAAAACTCCAGAGATTTCTGCAGCAGCATAAGATGGACGAGTTGACGCATGTGGTCATTCCAGTGCTCATGACCAGTTGATAATACACTGTGGTGGGCTACCTTTGTGCTGGTCTTTGTAAAAAAGGTAGTCAGCCCTAGTGTATCGTCACTTGTTATGTGAACTGGAATGATCTCATGTGTCAACTCCTCCATCCTATCCCGCTTCAGTAATTGCTAGAGTTTTGGTCAGATCCACTACCACAGGCGCATACTCCAGGTCAGTACGATGTATATGTAGAGCAAAAATGCACCCATATAAAAACACAGCATTAGTCCCTGTTAAGGTGAAGTAGGAGTAGAACCCACCACTGTACACAATATTGAATATCAATAAATGAATATTCCACTGAACCACTGGGACTGGTTGCACTGCTGACATCAGCTGGCTCACATGCCGACATCAGCTACCGTCCGCTGGCATGCCAGCAGACAGCGGACACTCACACACCCTCTTCCCCCTTCCCCCTCTTTCTCCTCAGTGCCATCCTCTTCACTCCTCACACTACCTCACATGCCACTCCGCTTCCCTCCTCCCCCCTGACCTGATGTCCGACATCTGCTACGTCTGCTGGGGTACCAGCGGACACCCATGCTCCTCCCCTTTCCCCTTCCCCCTCTTTCTCCCCACCCCCATCCCTCTTCCGCCACCCCCCACGCTCTCCGAGACGCCACCCCATGCAGCGGACACCCACTCTTTCTCCCCACCCCCATCCCTCTTCCGCCACCCCCCACGCTCTCCGAGACGCCACCCCATGCAGCGGACACCCATGCACCCCGTTTTCTTCTCTCCCGCCCTGATGCTGGATGATGCCGGGGGTTGCCGACAGATTCCTGTGGATGCCGATGGATACCAGCAGATATCCAGCGGATGCCGACGGATGCACAACGGATGCCAACGGATGCCAGCGGGTCACGATGGCTGCCGACGAACTCCGACGGATGCCAGCTGATGGCTGCTGATGCCAACACCCCTTTCAGGCCACGAAAACTCTTTTGGGAGGTATGCCACCCCCCTTCCACCTCAAAAAATCCATACGGGAACCTGCGGAAACGTAGGTGGGCGTCCATTCATTGTGTTATCCGACCTTTGAATCTATCCGTTAGTAACGGACCTGTGGTGCAACGGTTAAATGTGTGTTCCGTTGCTGGAGGCTTTCCCAAGGCTGGGGATTCGATTCCCCCCCACAGGCATATGGCGGGCAAGACGAAGTTACTTTTTTCCTTGGTCCAACCAGACTCCGTGGACCTGCGTAGGCCTCTGTGGATGTCTGCTGGTGTCCTGCGCAGGCCTAGGAGGGCCCACGTAGGTTTGAGTCTGTCGACGTACGTCTGCGTAGATGTCCGCTGGTAGCTTGCGTAGGCCTGCGTAGATTTTCAGGGCCCTTTCATGGACGTATGCTGGCGTTGGGGGTGGGAAAAGGATGGAAGAGGAGACGCGCAGCATCAAGTTATTGCGGGGAGGAATGGAGAGGGGAGGGAAGTGGGAAATCTCAAGGAGGGTTTATTCATGCCATGAAGTCCACCAATGGAGGAGGTTTTCACTTGTGTGCTGATGCCCGCCGGCGGCCGCTGATGCACATTGACATCCGCTAGTGTCCGCTGGCATCCGCTGGGCCTGCGTGCGCATGTGTGTGCCCGCCTTTTATCGATCCACTGGACCGTGTCATACAGCACATTGTGACATGTCCGCGGCTCTGTATTCTATGGCACTGTGGGGACTGCTCCGCTCCAGTGTAGCGGACTCTGCTGGACACGTATGGTACGGCACAAAGCGGGCTCCTGTACAACATATGACACGTACCGTTGTGATGCCCTACCCTGCGTAGCTCGACCCTATGTTCCCTGATTTCGTGGAATTGATGCAGAGGCAAATCTTTGCCCTCTGGGTCTATATGTTTGTCCGCCTGGACATAGTCATGCACATCATGGACGTCATCTCGAGTATCACTCTCAAAATATCGAGACAGGCAATCCACGACTTTGTTCAATTCACCTTTTACATAGGCGATGTCGAACTGGTACCGCAACATGTAGTCAATCCAGCGACGTTGTCGCGGGGACAGGTGCACCTGAGTCTTGAAGAACTCTAGTGCTTTGTGATCCGTAATAATGTGGATCTTATATCCCATCAGTTTATCCTCCCACTTTAGGAGGGCTTCCAGGATTGCGAGTGTTTCTAACTCGTGCACAGCATAATTCTGCTGAGCAGCAGTGAATTTACAGGACATAAATCCCGCTGGTTGGCAAGTCTGCCACGTTTTACCCTGGCCAAACATGGCCCCAACCCCAGTCTTCAACGCATCGCAAATGAGCCAGATGGGCTCGTTGATGCGTGAGTCAATTGGCCGGATGACTGGCGTTTTCGCGCATATGCGCTTAATCATCTCAAAACACCGCTGATGCAGTGGTCTCCAATGAAACGGTGACCCATTCTGGGTCATGGCCATAAGTGGCCCGGTGTATGCAGTGATGTCTGGCAAGAAGTTGCCAATATAGTTCACCAGTCCGACAAATCGTTGGATATCATTATATGTGCGTGGAGTACGCCACTCTCAGATTCGGTCGAGCTTATCCATATCCAGATGAATGCCCTTCTTGTCAATGACGTGACTGAGACAATCTATACTCGTCGCGTACAACTCGCACTTCTTCCATTTGAGATAGAGACTGGCCTTCCGTAGCCGTTCAAATACGACTCATAGGTGCTGCTCATGCTCCTCAATGGAGTCAGAAAATATGAATATATCGTCTAAATAGACATGCATGAACTTCCCAATTACATCTCAGGAGATTGAGGTCATTAACCTCTGAAATGTTGCCAGTGCATTACAATCACCAATCTGCATAATGTTACTCACAAATGTCCCCATCAGGGACAAGAACAGCGTCTTTGGTATATCCTCTTCGCGGATACGAACCTGTTTGTACGCATCTGTGAGGTTGATTTTCGACCTATACTTCGCTGTCGCAACATCTTCTCGTATTACTTCCTGATCTGGAAGAGGTGTCACATCCTTGACTGTATTATCATTGCGCTGTCGCGCATCCAATGCAGTCCTTAACGTTCCATCCTTCTTGGGAATACAAAGTAATGGTGCAGCTTGCACCGCTGGTCATGGTTCCCACCACTTTGCATTTATGTATCTATTTGTCTTTTCACGAAGTTGATCCTGTAGTGCTCGCGGGCAGCGAGGCAAATGATATTTGTACTGCTTGTTATCGTCAATGAGGTTGATCTCATGATTAACCTCCCGCCACGGAGGAAGCTCTTCCTTCGTTCCATTGACGATATCAGCAAACTCCAGTTGCCATTGCTGGCGCAATCAAGGAATATCCTCCTCTGTAAGGCTCACAGCCTTACCTTTTCCTTTGGCTACGTGTGCTATATGCGGTTGAACCTTTGGTTCAAATTGCTCCCGTAAGGCACGTACGTGCTCCTCTGTGAGATCTCCCGGATTCAACCTTACAACCAGTTGTTTCCTTGTTGTATTCGCCAATGACTGCACGCTTCTCACTTTCAGCGAGAGTCCGTCAAATACAATATCCAATGTTTTGGAAATCTTGTCCTCTCGTGTGTGACGGTACACTTCTCCCATCTGGGTCACCTGCACCCTTCCCATAGCCTGCGTCACCACTGACGCTACCAACTCATTCCACTCCCGTGGCATTCATGGGTCATATGCCCATTGCACTCCTAGCTGAGGCACTGGTTGGTCCATTAGCGACCTAGTGCTACCCACAGTTCCCATCGTACTGTATACCTTGTCCTTGACGAGATCCTCAACCTTCACTCAAGAGCTAGTCGGCTGGCATTCCAGCGACTCCACCACGCGTTTACTACGCTCATTCTTGCACTGTACAGCCTGTTTAGGCTTTCCATTGGTACACCCAATCATATCCGGGTGCTTCCCCTTCTCCAGAGTTCCTTGAAACTCTTCCTCAGTCATCAGTATAGCCGGCGAGTCTGCCGGCAGGCTTTTTGATGGGGCCTGTTTGTCCTTCACCTCCTGTACAGTTGCTCTCCTGCGACTCTCTAGTCAGTTGCGCTCATCACGCTGCTTTTCAGTTGCGTGATAGCGCCTCAAATGACCATCTGTGTTGTTCAACAACACTTTCTCCGCCTTCAAAGGCGTACCATTCACAACAACCATGTCGTTCATGAAATCCAGCGACACCTTGTTCTTACACATGAACAGCGTGCCGATAATCATGTCGTAGCAATCAAAATTTGCTATATCCACATATTCTTTTGTCAACGTCCCTGCCATCTTCATTCTCACTTCCGTGCCAAACTGTACCATAGCGCAACTCCCAACAGTCCCCAGTTGGAGCATCAATGGCTCCTCCAGTTCATGAATGCGAATCGCGTTGATGTGAGCAAACTGGGGTGTAATGCCCATAGTGGTACTCCCCAAGTCCCACAACGTCTATGCCGGATGTCCATTGACATCAACATACGTGACCAGGCACTCCTTCTCTTCAGGAGTATAGCGAGGCCTGTGCAACTTATTAGTTGCCTTCTGCAGGGTTACGTGTCGCATTCGGACGCGCTGATCTCCACGGCACTCAGTCAGTGCAAACAGGTGTTCTTCCTCGTCCTCACAAGCATAATAGTCGCTGTCATACACATCCACTGCGACATATTCGTTGCCATCAATCTGGATGCTCTCGGCGTCATCTACTTCTGACCTGTCAGCCTCTACTTGCGGCTCCTCCTCCGTTTTGTCAACGATCTCATTGTCCTCATCGTCACTGATGACATCGCTCGGTGCTGCAGCCATGTGGGCCGCTCAGATGTGTGCCTTAGGAGGGGCTGGGCACTCTTTAGTGAAATGTGCGCTCCTGCCACAATTGTAACATGCTGAGGGATCCCCGGCAGGCCTTCTCTGGGCCGCTCCTGGAACCCCAGCGGCTTTGCCCGCCATATGCGCTGCAGGCGCCACCACTCCTCTTGGTGCTACTTGATTCTGACCCGAAAAGGGTCAACTATCCTTCGCTGGCAATTGTCCAGCAGGCTTCGACCGAGGCCGTTGGCCTCCAGGGATTGTCTTACGAACAACGAATCACGGGTTGCGATTGTTCTCCATCTCCGTCCGTTTGGCCAGGAAGGTTCCCACCTTCACTGCCTGACGGTTCACAGTTCCTCGTTGGGAACTCCGCTGCTCATAATGGTTCGCCGTCCATGTCGACTGCTCATAACAGATGGCATACGCCAAAAATTTGGTCATAGTATTGACCTCTGGAGACAAATTGTCGTCGCGTATCAACGCTCTCCTCATGTCTGCAGGTATTCCGTCCAGGAATGTCTTGCGAATAGTGTATTTGTCTGGATAGACGGCCATATTCTGTGCATGACCCACCAGGTCATCATAAAAGGTCTGGATGCCAGTCTTAGCGTCATACACTGCCTTTCTAAAGGCATCACAAGCTTTCTGCATCGTAGCAGCATTGACGAAACGATTGTACAGTCCTATCAGGACTTCTTTAAATGTCCAATGCGACTTGTTGCGATTAATGTGGAGAACATGGCGACGGAACCAATTCCAAGCCTCTCCTTCCATAAATTCGTGTAGCACGAATATCCTCTCCTGGTCCATGTCGTCTCCACCATAGCAGCAGGCTGCGAGGTGGTAGCACACATCCATGGCCCAGTCCTCCAGTTGAGAGAACCTATGTCCTCCAGCATACGCACATATGTGCTTACCATTGGATTTATGGGGACTTACCCCAGCAGGAAACTTAAATCTGACTCCAAGGGAGTCATCCACCAGACGAGTGAGGCGGTCATGCATATGATCCATATGGATCCTGACTGCTTCATTCATTCCCGGCGTAGTTTCACGCAATTCATGAGGTGCGGGCATCGAAAATGCCCAGGGACTGCGAAACAGGTGTTCATTGGCCGTTTGTTCTGGCCATGGGGTGGGCTGTTGCCCTACTTGTGGCTCTGCTGGTTCTCCACCAGCCTCCCTGCCACTATCACGACGATTATTATCGTCTCGATCGTTATTTCTGCGATCACAACCTCCACCATCGTTATTGCGACGACTTGGCTCCCTCCGTTCGTAGTGACCACTACTATCATCACTACTACCCGGATCTCTGTCCGGTTCAGCAGTCCGAGCCGTGAATTGTCGCCGCATGTCATCGACAGGCGTTACACCCTCATGCCCTTCAAAGACTACCCCCTGGTCATCAATTAACGACTCACCATGATCACGCAAGTCCTGGTTGCGTATCCTCTGGTAATTGACGCGTTCATTCCAGTTGTCCACTAGGTGGATGCATCGCACTACACGTCATGGTTGCGTTCGCTCCTCAAGAATGTGGACTTCGTCCACCTCTTCCTTGATTGTAACTTGCTTACAAGGTGTCTTAACCTCCTGCACTGCAAGTAGTGCCTCTGGCTCTGCCAGAGTCGTCGTCACAGTCTCCACCTCAGACAATGCCTGCTGAGGCACTCCACTAACAATGCGTTGATGGTGTGCGGCGTTCTGACGCTGAACGTAGTCTTGCTGAGACTCATTAGCCTGACAAGGCGCATTGAGCAATTCCATCGTGTCCGCGATCAATGGCGCTCATCTGTGCACACTCATCTCACATTCTACTGAGTCGGCTGGAGTAGCCGTTGAGACTGCTGACCCTCGCGCCGCTTTGCGCTTAAGGTATTCCACTACTTCGAGTTCGAAGATGCGCACAAACAATTCAATATATTCATTCGAATCTGCACGGGGTACATCGTGGCTCCTAGCAGCCAGCAACTGTAAATGCTTTACTACATAAAGCTGCAGACACTTTTGCGTCGATTCCTTCGCGACCGCCAGATATCGGTCCAACACCAGCTGTAACTGGATCGACAAGGTCGAATGCGACCTTTTGCTTTCCTCATCATCTGAGGATTCCAGCTCGGACTCTAAGTCCATAACTCTCCTGAGACCGTCATGCCTCACTTGTGGCTGTTTGCCGGCCCGTCTGTGCAACTCTGGCATTCTGGGTGCTGTTGTCGCCTTTTCCAACCTTATGACATTGTCATCCTCCCTACTGACCACTATTGCTGGTCCTTGCTCCTGTCCTTGTGTCATCAGTGATGATGGTCCCGGTTCAGTAGCCGCATCGGCCACATATTCCAAAAGCCGTTCAGTAGGTGCAGTCTGGAAGGGGGTACTATGCGCAAACGCGCTGCCTTGTACCATTTCCAAGTACTGGGTAATATCCGGTTGACCCTCAGAATGAGCTGACAAGCTCTCGGGCAATACCGGATACATCAATGAAGGCATTTGGCTCACTGGCAGCGACACTCCTGAGACCGCGGATCTCTCTCCTGGTTTACCACCAGGTCGTACAATGGACATCATCCGTGATACGGATAGCCCACCAGGCATTCCAAAGCTCACGCTGACATTGCAAGGGATCTTTTCGTCCCGCTTTGGTGGAGGTTGGTATGCTGATGCAGATTGCATCTTCACAGCTTGAAGCGCAGGTAGGTCACCTGTGTCTGCAGCTGGGAACAGAGGATCCGGATCAAGAGAGCCAGTCATGGAAGCACGTTTTCAGTGTGATGCCAACAGAGAATCGAAAGGTTTTGATGATAGTTGCCTAGTCGGTAACAAGCCTAGATTTTAAAGCCAATAGCAGAAGATTTAAAAAAATGTAACCTGAGTTACGAGTTAGAACTGTCTTGTGTGTATCACACAAGTGCTAAATCAGACCGCAGTATTGGATTTGACTAGTACTTAGAGTGAAAACAAGATGTTGTCTTATGTAATACTCTATTAAACGATTATAGCGTCGTTGACGCTTGTAACACGGATGACTCCGTTACACCTTTCATTCATTTCCTTATTTTTTCTATCATTCTCTTATTTTGCTGTTTCTATTCTCTTAACACTATTTGTTAGCACTATTCTCAGTCTTTGAGGTGCTCTGGTTCTTTAGCTATCATTTAGACAAGTGTGGGCTCTTCAGCACCACTTCCAGACCACTTATATAAGCCAGAGTTTGCCTTTCTGACTTCCAAAGTCTGGAGTTTTCCTGCCTTGTTTGCACAGTTGTTTATTTAGGCAATTTTTGAGTTTTCAAAGTTTTGTTGTACTGTACAGTTGTTTTCCATGCTTCAAAGGCCCCAGAAGCATCCAACCTGGCATAGAAAATCCCTAGATTTGTTCTCTGTGGATCTTCCTCTGCCAGGTGAGTAGTTATTATAATATTGTCAGTATATACTCTAATACACTTTGGATCTCCCTCTGCCAGCTATGTGACTGAGCCACAGCCTCCAGAGATCACCCTTACAGTGACAGAAGAAATAAGAAAATGAATAAAAGGAGAGTGAAGAAATAAGAAATGAAAGAGGGACAAAATGAGAAGTCCCCTGACAAGAACAAATATATAAAACCATAGTCTATGTAGCTCAAATGTACCTTAGTCTCAATATTGCATAATTGTTACTATGTTTCTCCATTTCTCTTGTGTGCCCTTTATAAATACTTGTCTGGTATATGCTACTTGACTGGCACACATTATGCAACTTGAAAAACTGACTCCAGTCTCACTTAGGAACTCTGTACTTGATTCAACTTTCACTTATCTCAAATCCAAAAACTCTGGAGCAAGACATTCAATCCTGGACTTGTCTATTTTGACATCTAGTATCTTGGATCACATCCTGGAGCATTCTGACAGCCAAGTACATGTATTTTGGCACTTGAGTCTGCATTGTGAAGGCATTGCTTTACTTGGAAGGCTCCCAGGTCAGCAAAACCTAACAGTAGAACTTAAATTAATCACAAATACTGTAATTATCTAAATCTATGCTACAGTATTAGCTATTTATTATGAAGTCCATGATTCTGCCATGAATAGGTTCTATGAAACTGAAATACACACTTGCTTGACACATTGCAAGAAACCTTGGACCTAAGTTGATCTGAAAATGCTTGTACTTGGACATTGAGCTCAAAAGCTGAAGCCTTAACCAAACAAAGTGTTGGCATACCATGCCATTACATCATAACACACCGTTATCCACAACACACTGTCACCCCTCTCACTCATCACACTCATCACTCACTTTGTCTAATGAGTGGCCACCATAAGTAGCCACCACCTTTATCCAAAGGCTCGACCCTACCCATTGTACTCATTCACATAAATATGGACACTAGTAGTAGCGCACCCTCAGTCAATCATATTGAACTGAGGACTATAGATTACTTATGTCTGTGTCAGGTTCTGACAGGTTATGGGCCTTTGCTGACCGTGAAACATCTACACATTTATGATATTGGAGAAGAACCTTACCGGATCATACACAGAAACACCTGTAACCTCATCACATTATCACAACTCTTGGCTCTCTCAGACCCTTAACAGGCACTGATCACCAACAATCATACCTACACGTCCTTGTTCTTCATGTGCGGGCTCCCCTGAATTTCTTTGTCTTCACCACCTGCGTCTTTGAAGAGTCATATCCTCCCCCTCTGTCTTTCTTACTCCATGACTACCATGTCCATCATGTCCTCTGACATCACATACCCGTGAATCCATCCGATCAAGCTTAACACCCATTGGCCTTTGTCTGAGGCTCCATTTGATCATGCAATGGGGAAATTTACAAAATAGTCGACAAAGCTCAAAATTTTCCTTCAGCAGAGTGGGCTCAATCAATACATCTTTTCCTCTGAGAAGAACCCCAAATGCTTGGTCACCAGCCCAGATCTCAACACTGAGCCCAATGTCTATGCCAACTGGCTGTCCAACAATGATCTGATCATTGGCTCATTTGAGCTACTGTCTTTGAGGCTGAACAAGAGAGTTTGGAAACTGATAGAATGGCAAAGGAATGTTATGACACTCTGAAGATGAGAGCTCACTGAGAAGGTCCCATCAAGCAAGTAGCCCTCATTCAAGAGGCCCTGTTGATATATGCATCCATTGCTGAGCCAGTTGATGCCACCGTCTGCAAGATTTCTGACCTCATTGACTGAGCTTTTGCCATTGGCACTACCAATAAGGACCTCCTCAAATGTATCACCCTGCTCAACTGCATCAATAATAAGTCCTTTGAGTCTCTTCAGACTCAGGTCTCCCAAGGCCTTGCCAACTCCACTGCAGACGCACCTTATACTTTCTTCTATATTTGCAAGTTATTCCAGACTGTTGATAGTCTGGCCACCCTAACAAAGGGCTTGGACACTGTGCTAGCTGTCCATGACCAGAAGCATGCCCACAACTCCCTGCCAACTTTTCTTGCTGTTCCATCTGCTATGTGGCTCAAGCCTTGTGTCATAGCCACACCAAGGAGTGGTGCATCAAGCCAGGTGGCAGCATGGCCAGCAAGACAATTGAGGAGTCGAAAGCAGCATGTTAGGCTGCCCAAGGAGGAGGCAAGGGTGAGAAACCTTTGAATACAGCATCCAGCACCAATGCCACAAAGAACGGCATTGCAGTCAAAGGTCTCAACGGCCAGGCCTACATCATAAACATGATGCACTTCCAAAAAATACAGCTGGAGGCAAAACCAGCAGAGTTTGCTGAAGTCGCAGACTCTACAACCACTACAGACTACTTCAAGTATGAAGGATTCATGGCAATCAATGACAACAGTACCTCTACAGAGTATGAGCCAAGAGCAAGTATCAATTGGAAAACTCACACAATACCTGCAATACCAGGATATGAAACAATTCTAGCCACTACCACAGCTATCCCACCTATACCCAACAGCAATACTAGACTTGTTTCAACTCTCAAAAAGCCTTTCTACATGGACTCCAGCACCACTATGCATATCTCACTGTGTGCCTCAGACTTTGTTACCTTCCATGCCATACTGCCATGAGCCATTAAGGGAGTAGGAGGTACCTCTATCCAAGCAGTCAGCATAGGCCAAATCAGGTTGCAAGTCCAGAACCAGACAGAAATATATCTCAAAAACGTGCTCTACATTCCTACATCTATAGTACAACTTATTTTGATCTCTGCTCTTACCATAGGCATGCATGCCATAATCACTTTCAGCCGCACAGGAGTCACCATCTTAGATGAGAGCAGCAGAACCTTGCTGGCTGCAGGCCCCCTTATCCTCAGATGACAATTGTATATAATCAAATTACAATTGGCACTCAATGAGCACACATTGACTGCTGCCCCAACACCAGTAGAAATTGACACATGGCACTGGTGTCTCAGGCATGCCAATTATCAGGTTGTTGCCACTATGGCCTGCAATGACTTGCTCACAGATATGCCCTCTTCCTCCCTCACCATGCAACCTAAATGTGACATCTGTATACTCGGGAAACAGACAAAAACACTGGTTTGCAAGGTATGGGAGGAAGGGCGTAGAGCAGTTGAGAGGCTACAAACAGTGTGGATAGAATTAGCGGGCCCTATGAATGTACAATTGTATACCAGAAACAAATATACCATGGACCTAGTTGACAATTACATGAATATGCCATGGGCAATTCCACTTAAGTCAAAGTCAGATGTGTTTGCAGCCCTTCAAATCTGGCAAAAAGCCTGCAAACTAGAGATGGGCCGCAAAGTTGGCATCTACTACATGGGCCATGATGGTGAGCTAGTGTAATGAAGCGTCACACTTGTTACTAGCGTCCATGACGCTATAGGCATCCAGTATGGTATTACATAAGACAACATCTTGTATTCACTTTAATTCTAGTCAATCCAATACTGTGGTCTAATTTAGCACTGTGTGATACACACAAGATTGTTCTAGCTCATAATCAACGGTTACATTTTTTTGGATCTTCTGCTATCAGCTTTAGACTAGGCAACTCATCACCAAAACCTCTTGATTTCTGTTGGCATCACGTCAAAAACGTGCTTCCATGAATGGCTCTCTTGATCCGGACCCTCCTTTCCCAGCCGCAGACACAGGTAACCCATCTGTGTCTCAAGCTGTAAAGATGCAATCCATGTCTGCTTACCAGCCCCTGCCAAATTGGGATGAAAAGATACCTCACAATGTCAGTGTGAGCTTTGGAATGCTGAATAGGCTATCCATATCACAGATGATGTCCATTGTATGGCCTGGTGGTAAACCAGGGGAGAGATCCACGGTCTCAGGAGTGTCGCTACCAGCGAGCCAAATGCCTTCATTGATGTATCCAGTATTGCCTGAGAGCCTATCAGCTCAGTCTAAAGGTCAACCAAACCTTACCCAGTACTTGGAGATGGTACAAGGCAGTACGTTCACGCATAGCACTCCATTCCAGACTGCGCTGACTGAACAGCATTTAGAGTATGTGGCAGACGCTGCCACTGAACCAGGACTGTTGTTGTTGACAACACAGGAAAAGAAGCAAGGACCAGCTATAATGGTCAGTAAGGAGGACAATGAGGTTGTAAGGTCAGGAAAGGCATTGTCAATGCCTAGAATTCTGGAGTTGCATGGAAGAGGCTGGCAAACAGCTACAGGTGAGGCATGGAGGCCTCAGGAGAGCTCTGAACTTAGAGTCTGAGCTGGAGTCCTCAGATAATGAGGAAAGCAAGAGGTTATGTTCGATCCTGTCTATCTAGTTACAGCTAGTATTGGACCAATATCCATTGGTTGCAAAGGAATCAACACAAAAGCATCTGCAGCTTTATGTAGTGAAGCATCTACAGTTACTGGCTGCTAGGAGCCACGATGTACCTCATGCAGATTTGACTGAATATATCAAACTATTTGTGCATATCTTTGAACTCAAAGTGGTGGAATACCTCAAGCACAAAGCAGCATGGGGGTCAGCAGTCTCAACAGCCACTCTGGCCAACTCAGTAGAATGCAAAATGAGTGTGCGCCAACGAGCACCATTGATTGCAGATGCAATGGAATTGCTAAATGCGCCTCGTTAGGCCAATGAGTCTCAGCAAGACTATGTTAGATGTCAAAACGCTGTGAACTGTCAATGCATTGTCAGCGGAGTGCCTCAACAGGCATTATCTGAAGTAGAGACTGTGACGATGACTCTGGCAGAGCCAGAGGCACTACTTGCGGTGCAAGAGGTTAAGACACCTCAAAAGCAAGTCAATATCAAAGAAGAGGTGGACAAAGTCTACATTCTTGAGGAGCAAACACAATCACAATGCATAGTACAATGCATCCACCTAGTGGACAACTGGAACAAACATGTCAATTATCAGAGGATGCGCAACCAGGACTTGCGCAATCATGGTGAGTTGTTGATTGATGACCAGAGGGTAGCCTTTGAAGGGCATGAAGGTGTGACACCTGTCGATGACATGCGGTGACAATTCACAGGTCGAACTGCTGAACTAGACAGAGATCCGGACAGTAGTGATGCTAGTAGTGATTGCTACGAGAGGAGGGAGCCGAATCATTGCAATACCAATGGTGGGGGTTGTGATCATAGACAGAATGATTGAGACAATCATAACCGTTGTAATAGTGGCAGGCATGCTGGTGACTCACCAGCAGAGCAAGAGGTGAGGCAACAGCCTACCCCATGGCTGGAAAAAACGGCCAACAAACACCTGTTTTGGAGCCCCCAGGCATTTTGGATGCCCGCACCTCATGATTTGCGTGAAACTATGCCAGAAATAAATGAGGCAGTCAGGATCCATATAGATCATATGCATGACTGCCTCACTCAACTGGTGGATGACTCCCTAGGAGTCAGGTTCAAATTCCCTGCTGAGGTAAGTCCCCGCAAATTTGACAGTAAGCACATACATGCATATGCTGGAGGGCATAGGCTCTTCCAGCTGGAGGATTGGGCCATGGACGTCTGTTACCATCTGGCAGCATGCTGCTATGGTGGAGACAATATAGACCAAGAAAGGATTTTCATATTGCACGAATTTATGGAAGGAGAGGCTCAGAATTGGTTCCACTGCCATGTCCTTCACATTAATCATGACAAATCACATTGGACGTTTAAAGAGGTCCTGATAGGACTGTATAACCACTTTGTTAACTGTCAGGTTCTGCTGAGTTGGGGGCTTTCTGGGAAAGCAATCGCTCTTACAATGCGGACTTGACCTACGGATACTCGGATGTCTGGAACTCCGGGGCTAGGACTCTGGGGTTCAAGACGTGGACAGGGGTGGTCCCGGGAGGGAGGACTTGGTCTGGGGGTTTTGGGTTTTGGGTAGCGGAGGATAGGGAGGGGGTCAAGTAGTGAACCGGGGGTTCTAAGACGAGACCAGGTTAACAAATTAAAAGTCGCAAAGTGCATACCAAACTTAGAGCACACGGTTATTCAAGCGTGCCAGTCAATGCGTACCAGTCAAGCAGAGAGCACGCAACAATTCAAGTAACCAAGTTAATACAATATCACGACTAGCAAATACAACGGGGAACTACGCTATAAGTACTACAGAACCGGGTCTTGGGGTTCTGGGGTGTCTGGGATGGGTTCCAGGAGTCATTGAGTAGCGGGCAGAGACTATATACGTGGATCGCGTGTGTGGGGCACGCAATCAATTGGCGTGGAGGGAGCTGTGATGCGTGATGCGTGATGGCTGGAAGCGAGTCACATGGTCTGATTGTTGATCAGGGTGGGTGGCAGCTGATGGCGGCCCTTGATGCACGTGATGGCAGGGCGTGTTCTGTGGGGTCGGAGGGAGGGTCCCGAATAGTGTTCCGGGAGTGTCCCAGGATGGATCCGGAGGGGAGGGGTCGTGACATTAACGCGGTGACAATGCAGAAAGCTTGGGATGCCTTTAAAAAGGCAGTGTATGATGTTAAGACTGGTGTCCAGACATTTTATGATGACCTGGTGGGTCATGCACAGAATATGGCCATCTATCCAAACAAATACATGATTCACAAGACATTCCTGGATGGAATACCTCCAGATATGAGGAGAGCGTTGATACACAACGACAATTTGTCTCCGGAGGTCAATATTGTGACCAAATTCTTGGCATATGCCATTTGTTATGAGCAGTTGACACGTACTGCAAATCATTATAAACAGCATAGCTCACACCAAGGGCCTGTGAACCATCAGACAGTGAAGGTGGGAACCTTCCTGGCCAAACAGTTGGAGATAGAGAACAATCACAATCTGCGATTTGTTGTCTGCAAGACAATTTCTGGAGGCCAATGGCCTCGAGCCTGCTGGATATTTGCCAGCAAAAGATAGTCGACCCCTTTCAGGTCAAAACCAAGTAGCAGCTAGAGGGGGTGTAGCGCCTGTAATGTGCATGGTGAGCAAACTCACTGGGGCTTCTGAAGTGGCCCAGAGAAGGCCTGCTGGAGATCTCTCAGCATGCTACAACTGTGGTAGGGTCAGGCATTTCGCTAAAGAATGTCCTGCCCTGCCCAAGGCACACATTTGAGTGGCTCATACAGCTGCAGCTCCTAGCAAGGTTGTCAGTGACAATGAGGATGACAAGGTCATTGAAGAGGTGGAGAAAGAGCCGCAAGTAGAGGCTGATGGCTTGGACATGGAGGATGCTGAGAATGTTCAGATAGATGGCGACAAATACATTGCAGTGACATGTACGACAGCAACTACTATACTTGTGATAATGAGGAAGAACACTTGTTTGCACTGACTAAGTGCCATGGAGATCAACGTGTCCAAATAAGATGTGTCACACTGCAGAAGGCAACCAATAAGTTGTAGCAGCCATGATATACTCCCAAAGAGAAGGAGTGCTTGGTAACCTACATGGATGTCAATAGACATCCTGCCTGTACCCTGTGGGACTCAGGGAGTACCACTATGGGCATTACACCCCAGTTTGCACACATTAATGCAATTTGCATTCATGAGTTAGAGGAGCTGTTGATGCTTCAGTTGGGGACCATAGGGAGTTGCACCATAGTACAGTTTGGTGCTGAAGTAAAGATAAAGACATTAGAGATGTCAACCAAAGAGCATGTGGACATAGCAAATTTTGATCGCTACGATATGATCATTGGTACGCCGTTTATGTGTAAGAACAAGATGTCTTTGGACTTTGTGAATGATATGGTTGTTGTGAATGGTGTGTCTTTGAAGGCAGAGAAAGTCATGTTAAATGACACGGATGGTTGTCTGAGGCGCTATCACGCAACTGAAAAGCGGCGTGATGAACGCAACTAACTAGATGGTCGCAAGAAAGTGACTGTACAGGAGATGGAGGATAAGCATGTCCCATCAAAAAGCTTGCCAGCAGACTTGCCAGCTATTTTAATGTTTGAGGAAGAGTTTCAAAGAACTCTGAAGAAGGGGAAGCATCCAGATGTGGTCAGGTGTACAAATGGAAAGCCTAATCAGGCTACACAGCATAAGAATGAATGTGGTAAATATGTGGTGGAGTTGCTGGAATGCCAGCCAACTAGCTCTCGAGTGAGGATGGAGGATCTCATCAAGAATGAGGTATATAGTATGATAGGAACTGTGAGAAGCATGAGGTTGCTAATGGATTGACCAGTGCCTTGGCCAGAAGTGCAATGGGCATATGATCCACAAATGCCATGAGAGTGGAATGAGTTGGTAGCGTCAATGGTGACACATACTATGGAAAGGGTGCAGTCAACCCAGATGGGAGAAGTATACCATTATGCATGGGAGGATAAGATCTCCGAAGCATTGGATATTATATTTGATGGGATATTGCTAAAGGTGAGAAACATGCAATCATTATCAAATACAACAAGAGTGGCAAGGAGGCAACCAGTCATAAGGTTAAATTCAGAGGATCTCACAGAAGAGCATGTACATGCCTTACGGGAGCGATTTGAACCAAAGGTTCAGCCACGCATAGCACACGTATCAAAAGAGAAAGGCAAAGCAGTGAGCCTTACAAAGGAAGATATTCCTCGATTGCGCCAGCAATGGCAACATGAGTTTGCTGATATCGTCAATAGAACAAAGGAAGAACTTCCTCCATGATGGGAGGTTAATCATGAGATTAATCTCATTGACGATAATAAGCAGTACAAGTACCATTTGCCTTGCTGTCCATGAGCACTACAGGATCAGCTTCATGAAAAGACGAACAGATACATAAATGCAAAGTAGTGGGAACTATGACCCGCAGTGTAAGCTGCATCTTTACTTTGTATTCCCAAGAAGGATGGGACATTATGAACTGCATTGGATGTGCAACAGCACAATGATAATACAATCAAGGACATAACACCTCTTCCAGATCAGGAAGTCATACACGAAGATGTCACTACAGCAAAATATAGGTCGAAAATTGACCTAATGGATGCGTATGAACAGGTTTGCATATGCAAAGAGGATATACCAAAGATGCCGTTTTTGTCTCTGATGGGGACATTCATGAGTAATATCATGCATTGGTGACTGTAATGCATCAGCGACATTCCAGAGGTTAATGACCTCAATCTTCTGAGATATAATTGGGAAGTTTATGCACGTCTATCTAGACGATATATTCATCTTTTCAGACTCCATTGAGGAGCATGAGCAGCATCTACGAGTTGTGTTTGAACAACTACATAAGGCCAGCCTCTACCTCAAATAGAAGAAGTGCGAGTTGTATGCATCCAGTATAGACTGTCTTGATCATGTCATTGACAAGAAGGGTATTCACCTGGACACAGACAAACTCGATTGTGTTCGAGAGTGGCATACTCCACACACGTATAATGATATCCAGTGCTTTGTTGGATTAGTGAACTATATTAGTAACTTTTTACCAGATATCATGGCATATACTGGGCCACTAATGGCCATAATCCAGAATGGGTCCCCTTTTCACTGGAGACTGCATCAGCGGTGCTTTGAGATGATTAAGCGCATTTGCACAAAGATGCCAGTGATCTGGCCAATTGATCCATGCATTGACGAGCCCATTTGGCTCATATGTGACGCATTGAAAACTGGGGTCAGGGCCATGTTTGGCCAAGGTAAAACATGGCAAACTTGTCAACCAGCAGGATTTATGTCCTGTAAGTTCACTGCTGCACAGCAAAACTATGCTGTTCATGAGTTGGAAACACTTGCTATCCTGGAAGCCCTTCTAAAGTGGAAGGATAAGCTGATGGGGTATAAGATCCATATCATCACAGATCACAAGGCACTCAAGTTTTTTAAGACCCAAGTGCATCTATCACCATGACAACGTCACTGGATTGACTACATGTCATGATATCAGTTTGACATTACCTATATAAAAGATGAATTGAACAAGATGGTGGACTGCCTGTCTCAATATTTTGAGAGTGATACTTGAGATGACATCCATGACGTGCACGACTATGTTCAGGTAGACAAACACATCGACCCAGAGGGCAAAGGCTTGCCCCTGCATAGGTTCTATGAAATCAAGGAACATACAGTTGAGCTACGTGCCATGTGAGCGCAGGAATCACGTCGCAGCAAGTGACTGCGAGAACAGTGAGAAGCTTGCGATATTGAGGTGCAGGTGCTGGTGGATCATGAGATCCCCCAGCTAGGCAAGGAAACAAGACAAGAGGTGCTCCCTAGTGGCGCAGAAATGACTCCAGCAGACACTGGATTCACATGACTGTCACCCTGCACCAATCAACCTAGGCAATGCACAATTTCACACACGCATCCAGCAAGGATACAAATATGACAATCTCTTCATAGAGATTATAAACAATATTCAAGTGCATCTGCACTTCCAGGGTGGAGCAGCAACTCGTATATCTTATCAGACCCACTGGATCCAAAGTCATCTGCATTCCCTGGAAGAGGTCATTGATCATGACTATCCTGGACCAGGCCCACAGAGTAGTGGGCCACTTCAGAACTCAGAAAATGCTGGACTATGTGCGATGCTAGTACTGGTGGCCACAAATGGCCAAGGAAACAAGTAAATTCTGCTCAACGTGCAAGCTATGTCAACAGTCAAAAGTATCGACATTGAAGCCACTGGGGAAGCTTCATTCACTTCCTATACCAGCCAAACCCTGGGACTCAATTGGGATGGACTTTATAGGTCCATTCCTGCAGTCAAAGAGTTGTAACTACCTATGAGTAGTAATCTGCAGAATGACTAGTATGGTTCATCTCATTCCATTGAGGACCACCATGACAGCTTCGGACTTGTCTTGGATCTATCTCAAGGAGATAGTATGCCTCCATAGTTTTCCAAGTTTAATTGTAAGCAATCGAGATGCGAAGTTCACCTCCAAATGGTGGAAGGAGCTGCACAAGCTGCTTGGAGCAAAGTTGCTCATGTTGACGTCATTTCATCCGCAAACGAATGGCCAGACAGAATGGGCAAATAAGAACAGAGTTTCCTGCTCTTACCTTAGCGCTTGACACTTGCCGACCTTTTTCCGACTTCACTTTATTTTCATAGGCACGTTCTCTGGGACCTGCCTGGAACTCCTCACATCACTTTTAGCACGCCCAACGCAAGCTTTTGGTACGGTAACACTATTATTATATTTGTTACTGACCAAACTTTGGGCGTCATCATCATGATTTGTGAACTTTGCACTGACGAAGCTATTCATATTGGAGTAAAGCAGTTTGTGTGCAATGTGCTATGAAACTTAGCTGATGCCCATGATGTGATTATAGAATCACGTGTATGGCAGATGAAACATGCAAATAATTGCAGATGTGATGATCTGGACATTGAGAAAGGGAACCTAGTGTACCTTTCAATGAAGAACTTGAACTTGCTGAAAGGCAGAGCAAGTAAGCTGTGTCTGAAGTGGATTGGACCATATAGGGTCCTTGAGGCTGAGCTGAGCATGTTTAACTACATGCTGGAACTGCTCCATGTGCTGCAGGTGCACAGGATAGTTCCTAAGTTCCATGTGTCATTTTTGCGATCATACTTAGCCAATAGTGATGCGCTCTTCCCTAATTGTGCAACCCTGGAGCTGTATGACTTTGGAACTGGTGATGACCAGGAATGGTTCGTAGATGACCTCATAGGTTATAGGTGGATAGGGGAAAACCTTGAATTCAAGGTAAGGTGAAGCTTAGGTGATACTACCTGGGAACCACTAGTGAACTGCAAAGATCTTGCAGCGATAGACAGGTATCTAGAGCTGCAGGGCATGAAACACCCTCAACAGCTAGCAAAACACGCATAACATGCATGTGGTGGTGAAATGTGGATGAAGTCCACTATGATTGCTGGTGAAAGACTGGGTGGCAGGTATTTGTGGTTGTTTACACTACTGGCAGAGTTAGGAGATTTTTTTCTTCTGTTTCTCCTTCTAAGTCCCAATACACGTTGCTAACATGTTGTCTGCAATGGCCTATTGGGGACCAAGGCTGCAAGGAACTGCTACTCTACCAGATGCCTCTCCACTCACAAGAGATGGAGGTCGATGATGAGGGGTGCTACGAGTGCCCAGAGAACAGCACATGCCAGGAGCGCTACTACCAGGAACCATTGGCATGCTTATATGCATCAATACCAATATATGCAGGTGCAGTGACAGGGCCGCTATCTGTACTATAGGCACACCGTCCCATGGCAGAGTCATATGTGGGACCTATGCCACAAGCACAGGAGATAGCAGTGCCAGATGCACTCCTCAGCAGATTGGAAGCAGCGGGACAGCCAGTTCCTGCAACTGCATCCTTCCTGCAGGACAGTTTGGCAGTTGTGGTGATGAAGGGATTGCTTGACCAGATCAAGCTAATAAAGAAGCAGCACATTGCAGCGCTGGAACAGATTAATTGCGTGTCTAAGCACAAAGTCTCCACTTTTGAGAAACCAACTACCAAGGTCAAGAGGGTGAGATATCAGCCCATTCAACCAGTCAAACCTCCATGGGCTAGAATGCCACTGGCAGCACGATCAGCACACCCTGAGCAGCCTGCTCAGCCCATTGCCTCGTCATCATGGCTACTCGCTCCAGCCCCTCGGGCCTCCTCAGAGTCGCTGGCTGCAGTCAGTGAGCCTTTGGCAGGACTGTCTCTGCATCAGCAGGAATCCGCATTGTCCCAGGCCCCACCTATGGGGTCCAAATCTGTCACTGTGGCGTCACAAGTGCCCATTCATACCATCCCTCAAGCTGAGCCTAGGGGGAGAACTCTGGCGTGAAATGTGCCTGCCCCTCTGGTGGCTCAGCCACTATCTGAACCATCCACTCTGGCCAAGTTGGGGCCTTCATGACAATATTGTGGCCACAAGCTGCCTCTTGATGTCTCCAAACTGGAGGTGATAAAGTTCTCTGCCAGCATTCCTGCACATGCTGGGAAAGTTTTGATGTTATTCTTGTTGCCTGTCACCGTGCCAGCATTGCAGGCACAATCTCATGGTCATTCTGACCACCAACTCTTGCTCCTCAGAGCAGTACAATGGTCTGGTGATGACCTCAAGAAACCCGCTCGTGTCTGAAAAAGGAAAAGCTCCAGTTGTGTCCTTGTCCAACAAGAGCAACTATGGAGAGTCAAGCTCAGAGCATGAGGAGAAGGGAGAGGAAGGGGAATCAGCAGCAGACCAATTCAAATGAGTATTGCGCAATAAGTGCATTGCAAAGAAAAAGGCAAATCATGCCAAGGAGTTGCAGGCCCTGAAATATAGGGCCAAGGATGAGTTTTCGGGGAAGATCCCCAATGGATTGGGGGTGAAGGTGTGGGGCCTGCTTGACATCGAGTGGATGAACTCGTGCTTTAAAGGAGCACTCAGCCACTGCACCTATTATTTGTATCATTTGAATACAGTGCTGTTGGGAGCTGAAGCTAATCAGGCAGCGGCTTATGAGTTTTCTTCTGGGCACCGTGCTGGCATATCTGCCAGTGTCATTTACAAGTTTTCTCCTTGCAGTCTTCCCCACACTCTATTAGAGCTTGACCAGCTCTATAAATACTATTCAAACCTGCATGCCTCTTGACACAATAGAGTAACTGCATATTTGCTCATCACAGAGCTCCAGATGTTTGCACAGTGAACAGATGAGTCTCTGCATGATTGTACAATGAGGCTCTTGATAAGAGACCCTCACTTCCAGGACCTCATCAGCCCAATGCAGGGAGCTGACGACCTTGTGCTTGTTGAGTGCTGACACATTCTGGGGTGCTTTCTGCACACAAAAGATGATGGAACCACTACGCTGTGCATAATGTGCGCTTAAGACCCAGCCACGCCGTTTGATCTGGAGCAGCTTGCACAGTACATGCTGGTCTTTGGTTGCTCCAGGCTGGAAAATACCTATCAGAGCATCGTTGTTGATCACGCATACTGCATGCACTGACAAACCCTCTTTGGGTTTGCATTATGCCGAGCCCTCTGTGCTAACAGCGCAGCCAAGCCCATAATAGTATGGTGCATGACTCTTGTCATGGCCCGCCCAGGTCTGTACTGTGAGGCTATCGCCTCTTATAATGCCATGTTCCCCAACCAGCCATTCAAGCCCTAGAGAGGGCCACAGCTGGAACTACACCCAGTTCACATGCCTGATGATTTTGCACAGAACTTTTCAGATGACGACACATTACATGTCTTGTTACACAACCAGATACTGCCTGACTGGGTGGACCATACATATACTTACAGAGTGGTCTTTCTGGAACAGCAGTTCCATGCCCCAATGATGTCTATGGACATCTTTTGACAAATCAACAATGAGTGCATGGAATGCTTGAACAAATACAGCACTCCTCCTGCAATCCCACAATGGGATGGATGGCGGGAGATGACTGAGAACAACCATTATCATCTGATGTTCAAGCACAACAAAGAAAGTTGTCTTCCCAAAAACCCAGAGGCCAATGGCCTCTACTACCTTATTGGCATGGATCTGAATTGGGTCAATCTCCTAAAACGCATGGCAGTGCATGGTATGCTACCCCCCATTGCTTCAGCAATTAACATCGCACTAACTGAACCTATGGTGGTAGATGTGCCTGCAGTTGAGGGGTCCATAACCCCACCAAGGATGGAATTGGTGCCTCACCTTCCAGTGATTAATGTTGTAATGGAGGAGGAGTCAACAGTGACAGAGACGGGTGTGGTCACGAGAGCATTGTCGGACGGGTCATAGACCTATATGTTATTTAGATAACTCTGAGTAAAGCACTCAATCTGTTTAGGCTGACATGCACTTCAGAGTAGTGTGTATATACAGTGGACTCATGGGAGGAGTCACACTTTTGTTCATTTTTTGTTTTTTTTTTACTTCAATCTATTGTCTTTGCTGCTTGCGTTGCCTGTGCACTTGCACACAAAGAGACTGCAAGCTTCAGTGTTTCTGAACGACATGACTACTCCGTGCATGACACTAACGTCCTGCAGTGACACGATGTGCGTCTTCAATGAATGTTTGCACTACTGTGCATACTCCCATTCACTTCAACTCCTCTTCTAAGACCGAGTATTTGGTCTCATTGGGGGGTATGTAACGGAGCATCACATTTGTTACTAGCGTCCACAATGCTATAGGCATCTAGTATGGTATTATATAAGACAACATCTTGTATTCACTCTAGTTCTAGTCAATCCAATACTGCGGTCTGATTCAGCACTGTGTAATACACACAAGATCATTCTAGCTTGTAACTAACAATTACAGCTAGCCAGCCATCAGATAAAGAGCTGGCTAGAATTCACCAGAACATGACATGAATTTGCGGCTCCCTATATGTCCAAACACATGGGACGCATTGAATAGATGCACAGAACCCTCTAAGGAAAGGCCAGAGCAATGAGAATTGTGGCTAAGTGTCCTGACTTGTTGTAGGACAAATTCTATCTGATGGCCATATATTTACATGTAAAAATGCTGACAAAGTCTCTAAACGGCAAAACCCCTTTTGAACTCTGGCATAGTCATGCCCAGGATTACTCATACATGTGGGAGATTGGCTGCAGAGCATTTGTGCTGATTCAGAACCAGCATGACCCCAAGATCAATGCATGCAGAATTGAATGCATATTAGTCAGGTACGCTCAGAATTCAAAAGCCTACAGATGCTATAACTCTAGAACCAACAAAGTCTACAAATCCTACTATGTTCAATTCATAGAGCGCCATGATGAGTTACCAAACACTGCGAGGATTGATGTGGCACCTACAAACACACCAGTGCCTACAAATGCATCAACGCCAGCAACTAAGAGTACACCCACAGATGCTAGCAAGCCTGCATTGATCACCGCAATCAGGGACACATCAACAGACTGCCCCTTCATAACAGATGACAACAACAACAATACACTAGTCTCCATGCTTGACCTTGCACCAAACAACAACTTAGCACTGCCTGAGAAAGCACCTGGCCCAGCCATCCCACTTGGACTGGCCATCCTGAGGTGATCTGGTCACACACACATCCCAATGGTCAAGGCCTGTCAAGGTGACCTGCCACCAACACGCATCAAACAAGCTGTCCAGGAATCCTGTGCAGCTGGCAACTGACTCCAAGCAGCACAGATTGATAAATGACAAGGCAAAAAACATCCAAGGCCAGAACAAGGAGAAGACAATGACATATAAAACGCAGCTGACAACAACGCATCCAATGACACACCAAACATGGCCAATATAGCATCAATAGACAAAATAGAACATCTGCTGGCATTAATGGAATCACTGGTTGACCCAGCATTTATCGACATAGGTGACAAACCCCGTACATGGAAAGAAGCCATGGAATTGCTGTACTCCAAGGAGTGGGAGATAGGATATCACAATGAGCTCAAATCTCTGAAAGCAATGGGAGTGTACAAACTAATTCCTCATGACCAGGTACCCATGGGCCACAAGGTTTGAAAAGAGCAGCCCGTGTTCAAGATCAAGCACAACAAAAAAGGGAAGGCAGTCCACTTCAAAGTTTGACTAGTATTCAAAGGATATGAGCAAATCTACGGTTGTGATTACACAAAAACCACCTCACCAACTGCATGCATGGAGTCGTGGTGGGTACTTCTACATCTCACAGCAATGCAAGGATGGGACACTATGCAAATTGATATAAAAACAGCATTCTTATATGGTCTACTACAAGAGGACAAAGTCCAATACATGATGCAGCCAGAGGGATTTGAAGAACCAGGAAAGGAAGACTGGGTATGGTGCTTCTTATGCAGCCTTTATGAAATGAAGCAAGCTGGACACATATGGAACCGCACGCTGAATAGCAACATGATCTCATGGAGATTCACATGCCTCCCCTGCAAGTCATGCATATACTATTGGAAATCCGGCACAGGAACAGTCATAGTGGCAGTCCACGTTGACAATTTTCTATCCATAGCCAGTAGCAAGGCCAAAAACAAGCGCTTCAAGAACCAACTATGCTCTGTGTGGACCATCTCAGACCTCGGCTTACCAAGATTTGTTGTCGGCATTGCAATCGAGTGGGATCGCAAGAAACACACCATAAAACTCTTGCAGATGGCACTCATAGATAAGATAGTCTCCCAATTTGGTCAATCAGATGCAACTCCACTCTCACTCCCCATGGAGGCCAGCCTCAAGCTCAGAAAGGGTGACAGAACCATGCTATCACAGAACGAAACTGACTCCCTGCTTAAAATTCTGTACAGACCCCTAGTTGGATGTCTCTTGTATGTGGCCATCTCTATAAGACCCGATATTGCATACACCATGCAACAACTTATGCAATACATTGACTCATACACCCATATCCACTGACGAGCCACCACTCAACTTGTTCATTACCTGAAGGGAACATGAGACTTTAAGCTTGTCCTGGGCAGCAGAAATGACCCCGCCAACCTCACTGGCTTTACTGACTCAGACTGGGCCAACTGTCTCAATACATGACACAGCATTGGAGGCTATGCCTGGAGTCTGAGCTCCAGCATTGTATCATGGGCTGCCTGCAAACAAAAATCTGTGGCAGTGTTGTCTTGCAAGGCTGAGTATATGGCTGCCTTCGAGAGTGCACAGGAGTGTATCTGGTTACACGCACTGCTCAAAGGAATAAGTTTTGACACAACCAACAAACTCACACCCATTCTCTGCAACAACAATGCAGCTATCAACCTCTCCAAGGATTCCACCCTGCACATGCTCATAAAACACATAGACATAAAGTATCACTTCCTGCAGGAATGTGTACAAGCTGGCAAGATCTCAATACACTACGTTAACACTAAGTATAACATCACTGACTTGTTTATCAAGGCACTTGCGACACCACTCTTCACACAACTACAAGCCCTACTGGGCCTCCAGTAAACCAACCACACTCCATGCGAGGAGGAGACACTACACATTGATGCTTTCTGGTGAGGAGGAGTGTTGGCATACCATGCCATTACATCATAACACACCGTCATCCACAATGCACTGTCACCCCTCTCACTCATCACACTCGTCACTTGCTTTGTCTAATGAGTGGCCACCACCTTTGTCCAAAGGCTCGACCTTACCCATTGTACTCATTCACATAAATATGGACACTAGTAGTAGTGCACCCTCAGTCAATCATATTGAACTGAGGACTATAGATTACTTATGTCTGTGTCAGGTTCTAACACAAAGTGCTTAAAAATATTTGCTAACCTCACAAGTGAAGTTAGGATGGAGGCTGTGTATGGGGAGGAGGGGGGTTGGGGAGGAAAGTGACACAGCTCGGAAGCCTTTCCATGAGCGGCTTTCATATCTGAATGAACACATGATAGTCAAAAGTGGTTCATTTCTAAGGAGTGATAGTTTACCTCCATTGTTGTTGTCACTTTCTTGCTACCACATTGAAAATGGTAAGAGCTCTTACATACTCACAAGGGACATCCACATGTTCTGCACAACAGAGCGATAGCTCTTCAATTGTTTGTGACCCTTCTGGGTGTAAAGACACCCTTGACTCTGTGCTGCAAACTTCTTTGTTTCCACAAGACCCCGGATTCTATGAGCTACTTTGCCAGAGGGTTGCTTGGTATAATACAGATCGTATATGGTCGTGGCTCCTGGAAAATGGCTACATCATGTATCACTAGTGTTGTGCAGGGCCCAGCTCGGCCTGAAAGCTGCAGCTTGGGCTCAGCCTGATGAAGCTCAGGCTTGTACATATTCAAAGCCAGGCTTTAGGAGGGGCTCAGGCCTGGCCCGGCTCAGCTTAGGCCCAAGCTGCGGCCTGTAGTAAGTATAGGTAGTCAAAGAGTCTTTCCATCATGCTTTTGTGGTACATCAAAAAATTCATCAATATCTTGAGTCTTCTGCTTGCCAGCCATGTATGAATCCATAATCAGGTGAAATTTTGGGTGTAAGAGTGCTGCTAATAATGGAAAGTCAAAATGCCGGTGCAAATCATGATCACAATCAGTGGTTGTGAGGCCGTGGCTCAGGCCCACGGCTCAGGCTTTTCAAAATTCAAAGCCAAGCTTCAGGCTCTCCCAAGCTTTGAAGAAAGCCCGGCTCGGCCCAGCCTATATGGGCTCAGCTCAGCTCGGCCTGCGGCCTCAAGCCCAAGCCGGCATGTATCACCTACTTCGCTCTCATGGAGATGATGAAGCTTTCATGTATCCAGTCAATATAGGCCACAGCTTGAACGTATTTCCCTTCGCAAGTCATGAAGGCATGGAACCTAAAAATGACTCGGAAATGCGAATCCTCTGTGGATACACTGGCAACATGGTGTGTATGGACACCTTTTCAGAAAAGTCACGCTTAGGTTCTCTTCAGGGCAACATTGCTTTTGCTCAGAACACCCAAGGACAGCATGTAGCTTTCAAAGCAGTTGTCGACGGGAGTGAAGAGTTTCGTATCCTCAGTTACCTTCATAATCAAGGAGTGCCTCGTTCAATCGATGATTTTCACCATGTCATACCTGTTCTTGACGTTCTTCCTCGCGAAGGCCACTGGTTGGCTGTAATGCCGAGGTAGGTTTCAATTGTACCAAGCAGCCATCATTTTACAACTCGAGGCCTAGGTGGGGTGTCTCTCCATTCTTACCCACATGCGAAAAGTTGGAGGAAGTATTTCACATTATACATTGTCTTTTAAAGGTTGCTTCACTCTGTTCTGTTTCGCTTACTTCTAATCACTTCACAAGGGCTTGACTTATCTTCACAAGCATCGTATCGCTCATGGAGTACGTTTCTTGGCATCATATTGACAATACCTGAACCTCTTGTCATTGCAGGATATCAAGAAGGAAAACATACTCGTCAATCATGTTCACATTGACTTCTTTGACTCGAACAGCCACTTCCGTAGATCTTTACGTTCTCAAGGAAAGCTGACGTATGCCTTCTTTGACTTTGATGGTTCCACAATGTTTCCGCCCTCGATGTCCCTAGAAGATTGTCGTCTTCCAAGCCACATTTCTTTCAACACTCTGTATGACCAGGTTCCAGGGGATACATTACAGGCAGAGTTGGATTTTAATCCTTTCGCCTTTGATGTTGGAATGTTAGGTGTTATGTTTTGCAAAGAGTTCCAGGTAACCCAATCTATGCATGTACCATTCTGTCTGTTCACTTCTATTCCTTGTCTCATAGCATATAACGCGCACTGTCCCAATGTTAGCACCCCTCTTTGACCGCATGACAACTCGCGACATTGCATGGCGATTTAAAGCATCGGAAGCTCTGCAGTTCTTTGAAGAACAGGTTGTCCCTCTGACACCCAAGCGTGTCTTATCTCTAGCCGCAGAGCATCGGAAGCTCTGCAGTTCTTTGAAGAACAGGTTGTTCCTCTGACACCCAAGCGTGTCTTATCTCTAGCCGCAGAAGCAAAATACCAGTATGTAACATATGACTACTATGATCGATGGAAGTACCTTGACGCAGATTTTGTGGAAAAATGGGCAGCTTATCGCGAGCCTCCTGTTCCACGCTACATTCGTTTTCTTCGGGAAATATGTCTATACCCGTGGATCTTCCATATAGTTACTTCCGTGCGCCGCATCGGTCGACTTCTTTGCCGTGGGTTGAATATTATAAAAAGAGTACTCGCTCAATGATACATGTCTTTCGATTATCTCAAGCTTCGACAGTATTTATTCATATAAATCACAGCTATTTCTCTGATATACACTCGAAGTATTGCTCCAGTGCTTGCCAAACCCTTTTCCAACCTACCTACCTCACGACCAGATAAGATTCAAACGTGGAAAAAGTTCAGGTGTTTTTGCAGCTCCACCAGACTTGGGGTCTTTACTTCCTAACTTGATGAGAGTAGTTGCTTGATTTTTAGCATGTCACACATTGATAGAAACCCATTGTGTTGTTCTGCACGTCCTATAATATTATGGTCACTGGACAGTTGCCTCCACCCATGCTTGGTACAATAATCAAATAAGGCAATCATGTTATAAATCTTTTCAAGAAAAGCTTGAGGCTTCCTGGACAATTATGAGGCAGGACTGACAGAATAGAGGGTACAGATCCATGATTTGCCAGGATCTAGACAAATAGGAAGTATACAGATTTGATTATACATAGACAAGTCGATATAAGTAACCTCAAAGTCTACGATTTTACGCTTTATTTATTTCTGATCATGAACACCATACATCATATCTAAAAGCTTCGATGTTCAATTCCTATCATATTTGTGCGGCCACACTGTCAAAAGAAATTTCACGGTCGTCAAAAATTCTAGTCAAAAATACAAGTAATGTGTTACTGATACAAAGGTTGGACTGGAAATGCCAGATTGGCTTGACCTCAGCGAAGATCAACTACAACATCCGCCTGCCATACACCTTCCCACACGTTGACCAATGCCACCAGCACGAGGTGCTCAAAACGAATGCCAGAAGAGGTCAGGTTCCATTCAGAGGAGCGACACGGTTCGTTGCGCGTTTTCTAATCCATCAAAAGTGTAAGTTGACCTGGAAATGAGTGAGAGAAGTCGATGAGGCGACAAACCTCTACGAAACGCGCAAAAATTTGGGCAACAGATTTACCGAGCTGAGCGCGAGTAATAGGGCGTCCACCCGGATTGATCACCAGTTGATCATAGCACTCGACGTGCTCGTATCCGGGCCACTGCGGATTTTGTTATTACTATGAATTAGCTGGGAAAGGAGTTGCTTACAAGAATGCGGAACGTGATACGTTCTCGTCCAGTATCGGAAAGGACTGCATCTCCTGCGCCTTGTATCATAGCGGCTATTGCAGCCTCGCTACGAGCTGAAAGCTCACGCATTTGTACTCCCTGACCGTTATAACCAATATGGTCAAATTGGATTGCAGCATGACGGCGAAAATTCTGTCCCATTGCTTGGTCCCATTTCGAAGAAGGTTTATAGGACTGTTGAGGGAGGCGGCGACGGGCAAGAGAAAGAGACCCAGTATTGCCCACGGCACCTGCCAGGGTAGAATAAGGTGAGATGTTGGAGGAGCGAACTGGAGGATGAAGAGGGTTGGCGTAGGACATTGCGATGAAAAGTTTGTTGTAATAAGAGGTTTGGTGAGGATTTCGCTAACTGTGTACTTGACTATTGAGACAGTCATCTTAGCTCAACTTTTAAAGGCATAAGAGGTTTGGTGAGGATTTCGCTAACTGTGTACTTGACTAATGAGACAGTCATCTTAGCTCAACTTTTAAAGGCTTCGAAAGAAAGTCAAAGATAAAACTGCCAAAGAGGATGGTCACCAAAGAGGTCGCAAAAGAGGATTGCCAGAGAAGAGCAAAGCGCCCAAAGGCCCAAGCACACCAAGTACCAAGCAGCATCCAGATCGTTAGTTTCTATGGTTTCCGCTAGCACCTGACGTTTTGTAGTTGACGTCTCCTGCAAAAGTCTGTGAAATATAAAAATATAAGGGCGCTACCGTGGGTGGGGACGGAATGGTAACGAGGCAGTTGATACTTGTTTGATTCACCACAACTGTCGCCTTTCCCGGCAGTCAACGCGAATATATATTTTTGTCAAAGTTTCGGCAGCTTCACTTGCGAATGGTCTTGTTCCAGGTGTTATGGTCGTGAGTGTTTCGTGTGTTTCAAACGCGCCTGCATCCTCTTATCGTCACCAGGACATGTTAACGCTGGCAGAAGCAGCCTTTGCTATATGTTCGTTGCCTTGCTGCATTTTCTCAGCAAAGATAATTCCCAAGATCCAAGGGCACCAACAGCGATCGAGCGTTCCACTATAGTTTCTTTGTTATGTAGTTTGTAGCGCAGAAAAGGAGGACTGGTCACGTCACTTCTCACGTGTCGTGTGAGACTCTCCTGACGGTCACGTGCATTGCTCGAGACTTTGGCATTTATACTTACTTCCTTAGCTTCCTTTCTGTGTGTCCAACAAGGTCAGGTCAGGCAGCTCGGGTAGAAGATTTCTCTCAGACGAGTCGAGTGCCCTCTGTCTCTCAATTCAAGTCAACAAGTCAAAGAATGGCAGGGCGATGCCGCAGGGACTGGTCTGGTCGTCTTCTTCGAGTAGTAGGACGATACACATGGGCGCCGTTTGGTACGTCCCTGAAGGGATTAGCATGCGGAGTACGAAAAAAAATGGCATTTGAGGACTGGAGTGCGCACTTTTACTTGAAGGATTTGAAATAAACGAGGATGATTCCTCGTTGTGTTGTGTCCGTAGGTTCTCGATGTTGTGTTTCCTGTTTCCGCGCTGATACACTGAGTCCTTGATAGAGTATCCGCGTGCGCGTGCAAATACGGAGATTCACTCTTGATTGCAAGAGCCCTTGGACAGAGTCAGTACAACAAATCCACAGCGCCTTTCCTTTCCGTCCTAACCTGTTTATCCAATTTGAACAGCCAGGAGCCATACAAGACAGGGAAGCGGATCCGCCTTTCCTTCCCCGGTCGTAAACAACAGACTATAGACGTACAAGTCGTGAAAATGTACCCCCCGACCAACTCTGTCGCTCTCCTCGTGGACACCCTGAATCCATGCTCCGACGCGGACGCCGGCGCGGACACGGACACGGACCCCTCCGGCATACCCCGTCGTGCGGTGCTGAAGCTCGCGGATCGTCGGTTCGGTGGTGCACGCGAGGCGGACAGGTTGAACCCCGCGTGGCCGTGGACACTTGATGTCGAACGCGAGTTCCAAGCTGGTCTCCGCGGGTACATCCAAGCCCACGGCCGTCATCCCGATTTGAGTTCCAAGTCGAGTGGGACAGCAAACGACGAGGACGAGGATGAAGACGAAGACGAGGAAGAGCCGACGTGGATACGCGAGCTCGGGCATTGGCAAGGCTTCCAGTTCGTGCACCAGAAAGAAAAAGCGGCGTACTCGTATTTGGGGGACGCTCAAGCGCGTGGGTATATCCCGCGGTGTTTCGGTGCAGTCCGCATTGATATGGCTTGTGAGAATGAGAACGAAGAGGGGGTGCATCCGTCCTTGGACCACATCGACGGGCTACTGCTAGAGTATATCCCGGGTCCTACGATGGGCTCGCTGGAGCCGGGCATCGACATATCCGAAGAGGACGCAGAGGAGGTATCGCAGAAGGTCCTGACTCTCGGACGGCGGTTGCGGAATTACGGTATCACGCACAACGATGTGCACTCGAACAACATAATCCTCCGCGCGCTATCTAACGATCCGGTACTCATCGACTGGGGCGGGGCGTGCTACGAGAACGCCCAGAACAACTGTTCTGCTAAAGAGAATTGGGAGAGTCATGGAAATCGTCAAGATTTCGAGTGGGATATACGCAAGGTCCTTGGGTACGGTCGGCCGTGGCATCGGTATAACACGCCGCATTCTAATGAATGCATAGAAGAACTGGCAAAGGAGATCGGTTGGAAGATGGCCAATTTCGCTCGTCATAAGACCCCCGAAGAGCTGGAGAAATTTTATTATAGGGATGAGAGTGTACCTGACGAGAACTCTGGGTTGATGTGGAGGGTCAAGCCAAATGTCAAGACCCGACCTATTAAAGAACCATTCCAGCCCCTCCCGTAGTTTCGTTCAACACGACCAGACTTGCGGATGATAATATTCAGGAAAATGATAAATGATACAAGTATTTCAGAAGACATAATAATACACCGTCCTTGCAAGGAGGAATACATAGATAGTGTAAAGTGGTGATTGAGAATGCATACGAAACAATAGATATCTACAGCGTGAACATGGATAAACCAAACAACGAAAGCAAAGGAGACCAGGAAAAAAAAAGTCGACCCCCCTCGCTCACCGCTCAGGAAGAAACACCCCCTCGGCTGTTTTATCCGCGGCCGTCTCGTCTGCATCCGGTTCCCCCGCGTCTGGATCGTGGATTCTCTCGGTCCTCGCACTCGGGCCGCCATACCTCGGGCTCGACCTCAGCTGGGCGTACGTATATTCCCACGTGGGCAGGGCACGGTAGTGGGCAGTGCGCTCTTCGTCCGTCAGCGGGGTGGGCGAGGCGGTGATGAAGCGGTCGAGAAGGGGAGTGGCGATGGGGATAGCAGAGCGAGAAGGGGTGGAGTAAGCAGGAGACGAGGACACGGCAGCGGCCAAAAAGGAGTACGAGTACGTGTGCGATTCAGCGGCGGACGAATACGAGTGGGCGTCGATGGGGCAGGGCGCGAAGCGTGTGCCGAGGAAGTTGCCGCAGACGGCGCAGGCGAGGGCTTCACGGACGCATCCGCATGGCGCGCGGTGGATGCGGAGCGCGCCGAGGTCACCGACGTACGCCGGGTCCAGCGGGACGAGGGCCGGCGACGCGCCGGGGCCGGGCAGAGCGTGCCATGTGTGGGCGCTGGACGACGGCCGGCGCCGGGGCGCTGCGGCCGAGTGCAGCAACGTCCCGCATCCGTTGGTCGCTTGTTCTTTTGGTGTCGGCGGCAGCGACGGCCCGGAGGCAGGCGTCAGAGGGAGAATCGATGGTGTGAAGACGTCGGAGTCGGCGGGAGAGCCCATGTCTCCACCGCAGAAGAGGCTGTATTTGTATTCGGCGACTGCTCGTGGACGGCCCCGTATAAAGAGGCCCAGTGGGATGTGCTCCTGGCTCTCGTCGTCGTCGTCATCGTCGTCGTCGTCGTCGTCGTCGTCGTCTTCCCATGAGAGAACGGGGGGCGGGTGGGGATGGTGGTGGGGGTCGAGGCGCATTGCGCCACGGCGGCGCAGACGAGACGCTTCGCCTGTACGGACGAGGTCGTCGAGGACAATCGAGTCGTCTGTGTCAGTCATAAGGATGCGACAGACCTCCAAATCTCAATATTCGTAAGCAGGTCCTGCATTACGTAAGTACACCTGTCAGGGGAAAGAGTCCTCGACCTGCCATTTAAACATCATCACGAGCACCTCCTTGATCGTCGTACAGAGCAATGCTTCGTCGTTGGATACAAAAAATATCGTTGCAGGAACGGACGTATCACGATCCACGATGGTCACAGCCGCAGAACGGCCGGGGCCGAGGCTGGAACACCCACACGCGACCCAGACTTATTCTCCTGGCCACAGCTTTTCTTCAGCCATACATACACCATCTAGACAGGAGGCTTCTACGTCTATTAACCTGTACTCTGCGCCCCTGATTGCCTACTCCATCTCCTCCGGACGCGCGTGAGAAATCAAAAGGCGCGGAGGAGCCCAATGTCCGTTCCGTACTAATCGCGGTAACAATTCGTGTTTGTGTTTGAAACAAAAAGAACAAAAAAAAAACATACTTTCACAGTTTCGACGGGCTGGAGTTCCACTCTTCCTCTACCCTGCTGGGACAATCCCGAAGAAAAAAAAACAAAGTGGTGCGTACGTACATATTGCCCCTGGATCCATAATCCACCACCGCCGACGCCAAAACATCGCATTCAGCGACCGCGTGGGATCCTACCCAGGGTGATCTATTCCTTTCTCCCTGTTCACACACAAACTAGCAGGTAGGTGTGCAGGACGTTCTACTGAGCCTAGAGGAGGCGCAAGTATACTTTTACTTGGTAGGACGTAGATAGTGACGCGCGTTCGAAGGACCGGCAGACGGGTTGATTTGTAGGTTTCAGAGGCGACAAGTATTTTCAGAACAAGCCCATACGTCAGTGCCATTATTTGGCATGATGCTAGCAGGGTTGGGATCAGTAGCGCTGAGGGGTTTCACATTTTCTTTCTGTGCAAGCCTGTCGTCGCACTCTTCACCACAATTGTCGTTGCTTTAGCAAGCAGAGCAATCCATCACTGTCTCTCACCATAACAATCCCTTGCAGAGTAAGTGATAATTCATTTACTCTTCAAAGCGAGACTCTTTTTGTAATGAACTATTAAATCCATGTATTGTAAGTTGGTTGCATGCTCACCCTCCGTCCTCTTCGTTACTTGAGTTTTTGACTTCTTGTTCATAGGCTCATGTTCTTCTCTAAGGGGTAGTTCTCCTGTTGTGGCAGGTCCTCAGTTTGGCTTGTAGCCTGGGGAGTAGAGGACTCTATGCCTTTGTTTTGATGGTGTTGTTGTGACACCAAGGGTTCTGGTGCGGCTTTGGGGCAGAGATGTGGACATAGTGGTAACTTGTTGGTGACATTTGTCTCTTTGGTTTGAACTTACCTGGCAACAATGCTGTTCAAGATATCTTTAGTAGTCATCATTTTTTTTTGCTCCTTTCCCACTGGGGCAATGTCCTATGTATACCTAATTGTCCTGTCCTTATTGAACTTCTGTCTTGACTTGGGCTGGGATGTCAAATTAATCTGATTATGCACTATTCTGGGAACAAGGTCTAATTTCCATTCATGTACTCTTCCCACGACTGCTCAGCAAGCCGTGCTAATTCCGTTGATTTTGCAAGAGAACGTTCATAACGCTGCCGTGCCTCTAACTCGCGCAACTGTAGATTGTAATGCTGACATGAAGTAAGTCATGATCACCGTCTCATTATAGGCATGCTTACATCTACAGCTTGGGTGCGAGGTTGCATTCTAGCGCTAAATGTATAATTGTCTTGATATAGACGAATGCACGCGACAGGTTTATCGATGTCTTGGTGATCCTTTTCAAGAACGTCGACAGGACAGTACGGACGTTTTTCTAAAGGAAGAACGTCGTGGGGACTAAATGAAAGGAAATTTAACATGTTGAGGAGCAGACAGTAACCACGGAATACTCACATAGTGACCCTGAAACAATCTGGTTTCAAACCAATCAGGATATTCCGAATGTCATTTTCGTTTGATACGAATGCACGACGAATTCTGTCCATGATTTGAGGTGGAAGATGTTTCTGAGCACGATAGGTGAAGGTGACGAGAAACATGCTTAGGATGAAGCCAAGCCGTTGACTTGAAACTTGACCTTTTAAGCACTTTTCCCGATGAGGATTGTGCTGTCACCTCTCCAACATTCAATGTCTATTATTGGATCGGTCCGGTGTGGACAATCAGAGCGGAGTACGAATCGACAACTTCAAGGGCATCCCTCAAGACATTAGCAACGATGTATTTTTTATTCATTCTATTTCTCCGTCATGGATTCCTCGGAACTCTGAGACGCATAGCACAGCTTGGGGGACAAACCAAGGTGTTCCTCCACAAATCTGCAAGAAGTACACACAACACGTGAATCTCTTGGTTGATGGCAGCTAAGCCAGGCGTGAGTCAGACGGCGAGTTGCGGAGCACGCAAGTGTTATTACATAGTACAAAAAGCGAGACTCTTCTTGTAACGACCACTATTCCTGCTTTGAAAGGAATTAAACTATTACATCATGTATTGTAAGTTGGTTGGTTGCATGCAGCATGTTTTGCTTTTTGCTCACCCTCCATCCTCTTCGTTACTTGACTTTTTGACTTTTTGTTCATAGGCTCATGTTCTTCTCTCAGGGGTAGTTCTTCTGTTGTGGAAGGTCCTCAGTTTGGCCTGTAGCCTGGGGAGTAGAGGAGGACTCTATGCTTTTGTTTGGAGTGTCTCCCAATTCCGGTGATCTTTCTGGTGGTATTATTGTGAACCAAGGGTTCTGGTGCGGCTCTGGGGCAGAGATGTCGACATAGTGGTAACTCGTTGGTCACATTTGTCTCTCTGGTTTGAACTTGCCTGGCAACAATGCTGTTCAAGATATCTTTAGTAGTCATCACTTTTTTTTGTTCCTTTCCCACTGGGGCAATCCCTATGTATACATCATTGTCCTGCCCTTATTGAACTTCTGTCTTGACTTGGGCTGGGAGTTGGTGCTCCTCTCCATTGGCTGTGGGTGTGCCTGCGTAGGATCTAGTCCATCCTCCTCTTTTCTTCTTCTTTTTTCTTGACCGAATCCCAGGTGCTAACTAGCGGGTAAGACGAAACGCCAAGGGCGTCAAAGTCTTTACCAATTAAACGCCACTCCAAAAAAAAATAGATTCGTCTGAGCCGATAGAGGCGAGGGCGAGTCACGATTCCGTCACACGGGAAGGATACGAAAAAATTTGAGGGCTACTAAGTTCACAAGTAGATCTACTATTTTAGCTATATCAGCCATTACACAAATATCAGCTGATCGAAATGAAGGAGAACATGTCTGGAGCTTTTATACGTCTATCACCTTCCATTTCATCAATAGGATCCCAGTCATCAGGTTCTCCGAAATATTTCCAGACGAAACCCACATCTAATGAGGAATTTCGATAGCGGAGAACGTCGAGCATGCCACCATAATTTCTAATATAATTGGGTTTCCCCTCCTCGTATGTCTGAGTTGTCAAACCGAAATCTACCAGAACAGCATGATCAACTTGAGTCATGGGATTGGAAGAGAGAAGGATTTGTCCGTTATGCCAATCGTGCTGGCTGATGTCGCCAACGTCAAGGACGCGGGCAGCATGTCGAAAACTTTCGATCTACAATCAATGAATAAGTCAGTTCAAAGATCATGGTATGGGTAGCATCTAGACCATTTTGATCTGCCTCTCATGACTCAATGGTGGTTCTATGTTTGTCTTGACTTCCTGCCCTTCTATGTACTCCATAAGAAGCCCATACAAAACTGTTCCATCGGGTAATGTGAACTAGAAAATATAACGTAAATGCTTATCAAAGCGACAGGAAACGAAACAATCTCATACCTGGTGTGCACCATAGAACCATGGAATAATTGATCCTTGGACTGCTTGAAGTTTGTTGTATGCAAGAATCTCGTTGGTCATTAAGGTTTCCGTCATGACAAGCGGATGGAGCAACCAATGTATATCCTTTTCGTTGGCCTTGCTCACTTCCTCTTCAGTGTTCTCTTCAAAGGTATAAAACCGGTCGTCGAAGAGCTTCAGGAAAAAATTTGGAGATGAAGTCACGGGCCAGTTGTCAATCGATGTAATTTTACAACGATACGCAGTGCATATACCATGTTTGGACCCCGTTGAGACGACATCTTGGATCTCAACAACAAAGGATTTATGACACATGAAACGTTCCAGGATTCCGGCGGCTTGTAAAGGCGACGTACGTTGTGTCTCTTTAATATGTTTGATTGTGTCTGGTGGGAGTTCAGAAATGTCAAATGGATAAAGAGGGCGAAGTAAGATAGAATGGAGCGTATTCGGAACAACTTGAAGTACGTCATTAGGCTTAGCAACAACCTTCGAGTATCTGCGCCGAATATGGTCATGCCAACGTATGAATTGGAGCGCTCTTGCTTTATCTCGGAGCAATGTTGGGATATCAAAGTCCGAATGGCGGTGGTGGGTCGCAAGTACGTCATCATCACTTAACAGAGGCCCATCAGGATTCTGTGCTGGACCTTTGGGAAGAAGAAATTCATAACCAGGATCGGGACGATAAATCCAATATGGCCCACGAAGTGTTCCATCTATGCATGCCGCCGAGATAACTTGAAAGGCCAGAGAGAACTGCGTTGATGAAACTCTTTCAAAAGAAGGTAGAGGATTGTCGAATGAAGGAGGAAAGAACACGGCAATGTCTCCGAAATTTGTCACGATGATAGCGGAAGGAGCTATTGAATCATACTCCAACGCTTGAGAGAGAACAGATGTAACCGACGGCGAAACATTCCCTTCAGGTGCAAACAAGTCATTGGGCTGTTGAATATAATGTCAGTTGTCGTCTCGTGAACTTGAAGAAGCGCTAGCTACCAATGCTAAGACCATGACGGAACCAATCCGATCAATCCAGTGAAGACGTTTTGATGAGAAGACTGCTCCATAGATATCTGGACAAGTTTAATCGGACATAAGACATCTATGCAACACCGACTCACTTTCGTCCAGTTTGAAAGTGCTGTATTTTAAAGGTTCTATATCTGGATCACGTAACTGGTTGAAAACTTCTGCTAATGGTCCAAGTAGTAGGTCCAAGTATTTGTTCGGTGGAAGACTAAAGGAGACGAAAGAGAGAGGGAAAAAGACCGCTTTAGAGCCTAAAACATTTTTGACAGTTACACGTACTTCAACTTTACGGATTCCTCGGTCGACCAGAGGATCTTTCGTTTATGGACGGAACGAAGACCCTGTTGAAGTCTACCTTCAACTTTACGGATTCCTCGGTCGACCAGAGGATCTTTCGTTTATGGACGGAACGAAGACCCTGTTGAAGTCTACTAAGATAATAAGACAGTATACTATTGTCTTGTGAGCCCATCCATTGTAATGAAGGTAAGGGAGGAACAAGTGCTGGTTGTGGCATGCACTGTGGCCAGCGAGGGGGGAGGGGACGAAGTCCAGAAAAGATATGGTGAGGTTGTCTCAGGGTAGAAGAAGACATTTTGGAACTATGAGATGGATATACTGTTGGGATAGACTCTTGCTGTGGCGGCGGCGTCTCCCTTTACCTCCGGTTACATTACCGCCTCCCCGGTTACTAAATGGTCCTTTTCTTTTTCTTATTACTTTATTATTATATTTTTCCTTATTTCGATTTCTCTGGTACGATCGAGTCCGATCGTACTATACAGTTCACTCAGCCACCGAGTACCTATGTGGCGTGCGTTTACCTCCCCGTCCCCTCAGTTTCTTTCTGAGACTGAGGGTACGTTATATTTACTTCCCATTCAATACTCTCTTTACTTACCCTACCCTGTAGACTCGTAACTTACTTAGTGCTACAGGTGGAACAGAGTTTCTTTCTGAGACTGAGGACTCGTAACTTACTTAGTGCTACATATACGATTCGATATATAGTTTTTGTTCTCTGTAACCGGTGCATTGTGGAGTAGCGCAGGTTGATATAATGTCACATGTCACTCAAGGGTAAAATGCCCCGTACCACCTCTCTCCGTAGTGCCTCGTCCACACGTTTGTGGGCCAGATGTCCACTGCGGAGGAAAGGCAAAGGCAAAGACTAACTGCATGAGCCACGACTCGGAGTCGAATGATAGTTGTTGAGGACAGGACTTCTAGGACCGTCGGAGAGACAGGGGCTACTACCCGATCACTATGATCCAGTGCCCATGTTTCTTGGCTCAGCGAGTCTGACGTCCCTTATTTACCAGTCTTTTGGTAAACCTTAATTTGTTTTCGTATTTAGATAAGCCACCACAAATGCGCCACCCTCAGTCGAACTACACATACTGAGTGTGTGTTACTGAGGGTGAGGCGCTCTTACTTACCTCTACGTACAGTCTGTTGACATTCTCCTGTAGACTGATTTACTGTATCACTCTACAGGTAATAAACAGTCGAACTACACATACTGAGTGTGACTGAGGACTGATTTACTGTATCACTCTACAATAGTGATTTGGAGAACTCAGGTAGCAATGCAGGTGGTGGGACAACCACAGTGGTCAAGAAGATCAAAGACATTGATTACAAATACAACAAGTTCATTGAGTGAAGAGGCCCAAGTAGTTGAGAGGTGAAGAAGTGTGATGGTATGAAGGTAGGGATAAAGGCTTGACAGCACGTAGAGAGGTACAAAAAAGGTTGGAAGGTAAATCATAAATCTCAAGATGTAAATTGGAAATCTTGGAAGGTTCCATTTTGGGAAATAGAAGCACGACCGTCCAACCTCCAGTTGTTTTAGGGGGGTTTCTGTCAACACAAATAACCCTCCTAAGATGCCATCAAGAAGCACAAAGTGTGCTGCCTTAGGTTTTAGAGACATAGGCAGACTTTGTACTCAAAAAACTGTCTACAATGATGGCCTCATCCAAGTACCCAATATGCTCTCAACAGCCTCATGGAATTGCTGCAAACTGTATTCTAGAACACATGCAGTATGTGAATCCTCAGTCTATATGTGTATTTGACTCTGCCTACCTAGAACACATGCAGTACATGAATTTAAGGCAAGGTAAATAAAGTGTCTGTAATAGTAGATGGTTTGCTCATCCTCAGTCTATACATGTATTCAACTGAGGGTGTGTAATGTAGGCCATCTAATATATACACATTTCTCTCTGTTTCTTTGTTTGTGTTGTAAAGGCAGTGGTGACCCATAGTTGATGAGGGAGAAAGGAAGTTGGCAGATCGAGGATAAGCACAAATAGAAAGCATTTGCCAAATTCTGTCTTACCTTTTTGATTTTTGTCTTACCTTTTTGTTTTCATGGGCACAGAGCACTCTGGTCTTTGGCATTCAACATGGGGCCATCCCAAAATCAGGCCTTCCCTTCAACATGTGGTAATGAGGAACAGTTTTGGAGTTTATCAGATCAGTATAGATAGGAGGACAATAGCATAGATTCAAATATGCTCAGTTAAAGTTGATGTCTTGTAGTTTCTTGATCCAATGTACTACATCCATATTTTTTGATAGTGCTGAATATTATTTGTTCTTGACATAACCTCATAATTCCAGGAAGGGAAAAAATATATAAGTATGTAGAATCTATATGAAAACATGTGTCAAGAACCTCCCAACCAACTAGCAAACCTCATAACCACCCAACTTCTACACTGTGAAAACAGACTTTCTAGGCCTGATCACAATCTCAGCTTCAAGAAGAGGTGCAGTCAGTGTGTTTAGGGTACTTTCTATCAGCACAGATAACCCTCCTAATGTGCCATCAAGAAGCACATACTGTCCTGCCAGAGGTGGTCTCTAAAGTGGGAGGTCCAGTGCCACCCACTGATCAACACAGAAATCACTACTGGATCTCATTCATTAATGGCTACAGTCAGCTTCCATAGATTTACTTCATGAAGAAGAAGAGTAAGGCACTCACACACTTCAGAGAGTTCAAGAGTGACATGAAAACCTTCTTCAAAACAGAAATTAGTGGTGTTGAGCTGTCAGAAAATTTTGACATGTTCTTCCAATCTGACAGGGGTGATGTCAGGGGACTCCTTATTTCTTCCTTCTTTCACTCCTTATCTTTTCACTCTCCTTTCATTCATTCTCTTATTTCTTCTGTCATTCTCTCATTTTACTATTTCTATTCTTTCAACACTATCTATTAGTACTATTCTCAGCCATTGAGGTGCTCTAGTTCTTTAGCTACCATTCAGACAAGTGTAGGCCCTTCAGCACTGCTTCCAGACTGCTTAGATATGCTGGAGTTTGCCTTTCTGACTTCCAAAGTCCGGAGTTTTCCTGCCTTGTTTGTACAGTTGTTTATTTAGGCAATTTTCAAGTTTTTAAGGTTTTGTTGTACTGTACAGTTGTTTCCCATGCTTCAGAGGCCCCAGAAGCATCCAACCTGGCATAGAAAATCCCTAGACTTGTTCTCTTTGGATCTCCCTCTGCCAGCTGTGTGACTGAGCCATAGCCTCCAGAGGTTGCCCTTACAGGTGATGAGTACATTGGAAAGCTTTTCCAAACAGAACTGGGAAAGACTGGAACTGTTCACCTTACAATGGCTCCTGATAGGCCTGAGCAAAACAGGTTAGCTGAGTTCATGAATCAAATGTTGGTTAACATGGCAACTGCAATGCTAATTGAGTCAGGACTGCCAAAAACCTTCTGGACAAATGCCATGCTTATCACAGCCATGGTCATTGGCCAGACACCCACAGCTAAACTAAAGGAAAAGGTTCTGTACACTATGATCTTTGACTAGAAAGCAGACATCTCATGGTTTATACCATTCAGCTCAACAGCTTATGCCCTCATTTTTAAGGACCAGCAAGAAGGGAAATTTGCTGAGAAAGCCAGAAAAGTGGTCCTCCTAGAGAACAGCATGAGGAAGAAAGCATACCAACTCCTTGACATTACAACAAAAAAGGAGTTTAGCAGTTGTCATGTCTGTTTTGACAAAAACTACAATTTACCTGCTGAGACAATTGACCTGACTGAGAAAGATGTTTCCACCACCAAAAACAAGTGGGAGCCCAATTTCTTACAACCACAACAATTCTTTGCAAAATGTGCTAAAATTCAAGCCAAAACAACTGATGAGTCACATGACAAAACCATGCGAGGGCCAGTGGAAGAACCTGCAAGTACACTGGCCACTACTAAGAATGAGGGACCTGATGAACCATCACCACCTACCATGCCAAAGGAACCTCAAGCTGTAAACCCAGCAGCAACACTTATAGAAGTGCCCCCTGTCAGCAATCCAAGGCACAATAAGGGAGAAAAGCACCTGAGTGCAAAGGTTGCAGGTCAAAATGTGGACTACTACTGAGCTGCACAACCCCAAGAAAGAGGAAAAGGTAATCACCAAGCACAAAAGAGAACTAAGCTGGCCAATGCAAATGCAGACACAGTCTCTGAACATATACACAGAACACTCCTGAAGATACAAGCTCAAGCAGACAACGTAGAGCTCAGTGATTTGAGTAACTCACCTGAATCAGAGAATAACATATTCTTTGACTTTGACAACACTTTTGAATCTGAGGATGATGAAGAAGTATTTTTTGCCAGCATCTCACAAAGTAGCCCAAATGAGAACCCCACTTCTCAAAATGCAAAGGAAGCATTTGAAGGAGTCAATCAACACCATTGAGAATTGGCACTGCAGGAGGAAATACAGAACCTCATTGACAACAACATCTACAAAGTCATACCAATCTTAAAGAGGGTGAAGCCCATAACTTTAAAAATGGTTTTCCATGTGAAATAGAATGCCAATGGACATGTCAAGTGCCACAAAACTTGCATAGTGGCATTGGGCTTCACATAAGTCAAAGGGATTGATTACAAGGAAGTGTGAGCACCAGTCACCAACCTCAAATCAATCTACATAATACTCACATTTGCTGCCAAATACAACCTTGAGCTAAACCAAATGGACATGGCCATGGCATATCTCAACAGAGAACTTGAGGAGGAGTTGTACATGACACCACCAGAAGGAGTCTGTAACATATCATAGTGTAGCTAAATAATTAATATACAATTATATTAATTATGTATTATTATTGTGTACATATCAGCTGGCTGCCTTACATAAGGCAGCCAATTTTACTGTCATACGTAGTACTAGAATTGTATACTGATCTGGTTCTGTGGTGTGACCATAAGGCTAAGCTTTTACTTGACTTTGTTTCAGAGTCAAAGTTTCTGCAGGACACTGCTGGAGGTTAAAAAGGTCACTGTATGGCCTCAAACAGGCAGGATGTACATAGAATCAAGCTATGTAGCCTTGGCTTCACATGCCTAAATGCTGAGATTTGCTTGTATGTCTACAAACAAGGCAACAAGAGATGTTTTCTGGTTGTATACATAAATGACTTCTTGTTAGCCTCAAACTCTTGTGCTTTTATGAACAATGTAAAGGGCCAGCTGTCTGCCACCTTCAAAATGCAGGACCTGGGGCCAGCCACTTATATACTGAGTATCCAGATCAAGTAAGACTGCAATGCATATACTATTTTGTTATCACAATGACAATATGTAAAGACAGTTGTCAAACAGTGTGGAACCCATGTGGACTCTCATGGCAGCCAATGCAAAGCTCACAGCAGAAGATCTCTCCAACAATGCCATGATCATGGAGATGGAATTGGGAGGTAAATGTGTGTTGTACTCTAGCATAGTTGGCTCACTCATATATGTCATGATGGGTACTCAGCCTGATATAACATATGTGGTTGGAGTTCTAAGATGTTACAGTGCAGCACCAAAGCACCATCATTGGTCAGCAGTTAAGTGGGTCCTTTGCTATCTCAACTTGACTGCAGACATGGAATTGAGATTTGACAGTAATGATGTTAGCATGGACATGCCATTTCACAGCTATTCAGATGTGGACTGGTCTGGTGACCCTGACACATCAAGGTCTACATCTAGCCACATGTTCCTCTCAGCTCAAGGGGCAATAGGCTGGGCTAGTAAACAACAAACTATGGTTGCTTTATCTTCTACAGAATCTGAATACATTGGTTTATGCTACATGTGCCAACACTTGGCATGGCTATGAAGCTTCTATGAAGACATTGGGCATAACCAGAAAGAGCCTTCATCCCTGCTGTGTGACAACCAAGCTGAAATCATACTTACAAAGAAAGCACAATACTGCTTGTGAACAAAACATATATAGTGCAAATACCATTATCTTTGAGATGACCTTGTCAGAAATGGTCAGGCCAGAGTGTGATGCATATTTACTAGTGACATGGTAGCTGGCATATTCACAAAACCTTTACCATGCAACAAACATTGGAAATTCAGTAAAGCAATGGGGCTGTGCCTCTACCTGAGTGGGAATGTTGAAGGATGAGGTCTTGTAGAGTTTGTTATTATTCCTATAATGCGACTAAGGTATGTTGTCTTTATATTGTTACCTTTTGGATGGGTTACTTACTGTCATTGTACTTAGCATGCTGCAGTGTTCATTAGGACTATTTGTTCTAATAGATCTCACACAGCTACTCCAAATACTGATCCCAGAAGCCATGCAACTGATATGTGTTAGCATTTTATATTATCACATTGGCTTTTTCACATTATCATCCAGCCACTTGTCACTCATCACACTAGGCCTGACTACTGCACTCATGCATTGTGCCACATCCTTCCATTGTCTAGATAGATATTTATATAAACCTATATCATAAATGAACCCCTCAATCACTTATATTGGATTGAGGAGTGAGTAAATAACATATTCATTATGTACAAAACACAAACTGACTATATTTATCAAGTAATCTTACAATTGTTCTTAGATTTGGTTTCTAACAAGTTATGTGCTTACTGTCAACCACTCTCTAATAGTAACTGATGATCAGACCTTGGAACTCTCCTTTAATCTAATTCTCTATCCAATCATATCATACACCACATCACATACCTCATATCTCTGTCTATTGTCTTTGTTTTTTTGTCTCTTCCTGCCACTTCTGCTCACTATAGCCCCTTTATCACAATCCTTTGTCCTTCCCACTGATGCCATCAATCCTTCTATCTTAGAGCAAATCATACACTACAGACAGGAAGGTCCCAAATATGCTCAAGCTGATAGGAACTTTACCCAGACTAAAAGGCTCAAGAACACACTTATTCTGAATGGCATCTATTTCTATGTCTTCAACAGCATCAACACCTATCCTAGTCTTAAAACAGAACCTCATGCCCATGCAAATTGGGGTCTGAACAATCAGCTCACCATTACTTTTATCAAGTCTGCACTGGATGATGCCAAGCTTTGCAATCTCATCACTGATGAACATGCTGCTGCATGCTACACAGACCTGAGGACAAGGGCACAGCTTCTTCAGGGAAGCACTATCCACATACTGTTCATTGACTGAACTCTTGTCCACTACTGCTGGACACATCACCAACATTGTCAAGAGGGTATTTGATATTGGGACAGTTGACAGAAACTTTTTCATATGTATTGCCTTGTTGAACAGCCTCAATGATCCTTCCTTTGAATCCCTGCAGAACTCAGTCTTGACTCTCATCAGCAAAACTCTACTCAGAGTGCACCATGTAATTCAACTAACATTTGCATCCTCATAGAGAATGCCCAGAATATCTTCAATGCCAAAGCTAAGTCCAACCATGCAATGGCTTTCAGCATGAGAGGGGGCACCAGTATATCAACAGACTTACCAGGACATAATTATGGCCTGAGTGCAGTCTGTTGTAAGAACTGCTTCATGCTGAAGAGGCTATGCAAGGGACATACAAAGGCATTCTTTAGTCAGCTCCTTCACTACCTGCTCAGGCTTAGATACTGTATTCAACAATTTATCAGTAAAGATTGTTGACAGATTAACATGAACGCTTATTGCATGAGGCACGCTTGCTCCTGATCGATACCTCTACATTCTTAATCTCAGCTTTGTTGCCTCTGAACATCATGCTTTCTTGCTTCAACATGCCAGTAACCTGAAAACCTGGCATTGTCATCTCAGACATACCAATTACTAGACTGTCCTTGACATAGCTAAGACTGGAATGATACTAGGTATGCACTCTGTCTTCTCCTCAAAACTGCCTAAATATAACTCCTGCATTTTTAGAAAACAGACAAGGAGTTCTGTTCCAAAGATTTGAGAGGATGGGCATAAGGTGACATGGAAGTTGGAAATTGTTTGGGTTGATCTTGCAGTATCACAGGCTGTTGTATTTCATGCACGCTACAAATACATCATGAATATTGTTGATGATTTCATGAGTGAACACTGGTCAATTCTCTTATGCAATAAATCTGAAGTGTTCATCCACCTAAAAATCTGGCAAATTGCCTGAGAGAACAAAGTACAGGCAAAGTTAAGTACATATAGGACTGGCCATAATGGTGAGCTCAACAGTCAAGACATGCAGGCATAGCTATTGTCATGAGGTACTGAACAGCAGCATAGGGCAGCATATGCATCAGTGCATATAGGATGTGTTGAGTACATGCATTGGATGCCAATGGGTAAAGCATGGGCAATGAGGATAGCTGCATGATGTCCAGCTAATCTGTGGAATGAGTTCTATTTAACAGCCTTCTATTTACACAAGTGCACACTCACCAAATCTATGAAGAGTATAACTTCTTCCAAAGCCTGGATGGGTAGACAACCAAAATACTTGTATATGCATTAAATCAAGTGTAAGGCCTTTGTACTTAACTTGGCTAAGCATAATCCTAAAATCTATGTGCAATCAATTGAGTGTATACTGATAAGTTATGCAAAGGACTCCAAAGTGTACAAGTGCTACAAAAAGTTGACTGGAAAGATATACAAGATGTTTCACATGAGATTCTGTGAAAGTCATGAAGAGGCAACTCCTTTACCCCTCTATTTCAGAAGGAGTTGTTTAGCCCTTACCTGAACCAGATAATCCTCAAATTGTTCCACCAGCTCCTCAGCTTTGTCACTCTACAAACACCAATACCAACCATCAGAGCAGATCCTGAAAACATGCCCATCTTGCAAACTCAGAAAGCAGTACAAGATTCTATAGCCAATGCTAGTCAGTGGGAAGTGGTGTATTGTGATGAGCTCAAATCTCTCAAGGAGAAAGTGTACAAACTCATGCCTCAATTAACTGTACCAGCAGGCCAGAAGGTCAAAACAGGTCGCCTGGTCTTCAAGATCAAATATGATGAGCTTGGAAACACAGTGAGATTCAAGGTTCAACTGGTGTTTCATAGTCATGAGCAGGTATATGGATGTGATTATACTAAAACTACATCACCCACAGCACACATGGAATCATGGTGTATCCTACTTCACCTAGCCACTGCAAAGAGCTGGGATGCCACTTAGATTGACATGAAGATAACCTTCCTCTATGGCATCCTTCCTAAAGACAAAGTGCAGTATATGAGGCAGCCTGAAGGATTTGAGGAGGAGGGCAGAGAAGATTGAGTCTGGATGCTAATGAAGGGATTGTACAGAATGAAGCAAGCCAGAAGGATCTGTAATCAAGCAGTAAGCAATAATATGGCCTTGTAGAGGTTCTAATGATTAGCATGTGAATCCTGCATCTTTTATTGTATTACTAACCATGGCACCATCATTGCAGCCCTCTATATCAATGATTTTCTCTCTGTTGCTAGCCGCAAAGAAAAAAATGAGCAGTTCAAAGCACAAATGCATCAGGTTTGGACAATTTCTGACCTTGGAGTTTCTTGTTTTGTTGTTGATATTTCCATATAATGAGACCATTTTAACAACTCCGTTAAGTTGTCTCAGACAGCCCTTATTGATAGAATCATTCATCAATCTAGTCAAAAAGACACTATATCACTGTTGCTGCCCATGGATTCTAACACCAAATTTAGGCACATTAATCAGGAATTTCTATCTTATAAAGAACATTTTATGATAGAGAAAACCACATATTGCTAGCTTGTCAAATGCCTACTTTACATGGCTATCTCTACTTGACCTGACATTGCCTTTGCTATTCAACAGCTTACTCAATATCTTGACTTTTATACTACCATTTACTAGAATGTAGCCATATGTGTGGTCCAGTACTTGAAGAGCACTTGTGACCTTCAGCTTCATCTAGAAGGTTCAGATGTTAAAATCACACTCAATAAATTTATGGACTCTGACTAGGCCAGCTGCCGTGATACAAAGTATAGTGTTGGGAAGTACATATGGAATCTAGGGTCAGAAGCAGTATTCTGGGCTGTCAGAAAGCAATGCATAGTGGCCGCTTCATTCTGCAAAGCAGAATATATGGCTGCTTTCAAGAGTGCACAAGAGTGTATCTGGTTAAGAGCTCTATTGAAAGATATTGGATACAATCTTACTAGTCAACCGACAATGATGTTTTGTGACAATGATTTCGCAATCACACTATCTGAAGACTCACTTTTATATGCATGCATAAAACCATGTGAATATTGAATATTACTTCCTTTGAGAGCATATTCAATTCAACAAGTTGACCCTTCTCCATGTTCTATTCAAAGAAAACATAGCAGATATCTTTATAAAAGCTTTCTCTGCATTAGCGTTTACCTATCTGTGCTTGCATCTTGGCCTTCTTTAAAGCTATGATACTATGTGAGGAGAAGCATCTGGATGAGGAGTATTAGCATTTCATATTATTATATTGGCTATTTCACATTATCACCCAGCTACTCATTATTCATTATACCAGGCCTAGCCACTGCACTCATGCATTGTGCCACATCTATCCATTGTTTAGATAGATACTTATATAAACTCATATTGTAGACAAACTCCTCAACTACTTATATTGGATTGAAGGATGAGTAAATAATATATCCATTATGTACAAAATATAAACTGACTATATTTATAAAGTAATCTTAAAATTGTTCTTAGGTTTGGTTTCTAATAATATAGACTCTCAGATGTAAGAGAGTAATTCAGAATAATGATATACTCTACTCTAATAATGAAATAATAAACAGATGGAATGACATAATTAATAAGAGAGCTAAATTAGATATCAAACTAACCAACAAGAAACTGGGTAAAAAGTTGCTACTGTAAAGGTGACCTCTAGAGGCTGTGGCTCAGTTATACAGCTGGCAGAGGGAGATCCAAAGTGCATTAGAGTATGTACTGACAATATCATAATAACTACTCGCCTGGCAGAGAAAGATCCAAAGAAAACAAGTCTAGGGATTCCCTATGCCAGGTTGGACGCTTCTTGGACTTCTGAAGCATGGAAAACAACTGTACAATACAACAAAACCTTAAAAACTCAAAAATTGACTAACCAAACAACTGTGCAAACAAGGCAGGAAAACTCTGGACTTTAAAAGTCAGAAGGGCAAACTCTGGCTTATATAAGCAGTCTGGAAGCGGTGCTGAAGGGCCCACACTTGTCTGAATGATAGCTAAAGAACCAGAGCACCTCAAAGGTTGAGAATAGTACTAACAGATAGTGTTGAGAAAATAGAAACAGCAAAATGAGAGAATGATAGAAGAAATAAGGAAATGAATGAAAGGAGAATGAAGAAATAAGGAGTGAAAGAAGGAAGAAATGAGGAGTCCCCTGACAGCTACTCAGTAGATTGATGAAAGAAACATAGGAAGAGACAGAAGTAATTGATACTTCCTCAAATACAAACTCACATGAAGTAGACTAGAGCAGGATTTTAGTGGGCAGTAGGCCTGATAAAATGAAAGAAATTGGATAATTCCTGTCTCAAAGCTCTTAGTCTCACATTAGTGCATAAAGGCATTTCCTCATAAAGATAATCTACCAAAAACTGCTCTCTTTCAGAAACCTGGTTTTAATCTCAAGTGTACAGCACAGTTTAGGAGATGGCATAGTTATGGAAGGGAAGATAAAAAAAACATAAATCAAAAAGTGATGAAGTCAATAAATTTCATTGTGAGCTTGACAAGAAGTCTGTCTCAAGGTCTAACTTGAAATGAAGGTTCAAAGAGACCTCTATTGCAAATCTGAAGTTTCATCTGGTTTCTTTTTGTGAACAGGCACCATCAACCATAAGAGAGTTTGTTGTATTAGGCCTATTATGCTTTATATGATAATGTACCTAATGTCCTACAGTTGTAGACAAACAAATTCAACAAATTTTGTAGCAGCTCAACAAGCTAAAATTTTGGCAATCTAACTTCAGATTTGGACTCAGAGCATGAAAATATGTTAAAAAACACACTTTCAAAGTTTTTCCCATAAGTATTTTAGATGGTCAAAATTTTGAAGTCAAATTTAATGTATGTTTAAGGATTTACTATGGCATCAAGATGCATCATTGCAGTCTGAGAAATGGTCCTATGACCTTTCTGCTTCTAAATAGCCCATGCAGCAGCCTTTTCTATCAGCCCAATTCTATATGCACTTATAAATCACCAAGAATGGCTAACAAAGCACCAAATAATATTTACTAGACAAGCATTGAGTGCGTCAAAAGTTGCTTTCTTGGCATCTTCAAATTTTAGTTTTGGAACTTGACAATAACAATCATTTATCCATTCCCAATACTATTGATAGATTAAATAAATATAATCAGTAAAAGAAGACTGACCATCTCAATAAAGTTCAATTTACAATGAAATTTTAGTAGAAATATGCATTCATGTCCAGCCTCTTTGATTACAGCCTCCAAAGTCAAGACTTGATTTGTGAAGTCATCTTGTTTGCTAAGAAGCCAGTAATGATGCCAACTGTGGTTGGGTACACTGGACGTATATGCAGTACAACGCCGTTTCCAGTGCCTGGTGTGCAGAGTTATGAGGAGTTCTGACAGGGTCCTAGTATGCTCAAGCAAATGTGATAGAATGATGCACTAGATGATAGCACCTTAGATGCTACCCAGCAAATGGTGAGCGCCATAGCTTAAGCAAAAGTAAAGAGAAAAAGACGAGTAATGCAGTGGAATGTGCCTATAGGTGGCACCGTAAACTATGAAAATGAGATAGACTAAGCTAGTGCCTAACTTAGTGACAAAGTCAGGCAGAGCTAGTGCAATTTGAATGCTAAGTGTAACTGGGTGCTCAAGAGGTTACAATTTGTTGTTATGTACATGTGAAGTAGCTATCTTATATACTATGCACTATTGTGTTTTCCAAGATAAGTCTATCTGCAGTACTACCTCTTAGTGCCTCTCCTCATGGTTCCCTTTAACGGTGACCTGTCAACAGTAATTTGTAGCACATGGATGACAGTGACAAATAGTATTATGACTCATAGTAACCAACGGCAACTCTAAATTGACTTAGAATTATATGGGTCTCCTCACTCTTAATATAATTCCAATTGGCCAGGCTGCTTCAATGTATGGTTGGAAAATCCTTGACATATGCCATGAGTGCTAATGTCAGTGCTACTTATTGTATTAATTTCTGACAGGTCTAGATGTTGGGTTTAAGTATATTTTGTGCCACTATCATTGATTCTTTTAAACTTCTGATTGGGGTGCCTCATCAAATGGCAGCACCTACTGCTGACCTTTTCTGGAAGTGATCAGGGTTTGGTCAGAGTCCACCTCCCATTATTGTGTTAGCACTATATATTTCAAACCTTCCAATTCCTTGAAGTCGGTGAATAGAGGATGCTAAAGGACTAATAAATAGTGATTAAGGTAGACCTGCAATAATGTGTCCAATCCAGAGCTGTTCTGTATCCAATCTAGTTGCTAGAGTCTCCCATATGTCAAGTGTTGGCCAACCTATAATGTTTCTTCTTTCAATACAAAATTCCTTGGATATGGCACTTGCTACCGGTTTTGTTTTAAGTGCTACTGGCTTGTACTTCTTCTTGACCTAAACCTCTTTGCGCTTAGGGGTACTATTGTTAGCAAACATATTATAAGTGAAATGTTGGTTTCTAGCAAAACCAAATATCAAAGATTCTTTAAAATCAGGAGTAGAAACAAAATAAGTGTCTGTCAAAAAGTTTTTAGTAATATCTGACATAGTAAGGTATAAGTAGAATAAAGCTTCGCTAGTAAGCAATGAAGAAGAATTCAAAATTTTGTGGGCTAAGAGGGTATGTGATATAAGGGCTACTTGCCCAGTCCAATAATTATAGTCTAAAATAAGCACTTCATCTCCATGATCCTCATCACTCATCTCCTTGATGGCATCAGAAAACACTTGCAAGGGTCGTCGCTAATATACAGTTGTTTTCTAGATCTGGGCTTCTAGAATTTTCTATGGAGAAACATTGATACTGTTCTTCTGATGCCAGAATTAGAGTCACTAATGGTTAGCATTGTTTCATCTTCAGACGTGGTCTTGACTACTGATCAAGCTAAAATGTCAAAGGGCCTTCCTAATAGTAAGTCATATGCAGATGTGAGTTGAAGGTAAAACATAAGATTGCCAATAGCACATGACACATTATGAGCCATTCTCAAAGATCAATCAATAGTGCCATTAGCACTCTGCATATTAAAAATAATCGTCAGGTTGTAAATAATGCCAAGCTTGTTAGCAACGTTTGCAGCCATAGAAATGATCTGAGATCTACTGTTCACAATAGACTCAATTTCACTTTTCCCATCTACAGTCAGCATGATTGAGCAGATTGCATGAGAGTCCTGGGCTACAGTAAGGATGGCAGGATCATTGCTAGATCTTAGCAACTTAAAGTAGGTTTCAATTGGGTCAACAGACATAGCTTTTTTAGATGGTGCAGCCTCTTCTTTGATTTCCAGGGCTACCGTCTCTATTATATACACAAATCCAGGTAGCGCATTGTCACATTCATCCACTGCCATTACATTATTAGCTACGTCTCATTGAGGGGTAACTGCTGTATACATCTGATTCTGCATGTCTGGTGCTACACTGCATAACTCTACTGATAGCATGACCTGACATTTCATGATGCGGTCAAAAACTTGCTTAGACTTCTCCATATTGTAGATAGGCACCATCAGTCAATAGCCCCCTACTGGCTTGTTGGGTGCCCTGAAGTTTTGATTGACAGGTAGAGCATAGTTGCTGGCAAGTCCTGAATAAGGGTGCAGCAGAGGTTCAGTCATAGCCGGTGTCTTGATTGTATCAGGTGCATTGTTGTTAGTGCTCGCATTTGAGGGTTTTGCTGGTGCTAGATCTGACATAGTGCCTGAGGGCACAGTTGCTTGCTTTTCTTAATCTCTACTCTGTTGAAGACCTGATTCTTTAACAACTTTAATTCCCTTTCAAACATCTCAATCCTTTCTTCATGTGACAATGTAGGTCGCTTGTTAACAGCGTTAAGCTGGAGTACCTCATGAATCAGCACCTGTTGTGGAGTCACTTCTGCCTCTGTCATTGCCATACTGTTTAGGTTACCTGTCACTAAGTTTCTGAGATTGCATCTGTGCTATTCATCAATTTGTCCTTGGAAAGTCTTGTGCTCTGAATAAAGAGGAATGTTAGCACTCAAGAATAAGACTCTTTTACCATCTGTGCCCTGGGTGTGCTCTCCCTTGGCATAGATACTGTTCAAGAATAGTGCAACGACCTCTAGTCATTGTATGCCCTGCCTCACTATAAAAATGACAAAATCCTGTTTGCATATTATTTCATGGCGCATTAAGGCTAGTCGAAATCAATGTCTCCAGTTTGCTCATGATGTTGGCAACAGCAATATTAACTGCATTTTCAAGGTCTTCCTTTTTGACAAATCCTTCTCAGTTGTTAGTGGTGCTAGGAGCTGGTGCCACAACTAGCGGTGCCATTCTCCCTTTGTCAGCACTAATAGATCACTATAAAGAGATGCCAGTATCTGTGCCCTTCAGCATCCATTTACCTGCTTCAAAAACATCATCTATATTGTAGAGTTCCTCAGGATGATGCTCAGGCATAAGAATCTCTAGACAGTGTGCTATCTGAGTCCATAATGATGTTGGGATTCCTTGTTGAAACAAGTGCCACTCTTTGTTCCTATAAAGTTTGCCATTTTATACCAGCTATTGTGCAATCTTCTGGAAGTCGCAATAATAGGTAGATAGTGTGCCTAACATATAGATTCCAGTTGCAAAGGTATCCTGTACCAGCTTCTGGATCTCCATAACCATATAACATATAGATTCTTTGACATCAGGATATATGTTACTGACTGCCTTTTTCCATTCCTTATAGGTAAACGGTCTCGGCACTGTTTTCTTTGTTAATCCTTGAAATTCACTTAATCCTGTCCAGGATTCCGCTGTATTGTAAGAAACGTATCTGATGGCATATTCTTTTATCTGTGTATTGTCAGTGACTCGGCAGTCACATAGTAAATATTTCAATTCTCTGAATACTGCGTTAACTCATCAGGCTTCATTTTGTCCCACTTTAGTGACAAGAAGTAGTTTCTGGGCGGCATTTGTGGTATGTTTTTCTGCTCTATGTTGATTGGTGTTGAGATCAAAGTAGGAATAGTAGTGGTAGTGCTAGTTTTGCTTAGCATGGTTGTTGTAGGTATAGGCTTGAGTAATTCTGAGTCGCTAAGTTCTGGCAATAATGACCTAGATAACTCTTCTAAAGGAGTAAGCAGCATATGATTTTCACCTGCTAAGTACTCAAAAGGTCAGGAAAAAGGAAAAAAGCTTTCTGCTAGGCTATCTGGAGCAGCCTCAAGCTCTTGGTCTAAAGTCTGTCTTGGTAGCGTGCCTGGTAAATGTCAGGGGACTCCTCATTTCTTCCTTTTCTCACTCCTTATCTCTTCACTCTCCTTCCATTCATTCTCTTATTTCTTCTGACATTATTTCATTTTACTGTTTCTATTCTTTCAACACTATCTGTTAGTACTACTCTCAGCTCTTGAGATGCTCTGATTTTTTAGCCACCATTCAGACAAGTGTGGGCCACTCAGCACCACTTCTAGACTGCTTATATAAGCCAGAGTTTGCCAGAGTTTGCCCCTTATTTGTGCAATTGTTTGTGTAGGCAATTTTTGAGTTTTTAAGGTTTTGTTGTACTGTACAGTTGTTTCCCATGCTTCAGAGGCCCCAGAAGCATCCAACCTGGCATAGGGAATCTCTAGACTTGTTCTTTTTGGATCTTTCTCTGCCAGGTGAGTAGCTACCTTGATATTGTTAGTATATATTCTAATACACTTTGGATCTCCCTCTGCCAGCTATGTGACTGAGCCACAGCCTCTAGAGGTTGTCCTTACAACTGTATCATTGAGTTTGAGTCTTGGTCTCTGAAAGGCATTTTTATGGCATCAGTTGGAGCTGTATGAGTCTTAGGCTGATTTTATAGACCAGAAATGTTTCTCTTCTGCTTTTTCTTAGGAGGCTTCATAGTGGAAGTGAAGTGCAATGTAATGATATGGTGTTAAAAATCAATTTGCAATTTTGACTCAGTTAAAAAGTAAAAACAGAATGATTTTTTTCTGTACAATTAGCACGTGAGAAGTTCTCAAACAATCTATGACAAGATTTAGCTCATCAAAAGGTGTTGATTGCACTATTTTTTATCATTTTTTGCTTGTTTTTTCAAGTGGCCAAATTTTAGTGTCAAAATTTCTGACCCAGACAATATGGGGAAATCAGCTTGTGGAAATCAACTGATTGGGTCCTAATCTTCATGTTTTTACATTAAAAGGGGCAGTTAGTTGATGTGTGATCTCTCTATAACAGTGTCACCAAGTTTTGTTGTGTTTGCTTGTCCACGACTGTATCAAAAAGCAAGAAGTGACCTGCCTTAGATGCATTTCTTGAATATGTTTTTGTGAAGACCAAATATTATGAGTACACTACAAGTGCAACTCCAAACATTGACTGGACCTCCAGTAGGTCAGAGCAGCACCCAATGAGATCTTTGTAGCAATGGTAGGTCAGCTTCAGGTGTGGTGACAATGTTAAACTTCTTTCAGTCATGCCAAAAAAAAAGTACCTAAATACTCATCAAGAACCACTAAGTGTTCTGCCAACAGTGGATGAAACCCAGTGAGAATGGGATTTGATATATAGTCTGATGATGTCTGAGAGTTTCTGTGCTGCCAATAACCACAGAATATACAGAAATTTTCTATGATTTTCAGAGGTATTTCTGACAAGAGCTGGCAAATTCTGTGAACTGGCATCCACTTTTCTGCTGTTATCTGTTCTTGTCTGATTGTCCATTTTAAAAAGTGTACAAAAATCATTGTTTATAATCTGTAGTTATCTGAATACAACAGCATCTATCTGAATATTCTAAAATACTTGTATCATGATGACAAGTTCAAGAAACTTGAAATAAAGAACAAATACAGAGAACATAATATACCATTAAGTATTAGTTTGAAAGTGTTGAAAAATAATTGAGGTCTTAGTCATTGGTTGTCTTGGTTCCTTTCTTGCAGGCCTTAGTACACTTCTTTGAACAATCCTGGTATATCTAAAAGCAAATTGTCAAGTCAATTTCTCAATCTAACAATATGTGAAACTTACCTTTCTGGTTTCTGCATTGCAAGTCTTTCATACATCAACAAACTCAGCTTCAGTTGCATCTGGGTGTGATTTCAAATAATTGATAGCATAAATATTTCTGGACAGTTCAAGAAGTTATAAACTTACTGAGCTGATGTTAATCCTTTTTTTACTTTGTATTTAATTTCTTAGCATGAGCAGTGGTGGCAAGTTCATTTGATATCATGTCTTGAGCAGTAGTCATCATAGGCAAAGGTATATTGATATTTTTACTTAACAATTTTAGTATAGCTTATTTGAGTGCAATGCAATTGGACTTACAGTGGATTAGAAACATGAATTGTCAATGGGCAAGGTGGAGCAAATAAATCAATGGACTTGGAAATCGTTTCTTGTGACTGAGAGATATTGGGAACATGCAAGACAGTCAAATTTAGCACCTGCAAAGGGTTTGGAATTGAAGTCTGTAATGGATTTATGAGTGGTGCCTGCAATGGCATGAAAATGTGAGAATAAGGAAAGTTTTGAAGACATACCGACAATGGAGTTTTGATAGGCACCTGTGATAGAGTAAGAAAGTGAGAATAAAGAAGATTTTGAAGACATGCCTGCAATGGGTTTATGGGTAGTGCCTGCAATATCAAGGGCATTGGTGCATGTGATGGAGTAGGATTTTGAGCATGCAACAAAAGCAATGGCATGGAAATCAGTGTCTGCAATGGCAAGGGAGCTGGCACATGTGATGAGGACATATGCAAAAATGCCAGATTTGACTGGTGTAGTAGGCAGAGACAAGTCACTCATGGTATAAGTTGTGAATCAACAAGCATGTCATCACCTGTGACAACTTGACGTGTGATTTTGACAATGTGTCTGTTTCATATCTAAATTTAGAGTTATACAAGAAATCCCCCCTCAAAGGCATCAGAAATTGACCTCAATTTTCCAATCCTTCCAGATTCCTCCAGATCCAGTTTTCACTGAGGATGAAAGGTGATATAAATGAAAGTTTACTCTGACATTTTATTCTGCCTGAACAAATTGTGATCTATCAACGCCACAGTCATTGTAACTATCTGTCGGAGGGCTAAGGAAATAAAAGCTGACCATGGAGAATGCGAGGATGGCTGCAAGAGGCGGAAGAGCTGACCAAGGACGAATAAATGCTGACCATCAAAGAAAAACACAACAAAACATGACTTATTTATTTGGTTATATACGTAACAACACTAACTTGTAATTATATAACTTTGATGTGATGCACCTCTTGCCAGATTCAACCTTTGACACCCCCACTCAGAGACGAGGTGCAGAGTGACTAAAAAAAAAGGTGACCAACCAAAGAGAAAGAAAGCTCCCCCCACTGAATTAAAGTCCCCCCCACTCAATGAAACAGCCTACTGTTCATCAGGCATTGAGATGAGTCTTGAGACCTTGCCACTTTTCCTTGTTCATACCCAACTGCTGATGACGTTCTTGTTTTGTAGTCACTGGGGTGAGAACATGTGTAAACTCTCTGGCAGACATGGCTTTAATAGGCTTGTCATCATCGGAATCAGAACTGTCAGTATCAGAGGTGGCATGTGAATCATGAGCAAAGTTGGCGGCAGTGATATCAGAGTCAGAAGTGGATGAAGAGCGGTTGTGATAACGATGCTGATTGGTAGCCTCATTGATGATCTTGTCCTTTATCTTCTGTGGCATGTCTGCGATGCATTGAGAGGAGCGATGTCCAGGAAGGCCACAACGGTGGCAGACATCCTTGTTACAAGGGTTGAGCCACTCATACCTTGGTGCCTCATCATCATCCTTTGAGCCTTTCTCTTTCCTCTCCTTCTCCTTCACCCTACCATACATTGCTCTAACCTCATCAGCTGCACTGGGATTGAGTGCAGTGCATGTGTCTTCCTGATCGGTGAGTGTCTTCTTGACAGTAGCAAGTGAAGGTTCCTCAGACTGAGTAGTGAGGAGAGTGCAAACAATAGAGAAATCAGGATGGAGATTCATGAGAATAGAGTCAATGACATCGACGAAAGGAGGGGCATGGCCAAGCACAGTGAGAGTGTCATGAGCAGAGATGATGTCCTGAATATATACTGAGACTGGTTTTTTGATATTGTGAATGGGATTGTACAAGCGCTTCACATGGCTGTTCTTCTGGAACTCAGTTTTGAGACTAATCCAGACGGCATTAGCAGTTTGAGCAGGGTTGGTGTTTTTGAAGTGAGTATGGATGATGTCGGTAGAGGAGATGGTCTTGTAGAGGGTGGCATGAGCAGACTGATCATCTTTTAACCAAAGAGCAGCAGCAGAAAAATTGCTAGGGCAAGATGTCTCACCCTTGATGTATGCCAGAATGTCATGCCCAACAAATGTCATCTCCAGCTCTGTAACCCAAGCATCATAGTTTGATCCATCAAACCTGTTGTCCAGATTGAATGTGCGAAGCATTTCATAATGAGAGGGTGCCATGATCAGAAGTGATGAAAATTTTTAACAAAAATAAACTGTGTGCTGAATTTGTGCGCAGTTGGGGCCCATAACCTGTCGGAGGGCTAAGGAAATAAAAGCTGACCATGGAGAACATGAGGATGGCTGCAAGAAATGGGAGAGCTGACCGTTGAAGAAGAACACAACAAAACATGACTTATTTATTTGGTTACATACGTAGCGACTAGGGCTCGGTGAATAATTCCCCGAGAGATAGTTACACGAGTTAATAACATTAGTCATCTTTTTGTTAATAACATGTAAGAAATGAGTTATTTACAGATGTGAATAATGTTTTTGACGTAATTAATGTAAGGAATTGCCTAGAGTACCATTAGAAGTCCCATACATCTGCAACGTTGTCCTTCGACACTTGAGCCTTCTCCTTTGCCTGAGGTTGAGTAGACTTTGCCTTGTTGGTCAACGGCTTCTCAGAGATCATGTCTATCAAGACGACCGCATCGATGTTGATACAAGCATCCACCTCAAAGGCTACGTGTTGCACCTCCACATTCACAAATGCTTTGCTCACCATCAGGAGGTCCTCATCATCTTCTGACTCACTGTCACCCTCCTCAGATAGATTTTTAACTCCATTGTCCTTGTCTCTTGTTTTTTCCACTTGGATCCTCTCCAGTGTTTCCTGATCAATCTTTCGAAACTTGACAGCAGGTCGGTAGCGTGTTTCTTGTGGATTTTCACACTGAAGTTGGCTTTCAGTAGATAATCTCGCTCTCACAATTAAAGATACATATTTTATATTTGCCATACCATTGGTTGATCTGGATCATGTCAACTAGAGTCTGCGCTGTTTGATTTCCATGGAGTGGAGAGTTGAACCATGTGAATGTTGAGTTGGTATGCTTATCAGACATGGAATTTATGAAGATTGAGAAGATTTTGATGGCAAGAAACTAGTATGTGGTCTATTAACATTTTATGCAGAAATAATGTATAACAATCCTCACCGCAAGTACACGTGCATGAGGGTGCATTTCAAGCAGTTTCCACCATGCCAAAGGGTCCTCCACATCCTCTGATTTTGCTTCTTCAAAAGGCCACTCTTGCTTCCAATAGGCTTCAAGTTAATGTTTCAAATCTTTTGCTGCATTTGCCACTCCCAACGTCGTAAGTAAGTTATAGTATTTGGCTTCCTCCGGATGCTTATCAATTTGCTCAAATGTATTTCGTAGGATGGTCTTCAAGTATTCTTTCACCTTCTCATAGGCCTCAGGATACTGAATTAAAGGAGGACAATACCCAGTTTTTGGATCAACTGCAGGGATAATAATTGTTGGGACTAGCAGTACTAGTGCAGGAGGAGCCTTTAGATAATCTTCAAGTAAGTATCCTGATACCTATCATCAGTATGACAAATTGAGTAGTAACTTTATCACCTACGTGGGTCAAGAGCAAATGCCACGAAGTAAATGTTATCTTGGAAAAATTCTTTATACCGTGTATTGTAGATTGACGTTACTTTGTTTGAAAGTGTTTGTGGGATCCCAGTAACATCTGGACTTTTTTTGAATAAATCATTTAGTGTGGCTGCAATTGCAAGCCAGAATATAAACACATCAGATGCATTGGCATCAGCAGCCTCCAGAGACCAAAGAGAGCGAATAAATAGGGCAATAATAGTGTTGTACTGAAGCATGATTGTTTCAAATTCATTGAACTTGCTTGTTGTGTGGTTCATGAACATTCCTTGCACTTTCGTGTTCTATATATAACTGATATGAATAATTCAACATGAAGTTGCAATAATTTCCAATTCATCTTGAATTTAATTTCTTGATCAATCACAAGTTTCCAAATAGTGAAAAGGCAGGGATCAAGAGCCGTTGTTGCTAACCAGTGAGTTCCAAAATGTGTTTTGCCAATTTTTTGCAATGCTCTGACTGGTTCATCATCACCAGCTAATTTGCGCTCCTTCATTAGCATAGCAGTAGAGTATGAGGATTTGCTGAAATGCTTAATGATCGACTTCAAAATAGATATAAACTGAGAGTTCAATGAGTGAAATATATTTATCAATGAGCTCATTTAGATGGATCACTTACAGATTTAAATTCATCAATCTTTGTGATATCTCTGATTGTATTGTGTGAGTGGTGAACACAATCGGAAAGATTGAGAATAGTTGTAATTGCTGATGCCACTTCTCGTCATGATAACTTTGTGACATTGGTACTATCTGAACACATAGCTGCCCAATGACTAAGTCCAACAGATTTGAGCATCTGTCAATTGATGTCTTTTAGTATGAGTTCTAATTTTAATAAGTTTATTGATATTTTACCTTCATCAACTTCTTTTGGATCCATTCAGTAGTGTGATGCTCATCTGACCCCTCATGACCATCCAGAAAATAGATTTTACGCTGATGACGCCAACTGTGGTTGGGTGTGCTGGACATATACGCAGTACAACGCCGTCTCCAGCACTTGGCGTGCATAGTTATGAGGAGTCCCGACAGAGTCCTGGTGTGCTCAAGCAAAGGTGTTAAAATGACGTGCTAAATGATAGCGCTTTGTGTGCTACCTGACAAACGGTAAGCGTTGTAGTTTACACAAAGATATAGAAGACAAGACGAATATTGCAGCGTAGCGTGCCTGTAGGTGGCACCGTAAACAACAAAGACGGGATAAACGAGGCTAGCGCCCAACTTAGTGACAAAGTTTGAGCAAGCTAGCGCGATTTGAACGCTAAGGGTAACTTGGGTGCTCAAGAGGTTACGATTCGTTGCTATGTACATCCCAAGTAGCTATCTTTTATACTATGCACTATTATATTTTTAAAATGAGTCCATTAGTGGTGCTACCAATTAGCGCCTCTTCTTGTGGTTGTAGCTAACGGCAACCTGTCAACAGCGACCGGTACACATAGGGCAACGGCGACTAACGGCATTATAGCCCATTGGCCACAGCAACTCCAAACTGACTTAAACTTTTGTAGGAGTCTGCTCACTTTTTTAGTGTAATTCCGATTGGCCAGGCCTTTGGCAGGGTATGGTCAGAAAATCCTTGACAGACGCCGTGAGTTCTGCTGCCAGCGCTAAATCTAGTATCAAATTTTGATGAATAGAATGTTGGGCTAGAGTATATCCTGTTCCATCGCTATTAATTCTTTAGACTTCTGATTAAAGTGCCTCATCCAATGGCAGCGCCTAATGCTAACCCCTTTATGGAACTGATTGGGGTTTGGTCAAAGTCATGTCTCCGCCGTCTTGCTAGTGCCCAGAGTCCCTGGTCTCCTAATTCTCCAAGGTCAATAAATAGTATATGCTAAAGGCCTGATCATGGTAGTTAAGACTGATAACCAGCTCCTATAATTGAGCGCCAAGATCCGTGGTTTTCTGTGTCCGAGAGGGTCACTAGGGTCTTGAGTAAAGCCTGTGTCTATAGACCTATAGTGTACCCCTTGATGCGCTTAGTCCGAGTAGAAGCCTATCATCTCCCCCCAACTGAAAAATTGACTGTCCTTAGTCAAACGCTGTCATTGATTTGACTGCGCTACGGTCCGTGAAATGCCACCAGTGCCTTATAAGCTCGTTTCTAGATGTCGCCCTGCACTGGTGTTTTTCCTCCCACCTTTTTCAGAATGTCTGGTTTTGCTCCTTCTGCCCTTCCTAACTTTCTTGCCAAAGCTTCCTATCTATTTGACCGTGCTAAGGCTACCAGTGCCGCCAATGCGCCACAAAATGTTCCTGCTATAATGTGGCTTTATCAGCGATAGTTGGTGGTGCGTGGCCCTGACAGCTCCTGGGCGCGCAAAGCTGAAGTTCGTGAATGGTGCATGGCCTGGTACTGGGAGTATGAAGGTGCTGACTGGTTGCGACCTTTTGCAAGGTCATTCATAAGTTAGGTTTTGATTTTGATTTTCGTGGTGCTAAAGTTTGGTGCCTACACAGGCTTCTTCTTTATCCGACGAGATTGACGTGTTGCTTGCTAGTACCGAAATTAGCAAGGTGGGTTCCCTGTTATATCCTATGCCAGCGATTTTAACTTTTCCTTAGTCAGCCCAAACTTTGCCAACTCTCGCCACTCTTCCCAGCGCCCCTTCAACTCAAACCGCTTCTTTGTCTTCTGCTCCACTTGCTCCTTCCCTTCCTGCCTCTCCTGCACTTGGCAGTCCTTTTCGTGGTGCCACTTCATCTACCCATCCTGGCCCCCCTCACTCAGCCATCAAACGGATCGCCGTTCCTGCCACTGAACCTAAAGTAGGCCCTTCCTGTTCTGTCCCCCATGGTCCTCCACGAAACTTTGCCGTCGTTATTGATTGTACCCTTACTACTCGTTCTAGTCCTCCCAAGCGCATGGTAAGTCCATCTTCTTATCCCTTTTTATTACGTTGTTAACTCGTCCCAAGGTAAACCTCCCTCCCTGCTCATGGCGTTTCTCTATATGTCATAAGCATTCGTTCCAAGATCGCTAGATCTTAGCGCTTAATCTTTGATAGCCCCAGGCACCTAAACAAACCATGTTTACTGATGCAGAGCTTCGTGACCTCTTGCGCCTCCGTCGCGATACTACCATCATTGATACCAGACTACCCGCTGGGGTTCAGGTTTTAGGCACCAAGAAGAAGATTACTGTGTCTCCCCAAGATCATTGTGCCTTTTAAGCAAAGATTGGCGCTGTATGTTCCTGCTTGCTTCCGGTATTATGACGTCGCTAACGCCAATCTTAGTGTGATAAATGTTGGGCTGAAAATGATCTGGAGAGTTGTTGGTTTCCTACGGCCTCCCTTCCTTGCTACCAATGTGATGCTTTAAAACGGGGTTGCGCCTTCAACGGCATCCGCACTCGAGAGCACGGTAAGGACACTAGCATGCAGAAGAACTACGAGCGCGCTGTACTGGTCCGCAATGCGAGGGATTTTGTTCGCCAACAACTTGTACTAGCTGCCGCTTACCAGCCCACAGTCATCAGCGAGGCCAGTTTAGTGCTTCCTATTACTCAGGACGGAACTACCATTGCCGCCCCCTTCGCCCGTTCCCCCTATCATCCTGCCTTGTTGAAACGTAAGCCCAGGGTTGTTTCTCCTAGCAAAAGTCCTGGTAAGCGCCGTGAGTTAGCGCCCGCTACCCTGGTTATCTTGTCTACTGCCGAGCCGTCCTCTGATGAAGGCAAGGATACCGAGTGGGATGCTGAAGGCGACGACAACGACAAAGTTCCTTCGGAGCCTACCACTGTTAACGTTGATGACTTGCTAGCAGTACGTGCCATCCTTCTTCAAATCACTCCTCCGCTTGCCACTAACTCCCGCCAGAGCGGCCCTAGCCATGAGCCATATGTCTCCTTAGTTTCCCTTTGCTTTTTATCCCTTCTGACTTAATCGCTAGGACTCCGGTTCCTCCTTCTCTTCCTGTTGTCGTGGCGATACCTCCCGCTGAGAATGTGCCTATGGCCAGTGAAGGCGCTAGCCCTTCACCCATCCCTGCCACAGTTAGCGACTCGCCTGGTGTCCTCCTTACTCTCTCTGCGACTCCTCCTCGTAGCCCTTCTACCCTCCCCAGCACCCGCAAAACTTCCGAGGCCCCTCAGTCTGAAGAGACCCTGGTGCCTCAGAGTGAGCGCCGCTGGAGATACCTGCCCTCTTATGGCGTGAGCCTTTCTTCCATCAGAGCCATGTCTCCCAGTGATGAGCGCTACAAATGGACACCCCATGCCCCCGTTACTGTCCAGGTGAGTTCTTCCTAAGTTATTTTCTCCTCCTCTTGCTGATTCAGGTTAGTTCAATCTCTTCTGGACCCCTGCCCCCGCTATGCGTGTCACTGGCAACACTTTCCCATGGCTCGGCGACCAGTTTTCCTATCCTGTCACTCCCCTTTGTCCCGCTGGAGACCTTCACCAACAACTTCTCCACGTTGATGAGGCTACCGAGATTGTTATATGCAACCTGGCCCTTCTGTGTCCTCGCGTTGATACCTTAGCGCATTGTGAGGCCCTTTTGCTTGGTCTTCATGATGATCTCACTGATGTGCTCGAGTGGCAAGTGAGTAACTGTATTCAGGATAGGAATTTGCTCCCTTTAGGTGGTCCCGCCCTTTCCGCATTTGATGCATAGTCGCCGGCCCATAGCGCTTCGCTCTTCTTGGACTTTGATTGTGTGATCAGTTGATACGTAGTTCTTTGATGTAGCCTTCTTTATCCAAATAAACGCCCCCCCCTCTTTTTGATACCAAACACCTCCGTCTGTAAGCAATCAAAATCAACAAACTAAAGGAAAAAGGGGAAACGCTCAGTAGATCATCACAGCACAAAAACCCCTTTGCCAGCATGGTCCAATTGCCATTACCATGCCAGACTAAGTAGAAATGGGTACTGTCTGTAAATAAATAAGCAGATCCATGCAAAAAGTATAGCATATTAAGAAATAGAAAACCAGTAGTCGCTTATGTTTATTCGGTGATGATGTGAACAAGCGCTAAACATCGAATGTCAACTGCCTTTTTGGGTGGTCCCAGAATGAGTCAAGCGCCTCTGATTGGCTAGCACTCCTGTTAGGGTCCTGGTTCCTTGAGAAAAGTCCTCCCATGCTGTCGCTAGTCAAAACGCTTCCTGTGTCCTATAAATTACTTATGCATCAACTCAACTCCATCAGTCTTTGTGATGGCCACCCCGTCTGGTTGCATGTGGACTCAAAGCTGTGATCGCGCCTATATCGCCATGGATCCTCCCACCTTTTTGGACCGGGCCACCTCGTTTTTTCACCACTACCCTCCTGAGGGTATCCCTAAGTTGGCCGATGAAGTGGTTGAGTTGGGTCGTCGCTGCCAGCTCCTGCGTGCCGCTTGTGAAATTTGGAGAGACTTGTCCCTGTTAACATGTTTTGGTATGGAGGCCGCGTGGAGCCAGGCTTTCCATGTGCGTATGCTGCTATTCCTGGCACATTACCATGTCCTTCTGATATTTGCCCCCAATCCAGGAAATCGCCACCGAGGACACAGTGGATCGCCTTCAGCTTTTGATGGAGGAAAGCTATTACCTGGTTAGTTACTGAGCTATCACCTCTCCTTCTTCCGTGTCCAATGGCATTATGCTTCCAGTCCTCTCGCAAGTATACCAGCGCTCGTCTTTTTTGTGGTCCCCCCAAGGGGCCAGCGGTTGTGAGCAAGCGTATTTCTTGGTTCAGCCCCTCTTAACTTGTTGTGTGTCTGTCTTTTGCCCCTCCTCGTGTTGCTTGAGTGAGGCGATTCCATCTTTTCCGTAGCGCCACTGGTCTGACAGATTCCCAGATTTTTGCTTCTCATGTTGTAGTTTTATAAAATATATTGTTGTTATCGCATCCTCGTAATGGTGCCGCATAAGTTCTGTTTCCTAAGTCCCTTTGACCCTGCACAACGTCGCTAGGTATATATCTGAGATTTCAGGTCTAGCATTTTATGTCAGAGTCAGCGCAATGCCTACTCCCTTCGTCCTTCTCAAAGATACCTCGCCAGTCTTCCATCCCAAGGTGTTAGACCACCTCAAGATGTTCTTTGCTTGAATGCCCCCAGGCGGTATCAGACACCACAACGGCAACATTCTGACTTTGATTTGACGGTATCGTTTACTTCTGGCTCTGGCCCAAGAGTGGCTTGTAGAGACTGAACAGCCTCCAAATGCGGTAAGTTTCTACCTGTGGCGTGGTTAAGTACCTTTTACACATCCTTCTAGCCTCCCGTTTCCGGTAGCCAGCGGTGCTTAGAGTTCCTGCTCCTCGAAACGGATAATATTGTTAGTTCCCTTTTCTTTCCTTCTCTCTGGCTCGCTAAATCCTTGTCTCTCCAGGCGCTGAAGTGGTTGCCCTTGCCAGACCTAGTTACTGACAACGTTTGTGCCGCTACCCTCAAGCGTGTTGTTATTCCATTCACGCCTCTAGCTCCTCGCTTCAGCGCTGGAGTGCCTCCTATCCCCGTCTATGCGTCTCCTCCACCAGGCTTCTCCACTTTTCCCCCCGGGACTGCCTTCTCCGCTTCGTTGCCCATCTTACCACCTGCACCACCTTCTTTGCCCTCACTACCCCACCGTAGACAGCATTCTAGGTGCTCCAGTGGACATGTCCGAGGTCCTTGCCACAGGGCCTAATGTAGCCAACTTGTTACCTAGTTAACTGTTCCATAGTCTTGAATACTGTAACGGAGTCATCCGTGTTACAAGCGTCAACGACGCTATAATTGTTTAATAGAGTATTACATAAGACAACATCTTGTTTTCACTCTAAGTACTAGTCAAATCCGATACTGCGGTCTGATTTAGCACTTGTGTGATACACACAAGACAGTTTTAACTCGTAACTCAGGTTACATTTTTTTAAATCTTCTGCTATCGGCTTTAAAATCTAGGCTTGTTACCAACTAGGCAACTATCATCAAAACCTTTCGATTCTCTGTTGGCATCATGCTGAAAACGTGCTTCCATGACTGGCTCTCTTGATCCGGATCCTCTGTTCCCAGCTGCAGACACAGGTGACCTACCTGCGCTTCAAGCTGTGAAGACGCAATCTGCATCAGCATACCAACCTCCGCCAAAGCAGGACAAAAAGATCCCTTGCGATGTCAGCACGAGCTTTGGAATGCCTGGTGGGCTATCTGTATCACAGATGATGTCCATTGTACGACCTGGTGGTAAACCAGGAGAGAGATCTGCAGTTTCAGGAGTGTCGCTGCCAGCGAGCCAAATGCCTTCATTGATGTATCCGGTATTGCCCGAGAGCTCGTCAGCTCATTCTGAGGGTCAACTGGATATTACCTAGTACTCGGAAATGGTACAAGGCAGCGCGTTTGCGCATAGTACCCCCTTCTGGACTGTACCTACTGAACGGCTTTTGGAATATGTGGCTGATGCGGCTACTGAACCGGGACCATCATCACTGACGACACAAGGACAGGAGCAAGGACCAGCAATAGTGGTCAGTAGGGAGGACGACAATGTCGTAAGGTTGAAAAAGGTGACAACAGCACCTGGAATGCCAGAGTTGCACAGACAGGCCGGCAAACAGCTGCAAGTGAGGCATGACGGCCTCAGGAGAGTTATGGACTTAGAGTCCGAGCTGGAATCCTCAGATGATGAGGAAAGCAAAAGGTCGCATTTGACCTTGTCGATCCAGTTGCAGCTGGTGTTGGACCGATATCCGGCGGTCGCGAAGGAATCGACGTGAAAGCGTCTGCAGCTTTATGTAGTAAAGCATTTACAGTTGCTGGCTGCTAGGAGCCACGATGTACCCCGTGCAGATTCGAATGAATATATCAAATTGTTTGTGCGCATCTTCGAACTCAAAGTAGTGGAATACCTTAAGCGCAAAGCGGCGCAAGGGTCAGCAGTCTCAACGGCTACTCCAGCCGACTCCATAGAATGTGAGATGAGTGTGCGCCGACGAGCGCCATTAATCGCAGACGTGATGGAATTGCTCAATGTGCCTCGTCAGGCTAATGAGTCTCAGCAAGACTATGTTCAGCATCAGAACGCCGCACACCGTCAACGCATTGTTAGCGGAGTGCCTCAGCAGGCATTGTCTGAGGTGGAGACTGTGACGACGACTCTGGCAGAGCCAGAGGCACTACTTGCAGTGCAGGAGGTTAAGACACCTCATAAGCAAGTTACAATCAAGGAAGAGGTGGACGAAGTCCACATTCTTGAGGAGCAAACGCGACCACGACGCGTAGTGCGACACGTCCACCTAGTGGACAACTGGAATGAACGCGTCAATTACCAGAGGATACGCAACCAGGACTTGCGCGATCATGGTGAGTCGTTAATTGATGACCAGGGGGTAGTCTTTGAAGGGCGTGAGGGTATAATGCCTGTCGATGACATGCGGCGACAATTCGCGGCTTGGACTGCTGAACCGGACAGAGATCCAGGTGGTAGTGATGATAGTAGTGGTTACTATGAACGAAGGGAGCCAAGTTGTCGCAATAACGACGGTAGAGGTCGTGATCGCAGAAATAATAATCGAGACGATAATAATCGTCGTGATAGTGGCAGGGAGGCTGGTGGAGAACCAGCAGAGCCACAAGTAGGGCAACAGCCCACCTCACGGCCAGAACGAACGGCCAATGAACACCTGTTTCGCAGTCTCCGGGCATTTTCAATGCCTGCACCTCATGATTTGCGTGAAACTATGCCGGGAATGAATGAAGCGGTCAGGATCCATATGGATCATATGCATGACTGCCTCACTCGTCTGGTGGATGACTCCCTTGGAGTCAGATTTAAGTTCCCTGCTGGGGTAAGCCCCCGTAAATCCGATGGTAAGCACATACGTGCGTACGCTGGAGGACATAGGTTCTCGCAACTGGAGGACTGGGCCATGGATGTGTGCTACCACCTCGCAGCCTGCTGCTATGGTGGAGACGACATGGACCAGGAGAGGATATTTGTGCTACACGAATTTATGGAAGGAGAGGCTCGGAATTGGTTCCGTCGCCATGTTCTCCACATTAATCGCGACAAGTCGCATTGGACATTTAAAGAAGTCCTGATAGGACTGTACAATCGTTTTGTCAAGGCTGCTATGATGCAGGAAGCTCGTGATGCCTTTAGAAAGGCAGTGTATGACGCTAAGACTGGTGTTCAGACCTTTTATGATGACCTGGTGGGTCATGCACAGAATATGGCCGTCTATCCAGACGAATACACTATTCATGAGACATTCCTAGATGGAATACCCACAGACATGAGGAGAGCGTTGATACACGACGACAATTTGTCTCCGGAGGTCAATACTATGACCGAATTTTTGGCGTATGCCATCCATTATGAGCAGTCGACATGGACGGCGAACCATTATGAGCAGCGGAGTTCCCAACGAGGAACTGTGAACCGTCAGGCAGTGAAGGTGGGAACCTTCCTGGCCAAACGGACGGAGATGGAGAACAATTGCAACCCACAATTCGTTGTTTGTAAGACAATCCCTGAAGGCCAATGGCCTCGGTCGAAGCCTGCTGGACAATTGCCAGCGAAGGATAGTCGACCCTTTTCGGGTCAGAATCAAGTAGCACCAAGAGGAGTGGTGGCACCTGCAGCACGTATGGCGGGCAAAGCCGCTGGGGGTTCCAGGAGCGGCCCAGAGAAGGCCTGCCGGGGATCCCTCAGCGTGTTACAATTGTGGCAGGAGCGGACATTTCGCTAAGGAGTGCCCCGCCCCTCCTAAGGCACACATCCGAGCAGCCCATACGGCTGCAGCACCGAGCGATGTCGTCAGTGACGATGAGGACGATGAGATTGTCGACGAAACGGAGGAGGAGCCGCAAGTAGAGGCTGACGGGTCGGAAGTAGATGACGCTGAGAGCATCCAGATTGATGGCAACAAATATGTTGCAGTGGATATGTACGACAGCGACTATTATGCTCGTGAGGACGAGGAAGAACACCTGTTTGCACTGACTGAGTGCCATGGAGATCAGCACGTCCAAATATGACGCGTAACCCTGCAGAAGACAACTAATAAGTTGCACAGGCCTCGCTATACTCCCGAAGAGAAGGAGTGCCTGGTCACATATGTTGATGTCAATGGACATCTGGCATGGACGTTGTGGGACTTGGAGAGTACCACTACGGGCATTACGCCCCAGTTCGCTCACATCAACACGATTCGCATTCATGAACTGGAGGAGCCATTGATGCTCCAACTGGGGACTGTCAGGAGTCGCGCTATGGTACAGTTTGGCGCGGAAGTGAGAATGAAGACAGCAGGGACGTTGACAAAAGAATATGTGGATATAGCGAATTTTGATCGCTACGACATGATTATCAGCACGCCGTTCATGCGTAAGAACAAGGTGTCGCTGGATTTTGTAAATGACATGGTCGTTGTGAATGGTACGCCTTTGAAGGCAGAGAAAGTGTTGTTGAACAACACAGATGGTCATTTGAGGCGCTATCGCGCAACTGAAAAGCGGCGTGATGAGCGCAACTGACTAGAGGGTCGCAGGAGAGCGACTGTACAGGAGGTGGAGGATGAACAGGCCCCACCGAAAAGCCTGCCGGCAGACTCGCTGGCTATACTGATGTCTGAGGAAGAGTTTCAAGGAACTCTGGAGAAGGGGAAGCACCCGGATATGATTGGGTGTACTAATGGAAAGCCTAAACAGGCTGTACAGTGCAAGAATGAGCGTAGTAAACGCATGGTGGAGTCGCTGGAATGCCAGCTGACTAGCTCTCAAGTGAAGGTGGAGGATCTCGTCAAGGACGAGGTATACAGTACGATGGGAACTGTGGGTAGCATTAGGTCGCTAATGGACCGACCAGTGCCTCGGCTAGAAGTGCAATGGGTGTATGACCCACGAATGCCATGGGAGTGGAATAAGTTGGTAGCGTCAATGGTGACGCAGGCTATGGGAAGGGTGCAGGTGACCCAGACAGGAGAAGTGTACCGTCATGCACGAGAGGATGAGATTTCCGAAACATCGGATATTGTATTTGACGGACTCTCGCTGAAAGCGAGAAGCGTGCAGTTGTCGGCGAATATGACAAGGAAACAACCGGTTGTAAGGTTGAATCTGGGAGATCTCACAGAGGAGCATGTACGTGCCTTACGGGAGCAATTTAAACTAAAGGTTCAACCGCATATAGCACGTGTAGCCAAAGGAAAAGGTAAGGCTGTGAGCCTTACAGAGGAGGATATTCCTTGATTGCGCCAGCAATAGCAACTGGAGTTTGCTGATATCATCAATGGAACAAAGGAAGAGCTTCCTCCGTGGCAGGAGGTTAATCATGAGATCAACCTCATTGACAATAACAAGCAGTACAAATATCATTTGCCTCGCTGCCCGTGAGCACTACAGGATCAACTTCGTGAAAAGACAAATAGATATATAAATGCAAAGTGGTGGGAACCACGACCAGCGGTGCAAGCTGCACCATTACTTTGTATTCCCAAGAAGGATGGAACGTTAAGGACGGCATTGGATGCGCGACAGCGCAATGATAATACAGTCAAGGATATGACACCTCTTCCAGACCAGGAAGTAATACGAGAAGATGTCGCGACAGCGAAGTATAGGTCAAAAATCGACCTCACAGACATGTACAAACAGGTTCGTATCCGCAAAGAGGATATACCGAAGACGCTGTTCTTGTCCCTGATGGGGACGTTTGTGAGTAACATCATGCAGATTGGTGATTGTAATGCACTGGCAACATTTCAGAGGTTAATGACCTCAATCTTCCGAGATGTAATCGAGAAGTTCATGCACATCTATTTAGACGATATATTCATATTTTCTGACTCCATTGAGGAGCATGAGCAGCACCTACAAGTTGTATTTGAATGGCTATGGAAGGCCAGTCTCTATCTCAAATGGAAGAAGTGCGAGTTGTACGCAACGAGTATAGATTGTCTCGGTCACGTCATTGACGAGAAGGGCATTCATCCGGATATGGATAAGCTCGACCGAATCCGAGAGTGGCGTACTCCACGCACATATAATGATATCCAACGATTTGTCGGACTGGTGAACTATATTGGCAACTTCTTGCCAGACATCACTGCATACACTGGGCCACTTATGGCCATGATCCAGAATGGGTCACCGTTTCATTGGAGACCTTCTTGCCAGACATCACTGCATACACTGGGCCACTTATGGCCATGATCCAGAATGGGTCACCGTTTCATTGGAGACCACTGCATCAGCGGTGTTTTGAGATGATTAAGCGCATATGCGCGAAAACGCCAGTCATCCAGCCAATTGACCCACGCATCGACGAGCCCATCTGGCTCATTTGCGATGCGTCGAAGACTGGGGTTGGGGCCATGTTTGGCCAGGGTAAAACGTGGCAGACTTGCCGACCAGCAGGATTTATGTCCCATAAATTCACTGCTGCTCAGCAGAATTATGCTGTGCACGAGTTAGAAACACTCGCAATCCTGGAAGCCCTCCTAAAGTGGGAGGATAAACTGATGGGATATAAGATCCACATTATTACGGATCACAAAGCACTAGAGTTCTTCAAGACTCAGGTGCACCTGTCTCCGCAACAACGTCGCTAGATTGACTACATGTCATGGTACCAGTTCGACATCACCTATGTAAAAGGTGAATTGAACAAAGTCGTGGATTGCCTGTCTCGATATTTCGAGAGTGATACTCGAGATGACGTCTATGACACGCATGACTATGTCCAGGCGGACAAACATATAGACCCAGAGGGCGAAGATTTGCCTCTGCATTGATTCTATGAAATCAAGGAACATAGAGTCGAGCTACGTGCCATGCGAGCGCAGGAAACACGTCGCAGTAAGCGACTGCACGAACAGCGAGAGACTTGCGATATTGAAGCCCAGGTGCTAGTGGATCATGAGGCCCCTCAGCCAAGTGAAGAGACGAGGCAAGGGGTGCCTACGGGAGGTACTGGTATAACGCTCCAGCAAGCACTGGAGTCACAGGACCATACGCCCGCACCGGCCAACTTAGGCAATGCACAATTCCGCACATGTATCCAGCAAGGATACAAGGATGATAATCTCTTCTTAGAGATTCTGAACAATATCCAAGCGCATCCGCACTCACATGTATCCAGCAAGGATACAAGGATGATAATCTCTTCTTAGAGATTCTGAACAATATCCAAGCGCATCCGCACTTCCAGGTGGAGCAGCAGCTCGTCTACCTTACCAGACCCACGGAGTCCAAAGTCATCTGCATTTCCCGGAAGAGGTCGTTGATTACGACTATCCTGGACCAGGCCCATAGAGTAGTGGGCCACTTCGGAACTCAGAAAACGCTGGACTATGTGCGACGCTGGTACTGGTGGCCGCAAATGGCCAAAGAGACGAGCCAATTCTGCTCGACATGCGAGCTATGTCAACAGTTGAAAGTATCGACTTTGAAGCCACCGGGAAAGCTTCATTCGCTACCCATACTGGTCAAACCCTGGGATTCGATCGGGATGGACTTTATAGGTCCGTTCCCTGAGTCGAAGGGTTTTAACTACCTCTGGGTAGTGATCTGCAGAATGACCAGTATGGTCCATCTTATTCCGGTGAGAACCACCATGACAGCGTTGGACTTGTCGTGGATCTATCTCAAGGAGATAGTGCGTCTCCATGGATTGCCAAGCTCGATCGTAAGCGATCGAGATGCTAAATTCACTTCCAAATGGTGGAAGGAGCTGCACAACCTGCTAGGAGCAAAGTTGCTCATGTTGACATCGTTTCATCTGCAAATGGATGGTCAAACTGAACGTGCAAATAGAAATATTGCGCAAATATTGCGAGCATTTGTACGTCCTGATCAGAAGGACTGGGTGGATAAATGTCCACTCGTGGAATTTGCGATAAACGTGAGCATATCAGAAACTACAGGGTATTCACCCTTTGAACTCAACAATGGCTACATGCCATCCATGATTCGTGAACTTTGTACGGACAAAGTTATTCATGTGGGAGTAAAGCAGTTTGCATGCAACGCGCTAAGGAATCTGGCAGATGCCCATGACGCGATTATAGAATCGCATGTATGGCAGACCAAACATGCAAATAATCGCAGATGTGATGAGCCGGACATCGAGAAAGGGAGCCTAGTGTACCTTTTGATGAAGAACTTGAACCTGCCAAAAGGCAGGGCGAGTAAGTTGTGTCCAAAGTGGATTGGACCATATAAGGTCCTCGAGGCGGAGCCGAGAACCTGCCAAAAGGCAGGGCGAGTAAGTTGTGTCCAAAGTGGATTGGACCATATAAGGTCCTCGAGGCGGAGCCGAGCACGTCTAACTACGTGCTGGAACTACCCCAGGCACTACAAGCGCGCAGGATAGTGCCCAAGTTTCACGTGTCGCTATTGCGACCATATATGGTCAGTAGTGATGCACTCTTCCCTAACCACGCAACTCCAGAGCCGTATGACTTTGGAACTGGCAATGACCAGGAGTGGTTTGTAGATGACCTCATAGGTCATCGGTGGACAAAAGGAAACCTCGAATTCGAGGTAAGGTGGAGCTTAGGTGATACTATCTGGGAACCGCTAGTAAACTGCAAAGACCTTGCAGCGATGGACAGGTATCTAGAGTTGCAGGGCGTGAAACGCCCTCAACAGCTAGCAAAACGCACGTAACGCGTGTGTGGTGGTGGAATGTGGACGAAGTCCACTTTGATCGCCGGTGAGAGGCTGGGTGGCATGTATTTGTGGTTGTTTACACCACTAGCGGAGTTGGGAGATTGTTTTTTTTTCTTTCTTTTCTCAGTCCCAATACACGTAGTCTATGTGTTGAGTAAAAATAGCCTATTGGGGGCCGCAAAAGGGTGATCAGAGCCGGCAAGGCTCTAGTGGAGGGGGGAGACCCCTGAATATACAAAGCTGTGATTATCCCAATCAGTACCAGAGGCAGCCGCCATATCCGGTGGTAAGCCAGTTTCAGTCAGTGGGTGTGGCCTACCCAGGCCGTGACGAGCCGCTTCCATACCAGACACCCCTCCACTCGCAAGAGATGGAGGTCGATGACGAAGAGCGCTATAGGCACCCGGAGAACAGCACGCGCCACGAGCACTACTATCAGGAACCGTCAGCACGTCCAGCTGCATCACATCCGACGTATGCGGGTGTGGTGATGGGGCTGCCATCAGTACCATGGGCGCATCGGCCCATGGAAGAGTCATATGGGGAGCCTGCACCACAAGCGCAGAGTTTAGCAGTGTCAGACGTGCTGTTGGGCAGACTGGAAGCAGCAGGACAGCCAGTCCCTGCAACTGCGTCCTTCCTGCAGGACAGTTTGGCCGTGATGGTAATGGAGGGATTGCTCGACCAGATCAAGCTGATGAAGAGGCAGCACGTCGCAGCGCTGGAACAGATTGAACACGCATCTAAGCGCAAAATCACCACGGGTAAGGAACTGACCGCCGAGGTCAAGAGGGCTAAATATCAGCCCAGTCAACCGGTCGACCCTCCACGGGCAAGGATGCCGTCGGAAGCGCAATTCGCGTGCCATGAGCAGCCGGCTCAGCCCGTGGCTTCATCATCATGGTTGCCCGAGTCGGGCCCTCAGGCCTCCTCAGAGTCGCTGACTGCAGTCAGTGAACCCTTGGCAGGTCTGTCCCTGGGCCAGTGGGAAACCGCATCATCCCAGGCCCCACCTAGGGGGCCCAAAACCGTCGCTGTGGTGCCAAGAGTGCCCATTACCGTCACTCCTCATGCTGAGCCTGGAGGGAGAACTCTGGCGCAAAATGCGCCTGCCCCTCCGGTGGCTCAGCCACAACTAGAATCGTCCACCCCGACCAAGTCGGGGCCGTCTTGTCAGCACCGTGGCCGCAAGCCACCTCTCGATGCCTCTAAATTGGAGGTGATAATATTTCCTGCTAGCATTCCCGCACGAGCGGGAGAAGTCCAGATGCTGTTTATGCTGCCGGTGTTTGTACCAGCTCCACCAGAACACTACCCTGTGGTCATATTGACCCCAGACCCCTGTACGCCGGAGCAGTATGATGGTCTGGTGGTGACCTCAAGAGAGAAGACCAGGCCTGAAAAAGGCAAAACACCAGTACCATCCCTGTCCGACGAGAGCGACTATGGAGAGTCGAGTTCGGAGCAGGAGGAGGATGGGGAGGAGGGGGAATCGGCTGTGGATCGATTTCAACGAGTATCGCGCAATAAGCGCATTGCAAAGAAGAAGGCGATTCGCACCAAGGAGCTAAAGGCCCAGAAGTATAGGGCCGAGGATGAATTCTCGGGGAGGATCCCCGATGGCTTGGGGGTGAAGGTGTGGGGTCCGCTCGATATCGAGCGAATGAACTCGTGCTTTAGAGGAGCACTCAGCCATTGCACCTATTATTTGTATGCCATGAATACGGTGCTGATGGGAGCTGATGCCAATAGAGCGGTGTCATATGAGTATTCCTCTGGCCATCCTGCCCACATCCCAGGTACGATTGTGTATAAGCACGCCCTGCACGGTCTTCCCTGCACTTTGCTAGAGCTGGACCGGCTCTATATGTACTACGCAAATGTGCACGTCCCACGTCGCGACAGAATCGTCACGTACATGTTGATCACAGAGCTCCAGATGTCCACGCAGCGGACAGTTGAGGCTCTGCATGATCGAACCATGCAGCTCCTGATGAAGGAGCCTAAGTACCAGGAACTCGTCAACCCAATGCAGGGCCCTGATGACCTCGCTCTTGTCGAGCAACGACACATTCCAGGGCGCTTCTTGCACACAAAAGACAAGGGCACCACAGCATTGCGCGTAATGCGCACTCAGGATCCAGCCACACTGTTCGACCTCGACCAACTGGCGCAGTACGCGCTGGTCTTTGGCCGACCCAGGTTGGAAAATACCTATCAAGGTATCGCCGTGGATCATGCCTATCGCATGCACTGGCAGACCCTCTTCAGGTTCGCCTTATGTTGAGCTCTGTGCGCTAACAGCGCAGCCAAGCCGGTGATCGTGCAGCGCATAACCCTCATCGTGGCCCGTCCAGGGCTTTATTGAGAGGCGATTGCCTTGTATGACGCCATGTTCCCCAAGCAGCTATTTGAGCCCCAACATGGGCCGCAGCTCAAAATTCACCAAGTTCACATGCCCGACGACCATGCACGGAACTTCTCCGACAACGACATGTTACACGTCCTTCTACACAACCGGATCCCGCTGGAATAGGTGGACCATGCGTACACATACGGTGTAGTCTTCCTGGAACAGCAGTTCCATTCCCCCACGATGTCAATGGACATCTTCAAACAGGTCGATGACGAGTGCATGGAGCGCCTCTCCAAGTATGGCACCCCTGCCGCAATCCCGCAATGGGATGGATGGCAGGAGATGACTGAAGACGATCACTATTGTCTTATGTTCAAGCATCACGAGGAGAGCAAGCTCCTGGAAAACCCTGAGGCCAACGGCCTCTATTATTTGATTGGCATGGACCTGAATCGGGTCAACCTCCTAAAACGCATGGCAGCGCATGACCTGCCAACAGCAGACATGGACTCAGGCCGGATCAATCTCCTGTCACGCACGGCAGAGCAGGGTATGCTCACCACCACAGCTTCAGCGATTAACGTCGCACTAACAGAGCCTATGGTGGTAGACACGCCTGCAGTCGAGGGGCCTATAACCCCACCGAGGACGGAATCGGCGCCTCCCCCTCCCGCGATTAACGTCGCACTGGAGGAGGAGTCAATGATAACTGAGACGGGCACGGTTGCGGGAGCATCGTCATCCGGGTCCTAGACCCATGTTAATACCTTATTGTGTATATACTTCCGAGTATGTCACTCGAACCATTTCAGCTGATATGCACTCTAGAGTTGCGTGTAGATACAGCGGACCCAGAGGAGGGGTCACTCTTTTTTGTTTTTCTTATTTGTTTATACATAAACATTTTTTATCTACTGCTGGCGCAACCTGCGCCCTTGTCTGATAAGGACTGCTTTCTATTGTGTCCAGACGACACATCTACACTGCGCATGAGTGCTAACACCTTGCAGCCATGCCATACGCGTGTATTCATCCGTTGTTTGCACTACCATGCATCTTTCATCTCGCTCTACCTCCCTTTCTAAAGACCAAGTATTTGGTCTCATTGGGGGGTATGTAACGGAGTCATCCGTGTTACAAGCGTCAACGACACTATAATCGTTTAATAGAGTATTATGTAAGACAACATCTTGTTTTCACTCTAAGTACTAGTCAAATCCAATACTGTGGTCTGATTTAGCACTTGTGTGATACACACAAGACAGTTCTAACTCGTAACTCAGGTTACAAATACCATGTCTATTTATGTTTGACATTTCTTTTCATGAGTGAAGTGCAAGGCGCTAAGGTCTAGCGCCCTACCACATCGTATCCTGTTACTGCTTGTCTTCTTCCTCGGGTGCTACTTCGTCATCATCCACTAATTCAGTTTCCTCCAGCTCTCGAAGTTTAGCCATGTTAATGTTCAACGCCGACAACGGTAAGGAAATGTGTTCGTGCGCTAAGTAAGGAACAAGGCGAAACGCCGCTACCAGTCAATGCAAAACTGAGCCATCCAATTCACAAAGCACGTAGGCCCCTCCCCTGTTACGGGACACTACGATGAGTGGTCCTAGGTACCGTGGTCACATCTTTTTGTTGTGTGTTACCTCGATTTTCAAGTTCCTCATAAGGACCAGCGCTCCTGTTGTGAAGTTGTAGTCCCTTATAGTGGTGCCATGTTCACTTTCAAACCGTAGCACTGCTTGTCAACGTGCCTGGAATACGGTCTCATGTAAGCGTGCTAGGTCCTCCATTTGGTGCTGTAGATCTATTGCTCGTCTAGTGATCATATCCATCGAAGCCAATAGTGAGTTAGACGGGGGTTGCAAATAAGTCGCTTCTACTATGTCAGCCGGTAGCAGTGGATGGGTACCCATCGCAGCGTAGTAAGGGGAGCAGCCCATCCTCTTTTGTACAGTTACCTGTTCCAACCAAAAGACAGAGTAAGTCGCTTCGCTCCAGCGACTCTCGTTGCCATCGACCGCTTTAAATAAGGCCTGTCAAACATCAAAATGTGGCCTCTCGACGATACTGTTGGCTCATTTGTTGTACCCCAAGACTCTTATATGTTGTATATTATACTTCTTCGCCAAATAAGCAAGCACCTTAACTATAGGCGCCCCGTTGTCTGTAACGATCTCGTGTAGAGCCCCCCATTGGCAGATAACATCTTCAAATAGCCATTTAGCTATGGCATCCATGTTTTCTCATTGTAACATGCGAAATTCTGGCCAGTGTACCAAGGAACACCTGCCTTGAATAATATACCTGTAGCGCCTGGACTTGGGCATATGCATCGTGTTGACATATATTTTTCTGAACAGGAGTGCTGGAGTCGCTACCATAGGCGGAATAAGAACCTGACAAGTCTGTTGGACCTGGCAAAGGTGACAAGTGCGTATATACCACGCAATGTTGGTGCTAACTTGAGGCCACCAGAAGCACTCTAGTAGGTTTGACCGTGTCATGTAGAGTCCTCGGTGGCTCAAATCGTTGTGCATTGCTCAAAGAATTCAGATACGGCTATCCTGCTTGATTACTAACTTGTGTGCGCCTTCCCTATTTCGCCGCCAGAGTCGATCCTTGGTTAAGAAAAAGGTCGTTGCATATCGAATAAATGTGGCATATTCCACATCAGTAAGGTTTTGAGGTTGTCGCAAATCCTTTAGCCATTCCCTAACTTGGTCCAATTGCTGATCTTCCACCTTTGCTTTAGCGCTTCACGGTACCGCCAAATATGGTAGCTTTTGGCTGTCTTCTTGCAAGGGTCTGGGTTCCTCGACTATCTTTAGATCGTTAAATGGCTTAGCAACGTTATAGATACTGGCCGTGTAAAAAGTTGATGGCGCTTCATATAGGTTAGGTTGATACGGCACCAAAGGGTGTAACCAAGTGGAGACTGGTTGATCTTTGCGAAGCATGGGTATAGGTAGCTGAATGATATGTATAAACCTGTGTAGTCGATCAATCCAGTCGTCAAATGCTTCATTGTCGCTTTCGTCTAGCGCCTTATCTTCTGGCTGTCGTGGGCGTCGAGATAAACCATCTGGCCCATGGAACGTGCTTTTCACATGAACTAACTCAAAGTGGAACATTAGTATTGCCACAACCCAACGGTTCATACTAGCTGAGGGTTGGATATTTGGATTTTGCAACATCCCTTTAATGTAACGAGCATCGACCTCAACAATCAGATTCCGGACTCCTATAAGGTACATGCATAGCGCTTGAAATGCCCAAAACAAGCCGTATAATTCTAGCTTGGGTTGGCTGTAGCGTGACTCTCTGTTGTTAAGGGTAATCGACCCAAAGTGGTTGTAGCGCCTAATCTTGCGATTCGCACTGTCACACTGACACAGAAAAAAGCCCACCGCAATGTATGACATGTTGACGGCAAGTATGACTGGATCGGCGGTAGTATAGTCAATGGGCACCAGGGGCTTCGCTTCCTGTAGTGCCTTGACTAAATCTTTTTGGGCATTAATTTGATCGGGTCCAAACTCGAAGGGTACCCCTGAACAAGTTAAGCGATTGAGAGCATGTGCTCAATGCACAAAGTGATGAATGAACATGCGAAGGACGCCAACTGTGCCTAGAAATGCATGAACTTCTAAAAGGTTATGGCAGATTCCCCACTTCTCCAGTAGTGCTAATTGGCTTTCTTCAGGGATCCTGCCATCGGGCGTACAAATGTGACCTAAAATTTTAAATTGCGGCGCACAAAGAACCAACTTATGGCCTGAAAACGTCCCGCCGCAATATTTCATGTGCTGTAAAACTCGGTTGACCAGCTGAAAGAATTTTCATAGCGCCATACAAATTTTAGGGTTCTCCGGATGGACCTCAGGTTGGCCATTTTCCGGTTGTAAGATAAATGTAATGTCGTCATAGAATATAGGCACTGAATTGGTCCATCCCATAGGAAGCGTCACTAGCCATAGTGCCCCAAATGGCGTTTGGAATGTCGTTAAGTCTCTGGAGGATGGATGAATTAAACGCTCATCATAGCCTACATACAAATCCAGGGTAGCGCCACAGATGCGGCCAGCGAATGACTCAGCGATGTGATCAGGGAAAGGTGGTACCCCAGAATGGCGAATCGTGACTTTGTTTAATGGCTCTAAACTGTGAACTATATGCAGCTTCCCATTTTTCTTGAGGACACAGAACCATCGCGAGCAGTAGGCCAAATCAGAAGGCTCATATACATCTGCTGCTATCTTAGAACAGATAATCTGGCATACTTTGGCTTCTATTCTGGGTGGGATTGGTCGGTTATGCTCAGTCCACGGCACGTGGGGGATAGTCGGTATAACTACAGGCGGGAAGAAATCAGTCCTAAGTTTACCGTGCTCTGAGTCTTCCCAAGCGAAGGCTTCGTTTTGTTTCCCCATTATGTCGACTAGTATGTCCAATTCCGCTTCTGATAGAAAGCCTGTGTCATGGGCGCTTAGAAATAGCACCTTTCATTCTGCCGTAAACCGTCCTGTGGGTGCAAAGGGTGGTGGATTCGGGTCGAGTTCAGGGAGTGTCGCTAAGGGGTCGCTGATTATCTTTCTTTCGATCCGAAATTTTTTGGGTATGGTACTCGCAACTGGTTTCGTTTTAAGCGCTACAGGTTTGTACTTCTTCTTGACCTGAACCCCTTTTTGCTTAGGGGTATTATTGTTAGCAAACATATCATATGTAGGATTTTGATTTCTGGCGAAACCAGATATCAAAGGTTCTTTAACGTCAGGAGTAGAAATGAAATAAGTGTCTGTAGAAAGGTTTTCAGTAATATCCAAAGCTGTGAGGTATAGGTATGATAAAGCTTCGCTGGTAAGCAATGAAGGGGAGTCCAAAATTTTGGGAGCTAAAGGGGTATGTGATATATGAGTTACTTGCCCAGTTCGATGATTGTAGTCCAAAATAAGCGCTTCATCTCCATGATCCTCATTACTCATCTCCTCGATGGCACTGGAAAACACTCGCAGGGGTCGTCGCTAACATAAGGTCGTTTTCTTGGTCCCAGTTTTTGAAATTTCCCTTGTGGAAATGTCGGGACCGTTCTTCTGACCCCAGAATTAGGGTCGCTAATAGTTAGCGTCGCTTCTTCTTCAGACGTTGTCTTGACGATTGATCGAGCTAGTATGTTGAAGGGCTTTCCCAATAGTAAGTCATACGTGGGCGACCTAAGAATGTGTATTTGTAGGTAAAATGTAAGGTCGCCTATGGCACACAGAACATTGCGGGCCATCCCCAACGATCGGTCAATAGTGCCGTTAGCGCTTTGCATGTTGAGAATAATCGTCGGGTCGTAAATAATGCCGAGTTCGTTAGCGACATCTGCAGCCATAGAGATGATCTGAGATCCACTATCCACAATAGACTCGATTTCACTTTTTCCATCCTCAGTCAGCATGATCGAGCGTATGGCATGAGAGTCCTGAGCTACAGTCAGGATAGCGGGATTGTCGCTAGATCCTAGCAACTTAAGGTAAGTTTCAACCGGGTCTATGGATGTGGCTTCCTTTGGTGGTACGGCCTCCTCTTTGATTTCCAGTGCTACAGTTTCCATAATATACGCGAACCCAGGTAACGCATCGTCGCATTTGTCCAGTGTTGTTACATTGTTAGCTACGTTTCGCCGGGGGGTAACCACGGTACGCATCTGATTCCGGACGTCCAGCGCCACGCTACACAATTCTCCTACCAATAGCGTAACCTGACTCTGCATAATGCAATCAAAAACTACCTTTGACTTTTCTAGGTCGTAAATAGATGCCATTGGCCGATAGCCACCCATTGGTTTGTCTGGTGCCCCAAAGTTGCGATTAAGAGGTGGGGCGTAGTTGCCCCCAAGGCCAGCGTAAGGGTGTAACGGTGGTTCCAGAGTGGCGGGCACCTTGGTCGCCTCTTGTATGTCCTCATTAGCGCTAGGAGTTGACGCTTTGGTCGGCACGGGATCTGCTGTGGCGCCTGATGGTCTATAGTCCTTTAAAGGCTGTTTGCCTTTTCTTATTTCTACCCCGTCGAAGACCTGGTTCTTTAGCGACTTCAATTCCTTTTCTAGCGTCTCAATTCTTTCTTCGCGCGACAGCGTGGATTGGTCGCTGACTGCGTTAAGTTGGAGTACCTCGTGGATTAGCGCTTGTTGTGAAGTCATTTCGGCTTCCATTGTCACCGCACTGTTTAAGTTACCAGTCGCTAAGTTCCCCAGGTTTCATCGATGCCACTCATCAATGCGCCCCTGGAATGTTTTATGCTCAGGGTAAAGTGGAATGGTAGTGCCCAAAGGTAAGACTAGTTTACCATCCATTCCTTGACAGGCTTTCCCTTGTCGCAGGTATTGTTCAAGGATAGCACATCGGCCTCTGGTCATAGTATGTCCCGCCTCACCACAGAAATGGCAGAGCCCTGTCTGTACGTTATTCCTAGGCACTGAAAGACTAGTCAAGATCAAGGTTTCAAGTTTATTCATTACGCTAGCGACTGCGCTGTTAACGGCATTTTCCAAATCCTCTTTCTTGACAAACCCATGGTGGTCATTGACGGCGCTAGAAGCTGGCAACTCCAGTTTGGGTGCCAATCCTCCATGGTCTGAGCCAGGTCGCTGCAAAGGTATACCTGTGTCTGTTCCCTTTAATACCCACTTTCCTGCTTCAAAGACTTTTTCTATATCGTACGGTTCCTCAGGATGGTGGTCATGCATAATAATCTCCAAGCGCCGCGCAATCTTAGTCCATAGTGAGGTCGGAAACCCCTGTTGGAACAAACGGCGCTCCTTGTTCCCGTATAACTTTCCATTCTGGACAAGCCATCTCGCTATCCGCTGAAAATTGCGATAATAAGTCAATAAGACACCCAGCATATAGATTCCTGCCACAAAGGTGTCTTGTACTAACTTCTGGATTTCCATTACTGTGTAACGCGTAGCTTCTTCAGCACCAGGATATAGATAAATAATAGCCTTTTTCCATTCATTATAGGTGAAAGGCCTTGGCACCGCGTTGCTTGTAAGTCCTTGAAACTCCTTTAACCCTGTCCATGATTCAGCCGTATCGTATGAAACATATCTAGCAGCGTATTCTTTCATCTGTGTATCGTCTGTCACACGGCAGTCGCATAGCAAATACTCCAACTCCTTGAAATACTGTGTTAGTTTGCATGGTTTTGTTTCGTCCCACTTTGGCGACGAGAAGTGATTTCGGGGCGGCATGCGCTGGTTATTTGGTTGCTCCATACCGGCAGGTGTGTAAGTCGAAGTCGGAAGTGTGGTAGTGCTTGTGTCACTTAGCGTCGATGTAGTAGGTACAGGCTCGGTTGGTTCGGAGTCACTAGGTTCTGGCGATAATAACCTAGATAGCTCTTCCAGAGGAGTAAGCGGTGTATGGCTTTCGCCTGCTAAATACTCAAAAGGTCAGGAAAAAGGGAAAAAGCTTTCAGCTAGGCTGTCCGGTGCAGCCTCAAGTTCTTGGTCTAAAGTTTGTCTTGGTAGCACGCCTGGCAAATGTGGTGATTTGGTGGTGCTTGGTTCAAAAGCGCTCTCCAACAGGAGGCAGCGCTGTTGCTGGGCTCAAGTTTCCGGCGGAATTCTGTCTCAATAGAACCCCTTGCGGTGGGCTCCAAAATGATGACGCCAACTGTAGTTGGGTGCGCTGGACGTATATGCAGTACAACGCCGTCTCCAGTGCTTGGCGTGCATAGTTATGAGGAGTCCCGACAGAGTCCCGGTGTGCTCAAGCAAAGGTGTTAAAACGACGCACTAGATGATAGCACTTCGTATGCTACCTGACAAATGGTAAGCGTCGTAGTTTATACAAAGATATAGAAGACAAGGCGAATAGTGCAGCATAGTGTGCCCGTAGGTGGCACCGTAAACAACAAAGACGGGATAAACAAGGCTAGCGCCCAACTTAGTGACAAAGTTTGAGCAAGCTAGCGCGATTTGAATGCTAAGGGTAACTTGGGTGCTCAAGAGGTTACGATTCGTTGCTATGTACATCCCAAGTAGCTATCTTTTATACTATGCGCTATTATATTTTTAAAATGAGTCCATTAGCGGCGCTACCAATTAGCGCCTCTCCTCATGGTTGTAGCTAACTATGCGCTATTATATTTTTAAAATGAGTCCATTAGCGGCGCTACCAATTAGCGCCTCTCCTCATGGTTGTAGCTAATGGCGACCTGTCAACGGTGACCGATATGCATAGGGCAACGGCGACTAACAGTATTATAGCCCATTGGCCACAGCGACTCCAAACTGACTTAAACTTTTGTAGGAGTCTGCTCACTTTTTTAGTGTAATTCCGATTGGCCAGGCCTTTGACGGGGTATGGTCGGAAAATCCTCAACAGACGCCATGAGTTCTGCTGCCAGCACTAAATCTAGTATCAAATTTTGATGAATAGAATGTCGGGCTAGAGTATATCCTGTTCCATCGCTGTTGATTCTTTAGACTTCTGATTAAAGTGCCTCGTCCAATGGCAGCGCCTAATGCTAACCCCTTTATGGAACTGATTGGGGTTTGGTCAAAGTCATGTTCCTGCCATCTTGCTAGCACCCAGAGTCCCTGGTCTCCTAATCCTCCAAGGTCAATAAATGGTATATGCTGAAGGCCTGATCATGGTAGTTAAGACTGATAACCAGCTCCTATAATTGAGCACCAAGATCCATGGTTTCCTGTGTCCGAGAGGATCGCTGGGGTCTCAAGTAAAGCCTGTGTCCATAGACCTATAGTGTACCCCTTGATGCACTCAGTCCGAGTAGAAGCCTATCAACGCGAAGGTGTAGTTGCATGGACAGTGTATAGAGACTGAGGTTTCCGAGTAGTTGTTCCATCAAAGGTCAATGTAAGATTATGTTCTTGCTTGAGAAGATCAATTTGCAGGTTACAAACAAGTGCGGCCTCTCAAGGAATATAGTTATCCGCAAAAGTATTACTTGAACTAGGTTTATATTTAGCGTTGAGTGTCATCATGAGCTCCTTCCACTCTGCAGTATCCAGAATGTGTGGAACAAGCCCACAAACACAGATGAGCCACATAATGATGTGATCAACTTTAATCTGGAACTGCTTCGCTTCTTCATCTTTTCGCTTGGAGCCAGCAGCACGAAGCTCATTTGCATCAAGTTTATTGGACTGTACAGCCTTCCCAGACTGTCTACAAGCCTCAGATCGAGTTGTTGATTGAGATGATGATGCCTGAGCTGGCTTCAGATTTACAGATGACTCAGCAACAGACTGCTCAGATTTTGAGTCTATAAGCTGAGCACCGAGAGCTCCATCAACCGACTCCTGTACAGCTTGTTGATGCAGTTCAGGACTATAAATGACAAGGAGTTTGCACTTCAAGGAATGCTTCAAGACACAACTGAGAGATGCATTCCCTTGTGCCTCATATTTACACTCAGGTGCAACACATCCTCAGGACTTCTTTCCTGAACTACTAACCAATTTAGTAATTAGGCGGCTCATGAGCTCATTAGGATTGCATCCAAGTGTAGAATTTGGCTGATAGACAGATTTCTGAATAAAAGGAGTTAATTTTGATGCTTCCGAAGATATAGTTCACATACTGATGGCTTCAGCTTCTTGATTGGCATGTCAACTTCAAGAGAGAGTGCACGCTTTTGCATAAACTGGCCTTTCATTTCGTTGGGTATCTAATACTTACAGCATAAGTATTTGTTGCAAATCATTGAATACAAGGATATGCGTACCTCCACCCCATGTTTTTCATATGCTTTTTCAGCACCTATGACAACATCTATTACCCATTTCTTGATGATGTTGTTTGCAGGATATTTCTTGCAGAAATGTTTCAAAAGTGGTTGAAGAGCACAAATTGGCTCGCCTCTCTCAAGAATAGGCAGAATACCATCACCAGTAGTCCGAGATTGCCAGCCAAAGACATGTTCAAGTTGTTCACCAAGTGTGCAGACTTCATCACCTGTCTTCTCGAGCAAATCAGGATCTAGCTCGAAGTTGACAAACAAGCCATATTTGGATTCTGTAGGTGATTTTGGCAATGGTAGCTGTATAGGCAAATGTTTTAAGAGATGCTGTAATCTTTTCAAGACTTGATCTAGGTCCTGTGAGGAGATTGATTCCGGCGCCGGGTATGGCATTGTCGATGGGAGAGAGTTGATAGCAAATTTTCTTGAGCCATGTGCATCATGCGGGGCAACACACTTGACGACGCACTAGACCCTAGTACTAGACCCTGATTGATTATGGTTCTTGATCAATTTAATGTGCCTGAGAGGCTCTCATATACCTAAAAACATCAGAGATATATTCACAATATTTACATGGAGTATAGGACCTAGATGGGGAGGGGATGTTAATAACAGTTATTAACATGTTATTAACACTGTATATATACACGTGTAAATAAAGGACCACTTATTCACCGAGCCCTAGTAGCGACACTAACTTGTAATTACGTAACTTCGATGCGATGCACCTCTCGCCGGATTCAACCTTTGACACCATCCCCTTCTGCAACTACAGAGGGGTTTCAAATTGCTGATATATGCACAGCTTATACTAGCTTCTTCCACCCACTCACATCATGCTAACTGGAGAACGTAGGCTCTTGGAAAACCTCGGAAACGCTGTATTGAAAAGCTTCTCTCTTCTTACACTCAACATTTTACTTCAAGGTTCAATAGTTTAGAGTCATGACATTGACAATCTAACCGCAAATTCAGGCTTCCTAACACCTATTTCTTTGATCTCAATATGCAGTCTTGTTAGGTTAGTTGCTGGTTATAGACCACAAGGCGAAAACCCCTTTAATCTATTCAGACGTCGCGCAACCTCGCTTTTCACATGGATCACTTCAGGCATCATCCTCATAGGTTTTCTCTCGTCGATGGTGATGGTTGCCATTCAATGGGTCATGTGTTTAGTTTTAATCGATCTCGGCTGTGTCGAACATCCAACCTGGCATTTGAAGGAACGGCAGAATAAGGCAAATGAAGTTCTCCTGAAGTGGGATGTCGCGATGTTATGGTTTCAGCTGATTCCTGTAAGTAGACCTATCCCCCAATAATTAATTTTCGATTTCATGAGACTCATTCACACTTATCAGCCTCTCATAAATGATGCACTTCTAGTCTGGCGAGGATACACAATTTTCTTAAGAAAACAATGGACGATCTATATATCGTTATTTATATGGATTGCAACCTTCGGTAATGACGCACTTCACTTATACACCGTGTCTTTCAACTAAACTTTCTCTCTAGCAACTACAATCCTCCTTCTCAGCGAAATGTCAGCTGTGGACACTCTAGGATCCCGCTCTACGCTCTTAAACAATCTTTTTGTTACTGTTTCCACACTTTCTCTTGCAACTAATTTGTTGGCGACCTTGTCCATCGCGCAGACTTTGTGGTAATGAGTTTTCATAGGTTAAAGCAGGTCGACTTATTTGCCAATAGGTCTCATCAGAAGTTCGTTCAACAAAACCTCGGACATCGGAAACGTCGTTTGACTGATGTTTCTTGGATTCTATTTTTGTTGGTGGATTCTGGAATATTCTACTTCCTATTCCAGGTGTGTGGCATGGTAAAGAAGGTTGCGAATATGGTCCAAAACACCATTTTCCGTATCGCAGCTTGTAACGCTCATTTTGAATTTTCCTCTTGGTATCGGCTCGAGCAATGATGTCATGCATCAAGCATCAGGAACATTCTCAGTAATCTATACAATACTTTCGGTGAGTGTTTCCTCTGAACATGGTTTATTGATATCAGGAAAAAATCAAGGCTCAATTGATCCAATTTGTAGGCAATGTATCCTGCCATTGTAACGTTTGTCATACATGGACCCATTGGACTTGGTCGGATGCATGATGCACCGAGCTTGAGCTTACCGCAATAGAACATGCATTGGAATCTAACCAATGACACCTAATAACCGTTTCAGTAAGTATCCGTGTTGGATGGTACAAGGTCGGTTCACCCTAAGTAGTCCTAATGAATTGACCACTGCCATGCGCAGGCCGATATATATATAGACACCACACATACAAGCACCCTTAGTCAAGAATACACGGACTGAGGGCGAGCTTATATACTTACACTACCCTAGAAATATACTTACTGTGATTACTTACCTACCCTATGACTATGCTATAGAATTAGGATATATAATGGGCCAACCTCTTCATGAGGTTGTCACCCAATAGCTTAACTGCTACGTGTATCAGCTTAATCCGATTCTAATTCCAGCTATATGGTTAGTCATTGCGATTCATGCGACTCGGAAGGAAAACATGATGGCTCAACAAAACTTCTTGAAAAAAAGCCGCGCAAAGCCCGTAAAATTGTTGGGGACCAGAGTTTTGTCATCTTTACCCACCCCAATGCCGTAACAGAAAGTTTTCTCCAGAAACGTCACCCTCGGAATTGAGATGTTACCGATGGAAATGGCGAGTCCCTGGAACCGCGAGAATGTTCATAGCAAATCCTTCTAAAGATACAGCGCGGTCCGGTTTTGGGTGCTTCTCGAACGAATGGCAGTTTCATCTATAAATTATTATTAGTATGATTTGATGAACTATATTGCTATACTGTCCACGCATCCATCCATCATTTAGTGAACAGCGGTCAGAAACATAGTTAGCCAGTCGTTCGTTCGTTCTTTCGAATCTGCCTGGATATGTAGCACCAGCTGGACTCGGACTCGTTCGGCATAATCCGGCCGGCGGTTCTGTTTTTGGCGAGGGAAAGACGTAAAGATGGTGGACGTGTCTTGAAACACGGCACGTATTGCCCTTTGATGAGGAAGGGTTTTTGGCAGATGGACCTTGTCAATTTTTCATCTCGGTTCATCTATTTAAACGTCCCAGTTGTTACAATTGCCTTGCGAAAACCATGCAGACCAAGCTCCTCTTTACTGCTCTTGCTTCGTCGCTCCTCTCTCTAGCTAGTGGTGCAGCTGTCGATGCCCGTGCTGCCTTAGACGTCTTTGTTCCCCACATCATCACTCCCAATAATTCTACCATCTGGGTGGTGGGCAGCGTTGAGACTGTTACATGGTGAGTCTATTTACACTGTCGACAGACCTTCGTTTGTCTTTATTTCTGACTTGGCGGTGTACAGGTGTACATCTGATGCTCCTGTGAATATTTCCAACCGCGCGAGCGTCATCCTCAGGCCAGGTATGCCTTTTGCCATTGCCACAATTTGAACCCCCCTTTGATGATACGGCTTAAGCTGAAATTCTGACGCCCCAATTTAATCTTACGAGTGGATTTGATCTTCGTGCTGGCAGTGTCAACGTGACAGTCCCTAATACCATTGCACCCGGTAACTATGCCATTATTCGTAGGTATCTCCCTTTCCACTTACAGTGACTTGACTCAATTTTCTTCGAAGTATTTGGAGACAGCGGAGACCTTAGTCAACCCTTCCAGATTGTCGCAGCATAAATATCCTTCCTGTTGCAACCAGGACCTCAGCCTTGCATGTACGAAAATGTTCCTGGTTCCTCTTTGGATTCCCTGATTTCCGTACGAGAAGTTGTTCTATAATTGCTCGTATCACAGATGCCTAGAGGAAATATATGATTTTACACGTCTAGACATTTGAATTTGATGAAGAAATGAAAGGGAACCAAAGTCCAGTAACAATCATGAGGATAGCTTCGTATGCTACATCACAAAATCTAGGATTGTCGTAATAGGACACGACCGCGTACAAGGCTGAGAGGTGTCTATAGTAAACGCGGTGCTCGCTTCCTAGGGCAATGGAACGTTAAAGAATGTAGCGAGGAACCAATCTTTAATTCAAGATACTCACTCACCTCTTCATGACCGCAGGACACGTAGAAGCAGAAGAAGAGGAAAGAGGCTCAAGAGATAATAAAAATAAAGGACTTTGCGGCGTTTACAATGTCCCTCGTTGCCTTTTTCCTTCGTTTGATACGCTTTAAACTCCATTATCCTTCGCGGTACGTATCATGTTGACCGCTGCCTTTCCAATTCAAAGCAAGAGATTATTCATTGATTATTTGTTGAACTTGGCCTTTTCTAACAACACGCGAAGTCGAGTCTCTGTTTGCGGATTTGCAGACTCCAGTAAATGTAATGATGGCGAAGCAAAGATTTTGTTGGATCGGACTTGATGAGCACAGGAATAGCTACTTAGGACCGAGTACAATCGTCATGGCAACCATACACTTCAGAGCATGCCAGAGATTTGTGGAGAAACATCCATTAAAAACAGGTCATGTAATTTTTAATGAGTGTTTCTCCAGAAACTTTCATAAAAATTTCCTAATAAGGCAGTTTTTTCAGAATTTTCTAAAGAAATACTTGTTAGAAATTATCTGACCTGTTTCTAATTGATGTTTCTCCAGAAATCTCTGGTATGCCCTGAAGTGCATATCTACACGACAAACGAGCGACATCACAACCTAAACTAGATGTTGCTCAAGATGTGTGCGTCGTCTCTCTGTCTGGTTCAACTTGTGCCATTTCCAGGCATATAGCGTATTCCCTGAAAGGGAGAGATAAACGCATCGGATCGGTTTGTTTTGGTGACGTGGCCCGGCGGTATCTCAATCTTGCTGACCACCTAAGATTTTTATTTATGCTCGTAGTTGTATGGAAAGAAGCGGCGTGTCCTTCAGAGGCTAAAGCCAAATACGGTCACGTGCAGCAGAGAAATTAAAGAAAAGTTAAACTCTGCATGACAATGCGCGACGACATACCAAAATGCCACCCAATGCGTTTCAATTTTTGACTCTTTCTCTGCTGATTCTTCCACCATTCTTCATAGCCACTTATTTTCTTTCCGCGTTTCCTCGTCCTCCAGAGCCAGTTTACGTTCACCCATCTCTTGCTGGTCTTCCGCCTGATGCCAAGTCTTGGTCGATCTATCCGGAGGACTTCTTCGCCGGCGGTGCCTATGCAACGTTGCTGTATGGCCGTGTACGTTCCTCAAAATTACACTTTAACGCTACTGAGCATGCTCGCAGATGCGATATTGGTTACTTGGTCCTGAGGATGGCCAGAAGGTCTGCGTCATCCCTATCGTGATCGATAGTTAAAGTTAGCTCACCAGTGACAGGTTGTCCTAATCCATGGACTATCGATACCTGCTATGATATGGAGGGACGTTGCCCCAGAGCTCGCATCCCGTGGATTTCGTGTCCTTGTCTATGGTGCGTCCTCACTTTCTGCGCCGAGGCGTTCTCATGTGTAATTCTTGTTTATGAAATTAGACTTGTATGGACGCGGATACTCTGATGCTCCTCAAACGACATACGACGTCAACCTCTTCACTATCCAGCTCGCACTCCTCATGCAATACCTACAGTGGGACAAGGCTATGATTGCAGGCGTGTCCATGGTCAGTGGACTCAGTGCTCACGCAGATTTTGATGGGTAACGAATGACCTTTTAGGGCGGCGGCATTGCTATGGCATTCACCGCACAATTCCCGCACCTCGTGGATGACAAGGTTGTTCTCATCGCTTCTGCTGGAATGATGGAGGTGAGAAATCCTTTCCAGGATTGTCAGATTATCTGATCGTCAGATACCATTTCCAGGCAACAGATATCTCTCGAACTGCAAAATTTATGTCCTCTCCTCTCGTGCAAGCTGTTACTGCCAGTGTACCAGTACAGGTTTCGCATCCTCATCTTAAATCTGTCTGCGTCTGTCCTGATTTGAATCGTAGAAATATCTTCAGCGACTCGCAACCAAAAACAGCACCTCTACCGCCTCAGTAGAAGCTGAAAAGAAAGAAGATCCTGTTACTGAAGTACGCCCTCTTACTCTCACTCTATTGACCCATCTTCTGAACCCTCGACAGATTGTGAGACTCCAATCTGCGCATTTGACCGGATACAATGCCGCTTTATCCTCCTCACTCCGAGACGGACCCATCCGTGGGCAAGAGCTGTCATTTACTTCTGAAGGTTTCGCCAATCGCGCCGTTCTCGTCATCCATGTACGTCCTCCATCGCTGCCCAAGTAATTCTCCTTTAACCTCAGTTTCAGGGTACGGACGACAAGACGGTTAACGCACGCTACTCATCACATATCATGTCCCTCCTTCAACCGTCAACGCGAAATCGCTCACGCCTCATCACGTTCGAGGGCGCAGGCCACGACGTCACCATCAGCCATTCCATCCAAGTTACCCAAGCCATGGTTGACTTCTTCAGGTAAAACCATCCTTGCATTATTCATTCGTTTCAACATAAATTACTCACTCGCTACCCGCGTACACCTACTATGGTATGGACACGGAAACCCCAAGCCTACTACTGTCTGTTGTGCTTTTAGTTCGACGATTGGTACTTTAGTGTGTACCTACTCACATATCTATTCCCCTATTACCCAATGTATATACCTTTGTAACAGTGTAGTTGATTCCCCTGTGCTTACTCGTGATTGGCGGGCCCCCATGGCCGTGCCGTGCTTAGACTTGGACTTGTTCAACCTGAGGAGAGAATCTGGGACGCTTCCAATCGCGTCATCAGTGGGAAAAGAAGCTTCATTTGGCTTTGGGTTTCTACCGGCATCTGTGATTCCAAACGTCTCATAAAACTTACGGTGAGTGCTTCGACATCTTGAGCATTGAATTCTCTTTAGCACAACCCTCAAGGCCTCATGGGTCTACTTTGAAATTTCACGGTGACCTCGGAATTCCCATGGGGAACCGGCTACCTTTCGTACCCTTCGCCGTTCTACTTTCGCTGTTGCACCTCCTGACATCTCGCCCATGCGGGTACCCGCGCGCACTACCTCCACGAAATTGCTTTGTCGCTCTGGGAGGTGTGGTTCCTGTCCCTGAACCGGCAAGCGTCAAGTTCCCACTCTATAGTGACTCAGGTAGGGCTTGGTTTGTGGCGTTGTTTATTCTTGAGCCCGAAACCTATTATCATCGTAAGCTACGCCTCATGAATCATTTGTGAACGCCGACAATGACCTTCAAGTTCAAGACTTACAAGGCTAAATCTTCACGCAAATTGAGCCACAACTGCAGGACCCCACTTTTTGCACAAATATGGGTTCTTGAAAATTAAATCCTTTGTTGTGGACAGAAGCTACCTGAAGGGTTACTCCGGCTGATCATCAAAGAGCCTCTAACAATTTAGGCATCTCTTGCGTTCGTCGTAAATGTCCCTTACAAATTTTCAGCAATCTGCCCCGGCATGTGCTGGTCCGCCGTTATACAACAGTATTCTTAGATTCAAAGGCATGCGCTTATTGTGTCTAAGGGATGACAACGGAGAAATTACAACCATCGTATGGTTGTTCCTGCCACGTGGAGCAAAAATATAACAAAAGAGGCAATCCACGCGTAGAACACAAAGCAGAGATGAGTTTTACAGACCCTGGCAGATCCTTTGTGTGTCCGCGATCCCATCATGATCAGAAGTTCCATACAGATGTAGGCGCAGTTTTCCCCGTTCGTGGGGTTTAAATATATCATGTTAGCCCTGGTTCCTAATAAGCATAGGCAGTAGATGGAGCACATTCAAGTTGTATCTATCAGCAAAAGGTCAAACCTCTAAAGCCACAAGCGTGAATCCGCGCCCGAGGTGTGATGAAAAGGTGACTCAAATCAGAGCTTGTTTTGTATGAAGTGGCTACTGAATAACCCGACTTTAGCTCAGTTGGTAGAGCGCAAGACTGTAATGGATATCAAATCTTGATGCCGCCTGTTCGATCCAGGCAAGTCGGATGACTTCAGAGCCTTTTTAACTATGTAAGTTCTTCCTGAAGTTTTGCACAGGTTGGCATTTCCTGCGCCACAAGGGGTTTTGCAGATAAATGATGGGAAGCCCAACGTCTCTGATTACCTTTATCAGAACAGACAGTCATTTGTCATGATGTCGTCACTTCGAAAGAGTTTAATATCATAGGAGGGTATAGCAAGATACTTCATCGGTCATTGAAAAAAACGTTACAACAAAAAAAGGACTCGTCAATCATTCAATTACGTGAATTAAGACAATTAAAGGATATAGACCAAACGTAAAAACCACATTAAAAAAGAGAGAAATTATAAACAATCATGATCATGCAGCCTTGTCGTCTGCGTATTCAATGTTCTATGCATTGACATATTAGCCAAAATCCAAGCTATGACGAGGAATGTATTACCTCGCGTGGAATGCCCTTGGCGTGGTGCACAAAGGTCTCGTTATCAGCAAGGATCTTCGCGCGGTATTTCTCAGAGTTGATAACTAGAGGATACAGCGATGAGAACGTGCTGAATTCATTTCACAACAGGCAGTAAGACTCACCACTTGATTCGCGATACAAAAGATCAATCTGTTCAAGGGAGAGACCCTTAGTTTCAGGGACGAAGAAGTATCTATCCAGTGATGTTTGTTAGTGAGATATTCAAAATGGCGTGTCGGGGGATGACGTACGCGAAGATGAGGCATCCAGCACAAGTCGAACCCCAGATGAAGAAAACCTTCACACCGAGATCAGCGGTCTTGACACCAAGCACGCCAGTCGTCGATTTGTTGACAAGGTATGGGGTGGCGTAGCCTACGAGAGATATGTAAGAAAGGATCGTTAGGGAATGAAAAGACGCCTTACCGATGCCAAAGTTCCAAAGCCAGTTACTGGCGACGGCGAGAGACATGGACTTGGCACGGATGTTGAGAGGCTTGCACAGGAGTTAGGCTAACTCATTCGGAATCTATGTTCTTAATGGCACTTACAGAGAGTTCACCGGTAAGCACCCATACGACAGGTCCCCAGGAAGTGGCGAAGAATGCGATGTAGCTGAAGGTACCATCACGTCAACAATCCAGCTCGTTGAAGTCCAAGTATTTCTACGTACATGCACACGAAAGCGATTAGGACACGCTGAGCGGGCAGGTCGACAGAGTGATCGGCCTTAATGTGACCAGCAGTAACACCGACCTATGAAAAACGCCTGAGTACTTTTCCACTGACGCGAAGGACACAGACACGCACAATAGCGACGATGTATTCGGAGAGACACATGCCAGCGGCACCAATAAGTAGGAGGCGCCTACGGCCGACCCTATCGATGAGCTGAATACCGATGATGGTCATGACAGTGTTGACAACATCGCAAATAATGCTGTAAGAGCAGTTAGCATTTACTTCAAATGAAACTGAGACTATTGTAATTACGTGATGATGAAGCCGTTTTTGATGCCGGCAGTTTTGAAGAAAGTCTAATGTATCCGGTCAGGAAAGTGGATACATTCTAATCGATGCAAAGCTTACAGTGCCGTAGTAGACTATGAGATGCTGGTAAGCATGGACATAGCAATATACAAAACACAAATGACTTACAAATGAAGTTGATACCAGTCAGCTGTTGCCACTGTGTATGTCCAGGTAAAATATGTACGATCGAAAACAAAACAGAGTGCTTACTCCTTGGATAAGGATACCAGTCCAGGTTCGCAGACCATTCTTGCCTTCAGTGTTGCGGAAGCAGTCTATCTAATTGTTAGACTCACTTGGGTGGGATAAAACAGAATAAACATACCTAGGTAAGAGCCGCTTCCAATCTTACGATCGGCCTCAAGGGCAGCCATGATCTCATCAAACTCGGCTGCGACTTCGGGTGAGTCAGAGGGTTGAGTGAGGAGGCGACCAAGAGCCGATTTTCCGGCCGCCTCTTTGCCCTTCTTAAGTAAGTAACGAGGACTCTCGGGAAGGAACAACTAATCGAGTGTCAACTACCAATTTATCTCGAGATTGATGAAATTGAATACCATTCCGATGACGAGGACAGCAGCCCAAACGAATTGGACAGCAATAGGGATTCTCCATGAAGAATGATTTGGTCGGTCCTTGGTGGCATTGAGAACAATGGCAGCAAGGAGAGCACCGATGGTGACTGCGAAAGAGTTGAGCTTTAGGAAATGAATTCGATCGAGATAAACGCACTGGTGAGTTGGTAAAGACCGACGATTGCTCCACGCATACTCTTGGGGGAACACTCCGATTGGTACATCGGAACAAGGCAAGAAATGAGACCGACACCGAGACCGGCAATGACTGATGTCCTGGCTGAGCACAAATTTGTGACGGAAATAGAAGCATACTCACCACGTCCAACGACGAAAACGACCCAATGAGTATCGAGTTGCAGACCGACGCCAAGGGAGAACACTGCGCAAGAAGCAATGATACCCCACTTACGGCCAATGAAGTCAGCCATAGGGTAGGCAAGCAGGGCTCCGAAAAAAGTTCCAGCAGAAAGGATGGAGACCTAAAACCGAAGGAAAACTTTGGTTCATTATTGATACAGAGGAAATGCACTGCTTACCACTAAACTCTGATCAGGAGTAGGAATATACCAGCCGAGGTTTTCTCCAGAAGTATCGAAGATGCCGAATTGTTGGAGCCAATCTTGCATGGCGATAATACCACCGATCGTTCCAGTGTCATAACTTTAGACCGCAAAGGTGTCAGAGCTGTTAAAAAGTTCAAGTTCGACGTGAAATGCATACCCGAACAGGATACCACCAAAAGCTTTATTCAAGATCTGTTAGGTCAAAGAAACAGCAAGAGAGAGGGTCGGAGAACGTACCGGCGAAGGCAGACATCACCACTGACCAGAAGAGGGACTTACTTCCCACTCCAGCACCATCTCCTCCTGGTCCGCCAGCCATTGCACAAATTACTATGAAGCAAGAACTTTCAACACAAAATAGAAGGGTTCACACCAGGAAGTGTAGTGGCGGAAGGTCAAAGAAAGTTGGGTGTTCATTAGTTCATTTAAATAACGACCCCTGGATGAGCCCCGGCCGGAATGGTAAGGGTTATTTTTAACCCCCACACGAGAATTCGGGCGCCCACAAGTTGGCATGTGGTATTTGGCTTGGCAATTGATGCAGGAAACTCTAGATGATGCCGTAGGCGACGTCGAACGAGAAGCAGAAAAATGCTCGATCGTCTAAAAAATAGTCGATCGCGTCCATGTGTCAAGAGAAAAAAAATCCAGGATCGGTCCCATCGGGCTCTCTAAGTCTCCGCAAAGAGGACAAGCATCGATTGCGTGCGACGTATATCCGCAGGAAAGTGAACAGACCAAGGAGCTGTCGTATTCCACTCCATGTCAACCGCGGACATCCCTCTTTTCCGGTCATTGCATATGCGTCACCCATGTTCCGTGCGCCATCACCGGTTGTCACAGTTGGCATAATAAGCATGGATCGTGAAACGAGTGTGCCTAGAAGTATGTTGCCCCCCATGTAAGCCTCACAGATCATTTTTCCATCAGAAATGGCCCATAAACTATGGTCGTCATAACAAAGTTATCTAGGCAGGTTGGGAGGCTTGTAGATCTCTCTACTCCTTCAAATTTAGTCAGGTCAGGAAGCCTCGTGAAAAAAATATGTCCAAACCTCAATTGATCCTCCAACCGGAAGTACATTTTCTTTCTGAGTCCGTTCATGCGCCTATGCATTCTTCCCCATTGAATGGAAATGGTATAGAGGAAAATATATGTACGACTTCTTTTTCTCACGGACGACTATACAGACCGCTTAACGGGTATTCCCCGGCTTTCATTGAAACTCCGCACTGGTCTGAGGTGGATCTTGTTTCTTTGCCATTCCGACATTCCTTTGTTTCCTTACGGTTGCGGAAGGGATGAGTTCCAGTCGATTCGTGTGCCATATGGAAACAAAATGATTGCCGGATGACCCCATCAGCCGATACACGTCTAGATCCTAAGCATTGACGCTGATTCCTGTTGTGCTAGGTCCGTCTCCATATTTCTCGGAAAAGGCTTCTTCATCTCCAAAAGATTGCATCTCTAATGATCTGCGGGCCAAGTTCTTACTACCGGCTGCCCCAATACTCTATGACGAATTTTTGGCCCTTTTAATTCCAAACTTCGGGACTGAGGTCTAGTTTTACATAGCTTGTATAGGACACATGACCATGTTACATATCTATAAATCAATCCATAGCATATGCCCGGATGGATCAACTAGTCAGCGAGCAAGCATATGTAACAAACATTATGCCTTGAATTGATAAAACAAATAGTGGGGAGATTGCCTCAACTCCTGTCCTTAGCAATGATTCGAAGTTTTGATGTGAAGGAAAGAAACTCAACTCAAGTTATTTCAGAGATATGAACGTTGATTACATTGTCAGAAGAATGTCGTCGATATCTAATATCATTAGTAAAATTCAACCTATGCAAATCACAATTTCCGCAACCACGGAGTAAGGCCTGCCTGGAGCATACGAAACCCCTGCGTCATTGTCATTCAGGATCCGAAATGTGCCTGGTGCTTCAAACAAAATGTACAGTCTGGGGCGTCGACTTCCTCGGAGCGGGACCCGATTTCCGTAAATAAACCCATCTACTTGGACCAGAGTAAGTCATGTAGAATTCCACACAGTCCGGGTATTACGATGCGATGTAGAATGAAAATAATATCTGTAGTAGAGGAAACATAGTAGATTGTATTATCGATCTCAATTTAAGGCTGTGATGATTGGCGCGCATGGAACTGAGGGCTTAATAATGGGGTTTGGGCGAGTGTTTGCGGGAAGAAATTATAGATCCTGAGTTAGTGGAATCTTGAGTCGGCCCGCTAAGCTCGAGGCTAACTACGAGAGACTGTTCGGGTACAAGGTAGAATGTAGAACGTAGAATGTGACGTTAGTGATCTAAACGACAAGACCCGTTGCCCGAATTAACTGCATACTTGCCCGGTACATATCACCATTCGAGGCTGGAGCGACATCGGAAGTTTCAGATATCTGCCTGTGAATGAGCACTACTAAGTATGAAACCAACACTGGACTAGACTGGACTAACTGCAATCACAATTTCACATCCAAAGGATACATTTGTCATGTGGGACATGCAACGCGATCAATCATCAGATTTACAAATGGTATGCACGCGTTATCCTGGTCTATGTACAATACAAAGTGATGCTTTGTGTCTATTGTTTGCGTGGCGAGAGACGGGGCGAGACCAGGTGCGACGCCAAAGTTCCCTCATACGGCTATGACCATCGACACTTGTGGTTCATGCAGAATTGATGGATGCGGGTAGTAGACGGGGAAGGGGAAAGACGTTACGCTGATGAAGAATGATAATCATAGATTCACGATGCATCTACTAATACGCCACCTTCTGACTTCCGTTCTGACTTCCGTCTCACATGAGTTTCTAGTCATGGTAAAGATTGATTTAATTGAGGAGTCATCCATAGTGAGCGCTGAATACTCACCAGCAACTAATACTTGTTGCCAGTCCTCCTCGAACAGTTCAGGGTTAGAGCTAGGATCCGCGATAGACGCTGCTATTTTTGGGCGTTTTTTGCTGACGAGCTCAGCCTTCCATGCCTCAACGGCTTTTGATGCGTGACTGATTGCGTCAGGAAACAATTAGATTAGGAAGGACGGAGGAACGGAGCTTACGAACCTCGGAGCATATGTACGTGCAAACAACGCAGCTTCGGGCGCCCGCTGTGTTTTCACTAATAGATCCACGCACGCGCCTGCATCACCAAGTTGGAATCTCGTCGCGAACGCCAGGTTATTCTGCCCCTTCTCCTCTGAAGACAGAAACACAAACACAAGTCAACCATTTCCATCACACGTCCAGACAACAAAGAAGTTACGAACCAGCTTTCTCGGCCAGCGCCTGCAATCCCGCCCGATCGCCCGTCGCTGATAAGAGAAGCATAAGCGCGCTCAAATCATTCGCCTTCTCAAAACATTGCCGTGCAAGGTCGAATCTCCAAACCGTCAAGGCACGATCCCCCAAAGCCTTCCATTTCAGCTCGGCTTCAGTTTCCGGCACATTGCGCGCGATTTCGAGGGCAGTATCGAGATCATCCAGCTGGAGCGCAAGGTCGAACTTGTGGTCCGAATCGGTAGTCAGCTTAATTGCAAGCTCCTTCAGGTCTACAATGAAACCATAATCAACAACACTCCAGAGATGGGTATATGCAATGACGTTGTACCCTTGCTTTCCAGGAACCGAGCAACCTTATTCAATTGATCCTTCGGCAGAGAAGGCAGAATCTCGGCGGCCGCGTCCATGTCTCCGCGCAACACAGCAGTTTGGTACTCGACAACTGTAAGTGAGAGCGAGTAGCCATAGATGTGCATATCTTTGTCGGCAAGATATACGCGATTGTGCGCAGGCATGTATCCGAGAAGGTAGAGAGGGCTAAATTGAACATAAGATGGCAGTTCGGATCGGCAGGAGCAAGATATATGAAAAAGAGACTTACGTGTCGAAGGGGCTGATGGTATAGGAATCGTTGCCAACGAAGTAGCACAGGCGGTTGTTCGCAGTGGTATAGATGAAGCAGTCGCCGACCCATTTGGCCGTCTTCACGCTGGGACACTGCATTAGACAGATAGTCTAAGCTAACGCAAAGGCCCTTCTCACCTTTCAGAGACATCGGCAATGACCTCGAAAGCCTCTTCCACACCCTCATCGGTAATGGGCGATCCCTCTGCAACTTTGGCGTCGTAGGCGTCCTGGTCGAAGCGGAGGATGTAGAAGGATTCTTCAGAAGTGATGGCAACCAGTGAACCACTTCCAGACCAATACACCTACGCAGCACATGAAACCTAAGCCATACTGGTAGTCTCCTGAGAAACTTACGTTCTTTGCATCAACATCAATTCGTCTCACAATCTCACCAGTCTCCCAATCCCAGAATAATACAAACCCTGCACCCCGTGCACCAAGGAGAGTTCCTCCATGCAGACCATCAACTGCCCAGCTTCCAGAACCCTTCATACCTGCCCCTGGACGTTCCTTGAAATTTTTGTACACCTTGAGCTTAACTTTACTCTCGAGAACAGCATATGTATTGGAGTCCGGCCCCCACGCGAAAGAAATACCGTTACCGAACGCCTTGTTACGCCAGGCAAGTGCAGTGTATATGATATGTTCACCATCGCCAACGACCGTCACGAAGCGACCATTAGGTGAGTGTAGAAGAGATTGCGCAAAGATCTCGGTGTTGCCAATTTCCTTGACGGAGAGAGGCAACCGGGAGCCTTCAGATTGGGAGGTGAGGTCGTCTGATAGGAGCTGGAGGTTTCCTGACAAAACTTCATGGTTCTTGGTGTAGACGAGCTTGCCCGAGGGGTCCAAGCTGAACGTCGGCTCGTCCCGCCCGAGCTTGATCACGACGACACCTTCATCAAAACCAAATGCGACTTCATTCGCATCCTTACGAAGGGCGATACACCATGCGCGTTCAAGGGCGTATGAAAGCGTGTTTTCGATGCGGTATGTGCCACTGTTCCAGATCTTAATGGCGCCGTCTTCACTACCTGAAATGATAATCGGCAAATTGGGATGGAAAATCGCAAAGGAGACATTGTTGGTGTGGCCTTCCATCGTCTGCACACAACTCTTGCTGAGGTAGTCCCAGACTTTAACGGTCTTGTCGTCGCCAGTAGTCACGAGATATGGCTTGTCTGAGCCGGGGTAAAAGTCGACGTAGTTTACACCCTTTTCGTGTGCATCCATTGTAAAATTGGCCGTGGAGGAGCCTATTGACCACATCTTGACGGTACGATCGAGACAGGCGGAGGCGAAGGTATTGGAATCTTTCGGATTGAATGCGAGGTTCATGATGTAGTGCGTGTGACCTTCGTATACCTTCAAGAACGTTAATACAACGCGACCTCGACCGAGTCACTCTCACCTGAATGTTCTTCCAATTCTTCTCCCAGTCCCAAGCTTTGATCGTCATGTCGTCGCTTCCCGTTAGCACAATGCTGGCAGTAGGATGAACCGTCAAGCATCGAATGTAGTCAGGATGGGCCTCAAAAGAAGCAACTTTCTCCATTGTATTATAGTTGAAAACGCGCAATTGGAAGTCATCCGATCCAGCCACAAACCAGTTCTTTCGTGCAATGAACTTGACACAGCGCACAGGCACTTCCGCGACTTCAAACGTCTTCACAATGGCACCCGTCTCATGGTTATATATGTTGACCGAGCCATTATAAAGACCGGTGAGCAGCCATGGTTCTGTTGGATGAAAGTCGACACCCTTGACACGATCGGACCGCGAGAATAGTTTCCGCTATAACTACAGTTCAACGAGTTGGTTGATATAAGCATATAGTCCCAACGTACGTTCACTTCAAAAAGCATCGATACCACCCGCAAACGACCAGAATCTTCAAGAGAAAGTGAGCGAGTGGTGTTAGAAGATACGTGGAATGATCGTAGGCGTTACGTAAGCTGCCGCAGTCATAAGCTTGGAAGCAACTGAGTTCCTCAAAAAAGTTCTTCATTATCTGAGTAGAACAAGCTCAGCCGAAGTCCGTAGTCTTCGGCGCTTTTCCCTCCTGATATCAGTGGTTCGACTTTAACGGTGTGTCTTCAATAGCTTCTCACTAATGAAACTGAAGTGCTGTGGGTGTGGCACGACACAAGACACTTGAATCCCGTGTGGTCGTCAGTGATCTTGCACAAAAGAATATGAAGATATTATACGAGCGGATAATGTGACTCTTTGGGAGTCAGCGGATATGAATGAAATGAGACTCCAACCGAGCGTTTGATTTTGACCGCGTCAATCTCACAGCACGATACCATGCTCTTGTACTCAAATCGTCCCCGTTTCCGGTTCCTCTTATGGGCATTATTTTCTGGACCTTCCTTGAGTCATTTCCGTGACCGGGAAAATCATTGTGGCTCAACCTTCATCTTCATATTTTCTCTCTCAAAAGTTGTCGACACCTTGGGTCTTCTGTTCAATACCTCTCACTGAACTGACTTTTGGACTCTGTTTCTGGACTCATTTGTGATCGGATCGCGCGTTCTCACTGGCAGTCTATCGAATCCGTCTGTTGAACTAAAAGCAAAATCCTGTCAGCCACCTATGAAAGTGATCAATATTGTATAGCCTTCCAGGCCTTGGGCGCCAAGACTTGGTCCTGTAATGGCTGTGGTTGACCGATCACAGCTCGTTGCAGCGGCTCCAGGTGCAGCTTCAGCGATACTCATCCGTGTGTCGTCGACAGCATCGTGCATACTGGAGCTGCCCGACTACCTGGATGGTTACTTTTTGCTGGACTTCGGGAGATCTTGCATCGTTTTTCAAAAATTTTCCCACTGAAAAAGTTTCGCTTTTCTTCAGCAACCTTGGGATCTCGTACCAGACGAGTATAGGGCTTTCTATACTACATTAAATGTACAACAGCAAAAAGCGATACCATATAAGCGATCTCGTGTCTCTTGGGTAAACTGACTTCTTGATATTGAGCATCAAGGAGCAAAAAGGGTTGTACCAGAATGCATTGTACGCATGCTACCTGTTTCAGAAGCAGCATCGTCGGATTCTTCTATAAGCGTTTCAATGAATGGTTGTTTTGTGTTCTTCATTCGGAGTATCAAAGCTTACTGAAAATTTCAAGACTGCAGTTGAATCCAACTCTGATGTAAAACTGACTCAGTGGTTAATCAGAGTTCAGTTATTATGTAGACACTTGAGTAAAACTTACTGGCCGGTCATGTTGTGGAAAAGATTGACATCTGCTGGGGAAGACCAATTTCCTCGGGGGTATAGAAAGGCTGGGTCTGTATCGTCGATCACATTCATGAACGGAATCCCCGTTTTATTGCTGTTTACGTTTGAAACCCATGTAAGCTGTTTGAATGGTTAGTCTAGTTCTATGCATGTGGAATGAGACGTACATAATCGATAACAAATGTGGAATCACCTTGATTTGATATTGTCATGGTATGTTTTCCGGGAGATAAGCTTTTATTGAAGACTGGGGCTTGCAATGTTGGTGTACCTGCTTCATTGCCCGTGTAACTTTGGCCATCAAGACTGACTATGAAATCTCCATGTCCTGTATTCTTAGAGCCGTATACTGTGATGTCAACACCTTCAAATTCGAACGTCACCGTCGCTCTAGGGACTGTGAGTTTCTGAAAAAGTCATTAGATGAAATCTACAGAGGATGTTAACAAAGATGTTTGAGTGGGTTCGAGATCACTTACAAGTTGGCACCGAATTCATGATTGCTAGGGTCCGTAACAATGTTGTGGTAAGTCCAACTCTCAGATGGATCGTATGTAATCAGGGGGCTTTCGTTGTCCACAGTGAGCAACAGACTGGCCATGCCGATTGATGGAGAAATAGCGCGACTAAGCCACTGGAAGTGTCTTAAAACTCGACTGCGCTCTTGATCTAACACATAATGATCAAATTACGATGACAGAAGATGCTACCGTTCCATCACACAATTCCAAGGGAACATCTATGCAGGAAGAATCATTGCCATGAGATTGTGGCTCCTCCTGGATATGAAACACTGAAAGTATCAATAACATCCCGCACAACGGATAACATACCACCAGCTTGATTAGGATCATGATATTAGCAGAAGGCAAAAATTTGTCAGTCACCTGCCATGGTACGTTTTTCGTGAGATAGGCTATCATTGGCTGAAAAGATTGGAGTCTGCAATGTTGGACCTATTCCATCATCCGTGTAACTCTGGCCATCAAGAGTGACAATGAATAAGCCATGATCAAGATTCCTAGAGCAGTATACTGTGATGTCAACACCTTAAAATGGAAATAGTTCTTGAAAAAGCCGGGGCTTTTGAGCCAAGCCAGGCCGGAACGTGAACCTTGGACATCCTGATAGATGTAGATAATGTTAGAACTTGTGCAGAGCAGCTATATGTAGACCGTCGTCTACACCTAGAATAACACGTAGTAAGTATCAATCCTCAGTAGCGTTTAAACGGAACTATATTTTGTGTTTGGGCCACTCATTGTCTGCTCTTGATTTCCCAGAAGGAGACTCTCCTTTTGTCAGGACAAAAAACTACTATCTTGTTTGTTGTTCTCCTTCCACGAATTGAGAAAAAGGTGAGATCGGAGGACGTCGAACACCACTGTCGGACATAGAAGACATCGTCCACGCGTTCGTGGTTCATCCTGATGTCGAAGGCGATACAGCAGAATCATGTACCATGCTGATAACATAATTTGCAATCAAGGGTCTGCAAAGCATCTGTGGACACTTGATCATGAAGAAGGGATGCAGGGGTTCATCTACTGATGATGATAAGTAAAGCGAGAGATCGCAGCTGCTCAACAATTTTTTTACTGCCTGGTAGCAACGCTGGAGATCTGACATGAAAGGGAGATAATGAATTTATAAAAAAGAGCTTTTTGATTTACCCAGTGCCAGGGTTCAAAACATCAATAACCGTATCATCATTCAAAATTATCAATGAACCATGTAACAGAAGTGCAATGTACAGTATACCGCATCAAGATCAGTAATGGCCGGAAGACAGCCAAAGTAATTAGCTCCAACAGGTGGGAAGATTCAGTGGCTATCCCTCAAAACCTGTGTGAACTAGACGCACGGATCTTGAGCGCCGCTGACCACCTAATTCGTGGAGCATTATTTCAAACCGAAGAGCGCTCGAAGGACAGAACCTCAGCAAGGATATATCATTCAATACTTGAATTGGCTAGCTTTTCGGTTCGCATCTCCATATGCCTGGTCATACTCCCTTCTCATATCAGCCTCCAACTGATTCGCAACCTGCATAAACACCTCTGTTTGATCCCGGTCGAGCCTGTCGACAGAAAGAGTTCTGATCCCACGTTTGCGTGCGACCATCGTCAGGAACGCCACATACAACTCTCGCTTATTGCCATGTGCATGGAGATAAGGCAGATCGCGCAGAGACTGCACATGTCGTATGAGCAAGGACGCCCCACTGGCCATAATAGCCTCGTGTGCCTTAAGCTTTGGCGCATGGATCACATCCTCGCGCGCCATTTGGGAAGCAGATACGAGGAGTTCGAGCTTGATTCGTTGGTATGTCAGGTTTTCGATGATGTCGTCTTTGGAGATGTACTTGTAATCGAATCCGGGATTAAGATCGGAGCACCCGTCGTGGATGTCGCTGGAGAATTTGATCACTATGTCTTCTATTGACCATTGTGGAGGACTAGAAGGCCCCATAGTAGCGCGTGCGTTCACATTGTCATTATTCGTGTTCTTGGACTTTGAGTTCTTGTGCTTCCGCTTTGATGTACTTAGGCCGGGTGGTGATGTGAATACGACCTCTGATGGCAGATCAGCGTGGCGTTGGCGTGGAGGAGACATTCTGCGAGAAGAAGCTCGGATTGTCTCCGTGGAATGGCTTCGTGTGAGCATATGGTAGATATCTGAGACTGATGAGTTCGAGGTTAGACGCCCTGCCGTAGTATCAATGTCAAGGTTGAGGCCTTCAAGGTCGCCGCCGCCTTCGTCGGATACGCTCCAATAGTTGAGAAGCATGATGAAAAGGAAGATGGGCTAGAAGGAAAACCAGAGTTGGAATATATATACAAGGGCCTGATTGCCAAAGAGGACAAAGAGCCATGAATGCTTGTGGCCAATGTCATTATACATAGCCTTTTGTTGAGTGGTATAAGTTTTTTGTTTGGTTACGATGACCCCATGAATCACCTGTCTGGAGCAGGAAAGTGATTAAAGCAAGAAGCAAGGTTTGCAACTAGTAGGCCCTGGCTTAAAGATTGATGGTTGTATACGTGAAACAATAAAGCAGACTTTACTGACGACAGAGAAAGATAAATTGGAGATAATTGAACTTGGCAATGGGATGGAGCGTTAATCTTACATGGTCAAGACCTGAGATGAATGGATGCACCAACAACTTGAACATGGATCACAAGATTTGCTCATATCATCTAGGAAGATTAGGAGAACAAAAAGTGAGAGCCCATCAACAGCAACTAAATTGAATGACAACTGTGAGGTTCGAACTCACGCCCTTGCGGACTGGATGAAGATAAGAAACCTAATTCCAGCGCCTTAGACCACTCGGCCAAGTTGCCATGTTCATATTGTAACTTCGTTCTTATATGGCGTTTTTCTCGAGTCAAAAGGCTTGCGAACAGACTCGGATGGCACTTTTTCTAATAACATCCTCGGATTGGCGCCACTAGTATTTTAGCTGCCCCACCACATCCCTGTATTATATACAAGCCGTGAACTGAAATTGAGTGAATTTCCGTATTTATGAAGAGAGCTAAAATAGCCCTGCTGAAGAGCCGAGTATACCGAATATCGGGTGCTTGGGTTCCATATGCCTCGTCGATTGGGCAATATATCACGATAATCCGATACGTACGAGCCGATGTCTGCACAGCACCAATTCACCCACGCCAACTTCAGAAGTCCGTTCTACGCAATAATACATTACCTCGTCTGCCAAACAAAAAACAAAAAATTGTCAGCCACTCCTAGAAGAAGCTGACGGTATATGACCTGACGCCAGGCCTCGGGCGCCAAGACATGGTACTGTAGTGACTGTGGATGATCATTCACAGCTCGGTACAGCGGCTCCAGGTGCAGCTTTCGGCGTTGCCCGCCCAGGCAACTTTGAAGGCATCTATGTATACTGGGGCTGTCCGACACCTGGCTGGGTCTCTTTTTCGGGTGGGACAAAGGTGAAGTTGAACGCGCCAGTCATTGAGGATGCAGTCAGTAGCCGAACCTTCAGGTAGTCAGACGACCATAAGCATGCAATATCTTGTGGAGAATCCCAAATTAGGCGAATCGATCAATCCTTTTTGGACTCAAAAAACATTTGAATGTGATATTGGATCATATGTGCTGTGGAGAATCGGCGAGAAGCAGGTTCTGGAATGCTCCAGTGTAATATCAACACGCTGCCGCTGCTGTGACACGCGGCTCCAGGTTGGAGAAAAGGTGTTTTTTAAGGCCATGATCGAGAAGTCTACAGAAACTTTGGAATGTAAAGCAGAGAGATAGACTATGATCAAGGAAACAGCATTCTGTCTGTCGAAAACCAAGAGAGGTTGGCGGAAAAAATGATGCATTACGGAGAATTTATTCATGTAGAGAAAAAAACGTGGGCATCTAAGATTCTCACGTGCTGACGAGGCAAGGAGTGGCCGTTGCTTAGCATTCTTTACATCGTCCTTTCTCGCCGACGTCCACAGTGGGCTCGCCTTCTTTTCTTACCGCGGGCAATGGCCTCCAATACCACACAGGCGACTGCTTCCGGTGACCTCGTAGACCTCGTTTCCTCTTCAAGCACAACAACCATCTATCCGTCAGACGATGCTATCCTTGCTGTCCTCCAAGCTCGTTTTCGCGCAGATTTGCCATATACAAGCATTGGGGCGACCAGTCTTGTTGTAGTCAATCCCTTCAAGACCCTTGCTAACGTGAATGATATCAGTGCGAAGGAATATGAGGAGCGGTGTTACAAAGACACAAGCCTTCCTATGGTGGACTCGCCCAAACCTCTGCAGCCCCATCCATATGATTTGGCGGCAAAACTGTACCTTCTTATGCGACGCAGAAATGAATCGCAGGCTCTTTTGGCCAGGTGAGTGTATGGTGATATATTATCATGCTCTGACTAATAAATTTCCTCAGGGGTATAACAGGGTCTGGTAAAAGCTCGACTATTCGCCTCTTTATCACCCAGATTCTGCGCCTCTCGACGCACTCGCGAAAGGAAGCCAAGGTTGCTGAGCAGATCAAGGCCGTATGCACAGTCCTCGACTCGTTCGGCAACACCAAGACCCTTATGAACCCAAATGCCTCTCGCCACGGCCGCTACCTTGAACTACACTTCAATGAGAGGGGTCGTATAGCCTCTTCAAAAGTTCTTACATATGCGCTAGACAAATCCCGGCTCAACCGCCTCACCCACGAAGAGCGATCGTTCCACGTCTTCTACCAACTTCTCGCTGGAGCTACTACAGCAGAGCGTGATCAGTTCAATCTGGAGGATCCCTCTGACTACGCTCTCCTTGCCTCTTCTGGGACCTACCGCCTCCCCTCTGGCCCCTTTAGCGACGATTCAATTGGCATGTCAGACCTGCGTGCATCGATGCGTACCCTCGGCTTCAAGCAGAAACACATGTCTTCTATTTTTAGTGTACTCGTTGCTATCCTTCTCCTGGGGAACCTACAATTCCACGACGGCGATGCTCATACCGTGTCGGCGTACATCGCCAACACTCACGTTCTCGATCAGGTGGCGCGCCTCTTGGGCACATCATCTGATGATTTGAACCAGGTCTTGACGAACAAGACTAGCTATGTTCGCAAGGAACTCTACACCGTTCTCCTCAGTGCCGAGCAGAGCGCAGCGCAGCGTGACCAATGTGTGCGAGATCTGTACTCGATTCTCTTTGCTTTCGTTGTAGAGACAGCCAACCATAGACTGGCACCAAGCAGCAAAGATCCCCTTCCTTACACCCAAATTGTCACCGTCGACCAGCCCGGGTTCCAAACGCGTGGTCCATCTGGCACGAGCTCCATGGCACTCACGGGTACAGCGCCCCTAGTGTCCGTATATGGACAAAACAACATCTGCGAATTTTGCATCAACTTCGCAGACGAGCTTCTGCAATCTTATATCCTGCGGAACACTTTCGAAGACTCGGTTGGGTATAACGCGGCGATTTCAGGTGATGGGATTGCCCTTCCCTCGGTTGTGACCATGGGTAATGGGGCATGCATTGAATTATTGCGTGGTGTACAGCTGAGCGAACGGTCGCAACGCAAACCGAGTGGGTTGCTTGGGATTTTAAATAAGAGCAGCTCGGCCTTTAAGTCTGGAAAGGGTGGTGATCATCGCGATGAGGATATGCTTCAGGAACTTATTACTAAGTTCGGTGTCCATGCTTCGTTCGTTGCGAACCCTGGAGCTTCGTCCGAAAAGACTCTTTTCGGGATCAACCACTACTCCGGTCCCGTATCATACGATGTCACGAAATTCGTAGAGAGGGACAGCGACCTCCTTGACTCCGCCTTTGTCACGCTCCTGCGCCACTCTGCTGAACCCTTTGTCGCGAAGCTTCTTTCCGGACCTAGCCTTGCTGCCGAGCGTCACAATAAGGACGAGAACATCATCGTGCAATCACAAGTCTCGTCACGCCCGCTGCGACAAGCGACACCCATCCCCCTTCCGAATGGTGATATCCCCGAAGAACATCCTCATCTCGACCCAAGCAAGACATACCCTGTCACCTCCCAACTCAATTTCACCATGTCCGAAATCTTCGCTAGTCTGGACCGCACACACCTCTGGAACCTCTCCTGCATCCGACCCAACGACTCTGGCTCTCCAAACTCCTTCGACAAACGCCGCGTCAAGTCTCAGATCCGCTCGCTTCTCCTTCCGGACATCACAGCGCGCCGCACCATTGAGTATGTCGCGGACTATGACATCGTTACCTTCTGCGAGCGGTACGTGCCCACCATGCGCGGGTCGGACGAGGAAAGACTTACTCAATGTGCACGTGCGAACGGATGGCATGAGGGCACGGACTTTGCGCGGGGGAGCGGGCGCGTGTGGCTGTCCTACGGTGCATGGAAGATGGTCGAGGACACCGTGCGCGCGGCGGAGAAGGAGCAGAAGCACTCGCAGGAGGACGAGGATGATGGGAGCGTGCTGCCTGACGATGGGACGGAGTATACGCACCCTGAGCATGCTGGGCTTGCGGTGCCCGGGAGGACCTCTGGATTCTTCAATGAGAGCGCAGACAATTTGCTGTTGACGCGGATGGGCCCGGATGGGACGCGGTACCAGGATCCGAATGCGGAGTATGGTAGTGGAGGGCTGAGTACGCCCGGTTATGATGCGCGTGGGTTTGGTGGTCGTGGTCGTGGCCCTGATGGGAGCGGGGAAGGGTGGGACGAGGACGGTAAGGGTGCGAGGCCGTATTCTCCGAATGCGAACAAGGCGGAGGGGAGCCTTGTAGTGAGGGACGCACCGAACACGGTGGAGCAGATTCCGACGAGTAGATCGCGGAGGTGGTGGTTGAGGCTTGTGTGGTTGTGCACGTGGTTGATACCCAGCTTTGCGCTGAAGTACTTGGGTCGCATGAAACGCCCGGATGTTCAATTGGCGTGGAGGGAGAAGGTTGCCATATGCTGGCTCATTTTGCTTCTGAACGCCATGGTTTGCTTTTACATTATCGAATTCGGTCGCTTGCTCTGTCCCAACTTTGACAAGGCTTGGTCACTCAATGAGGTTGCACAGCATCAGGGTCAAAACGACTATTGGGTCACGATTCAGGGTGTCGTATATGACGTGACGGACTTTGTGTTTGGCGACCACAGCGATATTATCGGTGAACCCAGTAACGGTGCCGACACACTCTCTGCTCTTGCTGGTCAAGATCTTACCGAGTACTTCCCTGTTCCTCTCGCTCTGGGATGTGCCCCTCTAGTCACTGACCCTACGATCGCGCTTACGGTAAAAAATAATACCGTCACACAGACGTTGGCGGTGCACAGGTCTGGCAGTCTGCTTACTCAGTCGCCAACAATGCAACAGACTGATTGGTATACAACCCATTTCTTGAAGACGATGAAGGAGTTCAAAAAGGGTCCGTTGGTTTATGATACCAAGGTCATTCGAGCATGGGCAGCTGACCCTGACATCGCCAAGTATGTGTTCTAAGATCTAAAGGATTCGTTCTTTTTGACTGACGACTTCTTCAGAATATGGGCCGTTTGGGAAGGTGTCTTGTACGATTTGACCGACTACTTCCACTCGCAGAGTCTCGCCCCCCTCGACCCGGCGTTTACCTTCCTTAATAGTGATATTACTGACGTGTTCAAGCAACGCCCTGGACAGGATATTACGGAAGTCTTGAATAAGGTCCTTGATGGACTTGATGAGACTACTGTCAACCAGAACACTGTGTGTCTCAAGAATGTATTCGGTATCGGTCAGATCGACTTTAGAAAGACGGCGAGATGCCAGACTCAGAATTACCTCCTTATTGTTATGTCTGGTATCTTGATGGCGTCCATTGGGTTAAAGTGTACGTTCACTTTGAGCTCTCTGTTTCATTTTTGCTGATGTGAGCAATGCATTTTCTCTTAGTCTTGGCTGCGCTCCAGTTTGGAAGCAAGCGTCAACCTGAGTTGCAGGATAAATTCGTACTTTGCCAGGTACCATGCTACACTGAAGGCGAGGACTCACTCCGGCGTACAATTGACTCCCTTGCCGCGCTCAACTACGACGACAAGAGGAAGCTGATCTTCATCATATGCGACGGAAACATTATCGGAAGTGGTAATGACCGGACAACACCCCGTATTGTTCTTGATATTCTAGGTGTCGATCCCAAGCTTGATCCTGAGCCATTGCTTTTCAAATCTGTTGGTGAAGGCTCCAAAGCCCTCAACTACGGAAAAGTTTATTCAGGACTGTACGAATTTGAGGGTCACGTTGTCCCGTCAGTATATCCACTTCAGCTTATTAAATGCTTGGCTGATATGATCTAGGTATATGGTTGTTGTCAAGGTTGGAAAACCCACGGAGCGCTCGAAGCCTGGCAATCGTGGCAAGCGTGATAGTCAAATCTTATTGCTTCATTACCTCAATAGGGTGCACTTTGATGCTCCTATGTCTCCCCTTGAGCTGGAGATCTATCATCAAATGCGGAATGTCATTGGAATCGATCCTGCCTTCTATGAATACATTTTCACAATTGACGCTGATACTGTATGTCGTCTGTTGACTGTTAGGTTTCTGAATCATTCAATTTGTTCTTGCAGACCGTTACTCCGGAAGCTTTGAACAGACTCGTCGCCATGTCGGCGGATGACTCTTCGATTATCGGTGTTTGTGGAGAAACCAAACTTCAAAATGAAGAAGGTTCATGGTGGACAATGATTCAGGTGTATGAGTACTACATCTCCCACCACCTCTCTAAGGCTTTCGAAAGTTTGTTCGGCTCTGTGACCTGTCTTCCTGGTTGTTTTACCCTCTTCCGCATTCGCACGTCAGACAAGGGACGTCCCATCATCATCTCCAACCGTATTATCGACGAGTATGCAGAACCCAATGTCGACACCCTGCATAAGAAGAACTTGTTCTCTCTCGGTGAAGATCGTTTCCTGACGACACTACTGATGAAACATTTCCCTACGTTCAAGATGAAATTCTGTCCCGACGCTGTGGCGCGCACCGTTGCTCCCGAGTCCTGGCGCATCCTGTTCTCGCAGCGTCGTCGCTGGATCAACTCGACGATTCACAATCTGTGTGAACTTGTGCTCCTTCCCGAACTTTTCGGCTTCTGTTGTTTTTCCATGCGGTTCTTCGTCTTTATTGATCTACTCGGTACACTGGTGAGTCATGTTTTGAACCTCCTTCTTTTCTTTCTTCCTTACAGTCATTTTAGATCTTACCGGCCACCGTCGTTTATGTATGTTTCTTTCCCCCCCTCTCTTGATCTTACTCATGATTCTTTTTACAGTTGTTTTATTTGATTATTGTTGTCTCCACTCATCAACAGGCTCTGCCTATGATTGCAATTATCATGATTGCGGTGACATACGGTTTGCAGGCATGGATCCAATCTTTCTAAACCCCTATCTCTACTTACACACGCTCAGGCCATTATCTTCATTTTGAAGCGAGAGTTTATGCTTTGCGGGTGGATGGTTGTTTATATTCTTTCGTAAGTCATAGGATGAACATTGGAAGCTCTTATCACTCAATATGTGCAACAGATACCCAGTCTACAGCTTCTTCCTTCCGGTTTATTCGTTCTGGTGCATGGACGAATTCGGTTGGGGTAATACCCGTTTGGTCATTGGTGAAGGCAAGGATAAGAAAGTGATTATTAATGAGGATGAGAAATTCGACGAGTCGATGATACCCCTCAAGAAATTTAGCGGCAAGTGGCTTCAGTAGCCGACTAACTTTCATACTGACTTTGCACCTCTAGAATACGAGGCTGAAGCATGGGAGTCCGGCTCTCGCCTCTCTGATGGAACAGGAACTGGTTATACCCGATCTCGTCCCCCAGCGGGTTCTAGGGAAGAGTCTCCACACACCTACCAGCAAGCTTCTCAATCAGGCGATTACTACCGTGACACCAATCTGACATACAATAACTCTTCAAACCCCAATCTGCGTCTTGGAGGCAGCCAGCTTTCTCATAGCAACATTTCCCACCATCAGCAGGCATCATCGCAATATGGAGCTCCTCAGTTGCCTGTGATGCCTTTCGGCGGTGGCCCAGGATCAGTTGCAGCTGGTTCTGACTACGGCGGAGGAATGTCTATGGGCATGCCTCAGATGCCCTATCCGAATACTGCAAGTATGTATGGTATGATGGGTCCAGGAATAGCGATGAACCCCATGATGTCCAACGTGTTTTCGGGCGGCAGCATGAATGGTTCGCAAACAAATCTCGTGCCGCCCTCTGCGCCGGCTCTTGGTGGGCAACAACGACCTATGTCCTCCTTTTCGCTTGCCACGACCGTCAATCCCTTCGCCGGTCCAAGTAACAGCACCAATCCAACTGATGATGAGCTCTTCAATGCTCTACGAAATTACCTGAGCACACAGGACCTAATGACAGTCACGAAGAAGTGCGTTTCCATGAACGATCCAGATTTATGTATGATCTGACTTGTTTGTTGTCTTTATCTAGAACCGCTCGTGAGGCGATCATGGCTCGCTTCCCCAAGGCAGACCTTACCTCCAGGAAAGAATTTTTGAACCATTCAATAGACACTATCCTTTCACAGTCGTAGACTTTGATTACCACCATTCATTATTCATCATATCATATGCATTGACGGACTTGGAGTTGACCCCCCCCTCTAGCTCAGATTTGTCTCTCGCTCAACATATCGGACTCGGTAGTATGTAGTAGTTGTCTTTGCTGTTTTTAACGGACCATGGTATTATATCTATCATAATCATCCACAATCACAATTGACAGTGATTACCGAACCACTACTAAGAACATTTGAAGTATCAAAACCATTCTGTACGAAGAGTCAAGTGGCTCACGCCACCCTGGCAATCTGTCCGCGTTCGAAATTCTCTTCTACATATTGGACGCCACTTTTTATAGTTTCGGGCTGCTGCCCATGTTGCAGACACTGGCGAAACGCCTCGTTGGAGTTATTATCCCGGCAAACATATTAGGATCCTGTTCTGAAACACCTTTATGCCTATCTAAGTCATTCAGGACGTGCAGAAACGTTACACAACCCAAGAGTTTAGGCATGATTGAGTAGCTTCTAATAGTGCGACAGGCGTCCGCCAGGATGAGTGTTTAAAACAACATCAAGTGTTTTTTGCCTTCATTCACGTCTTTCCTAGATCGATAGACCATTTTATAGGCGGCAAGGAAAGATTTAAGGATGGTTGTTCATTATCCACTCAAAATAGAAAATTACTGCTAACCTCACGCAGAGCAGTGTTTGCAAATGTATGATTTTACGAGCTACCTATCTATTTGCAATACGGATAACCTGAATAAAAAGAAAGAGATTAGCGAGAGAAGCAGACGATTGGAGGAGAGAAAGAAAAATCAGACAAAAAATAATGATTCCGGATAGACTGAATCCTCAATGGACGAATCCTCAGTTGAGGGAGTCTGTCTTGTCATCAGGGGTGGGTAGGAGAGGGAGAGAGACTCACGCTTCAGCGGTTCTTGAAGTAGTCGAGGAGGACATGGAGACCCTCGCTCTCGACACCATAGTCCTTGACGACAACACAGGTGCATCCGACGATTTTCCTGGGGTTGCCCTCACGGTCGATCTTGCAGAGACCAGCCCAGGTGCCGAGGACTTTTGCGTCGCCGACCTTGATGAGGTTGATCTTGTGCTCTGCGCACAGGGCCTCGATGAGCTTGATGTACTCTGCCTCTGTGCAGGTCTCGACGAGGACGCAGAGGTGGGCCTGGCGCTTGTCGAGGGCCTTGGCACACTCGCGGAGCCCGCGGGCGAGGCCGTCGTGCACGAGGGCGTTTTTCAGAACTTGCTGTGTGGGTCAGGTGAGAAATGGGAAAAGGAGATTAAAAGCGTGGAGACGGACTTGAAGGGCTTCCTCGACGGTAAGCTTTCCCTTGGGTGCGGCTTCGGGGGCGACGTCGACCTCGGGGGCGGGGGTGTCAACGGGAATGTCATCTCCAGCGTCGGACATCCTGGGCAGCGTCGATGAGCATTTCCACACAAAAGTCACAGACAAAAGCGCACTTTGTTACAATTGTAGGCTCAACAGTGTCTTCGTCCGCTTTCGTTGATGTGAAGAAAAAATTACAGTTTGCGCAACCAGCTAGTGGAATTTCAGGCTCCGCTCGGCTACCTTGATACTCCGCTCGGCCAAGGCCGACATCGTCCTCATCGTTCTCCATGGTGAGTGCCGAGTCCCCGTGCGCCACAGCCAATGACGGGCCGCCTAGAGCCTCGCATTCGTGCACGCCCACGACTGCTCAGAACGTACGTGGGTTAGGGTTTCTCCCTTGCATGTCCCCTCACCGTCCCCGCAGCCCACTCCGACGCCGTCTGGGGCGTCGCCTGGACCTCCGCCGACACCACCCTCTCCGTCTCTGCCGACGGTTCCGTCAAACAGTGGTCTGCAGCCTCGGGCCAGCCCCACCCTCCCAACGCCCCGTTTCCCACTCCACACACTCTCGGTCTCGTGTCCTTGTCCGTCGCGCCCGACGCCAGATGCGCGGTATATAATAGCGTCGAAGGGCTCACGTCGCTCTGGGATCTGACCACCGGAGAGGTCACCGCAAAGTTCGAGAGCTACGTTCGCTCGACTGACGGTGCTGAGCCTTGTCTGTGTTTTTTCTTTTTTTCTGTGTTTTCATCTCTGATTTTTAACGACGTAGCGTGGTCTGTGTCGCTTAACCCAAACGGCGAGACGTACGCATCGTCTGGCGGCTCGGGAAACGTCTCGATACGTTCTGCCCACGCGGCAAACTTTGGCGAACGGGTCACCACGTTGTCCTCTGGCAGACACAAATTCGGGATGTACTGCTCACACGTACGGCGGCTCCATCTTATCCTAACCTTTTTCTCAAAAAAAAAACCAATAGAGCCCAGACGGGCGTAAAATCGCCTTATCCTCCGAAACAGGACAAATATACATCTTCGACCTCGAGTCGTCCTCACTCGCAATGACATACACCTCTCACGCAATGTCCGTCCGCTCTCTCGCCTGGTCCCCCGACTCAAGCGTACGTCCCGTCCCCCCTTTCTTCCTCCCCTCGTCTTTGTCCGTCCGTTCTCACCAAAAGACCTCCTCTCCTAGCTCCTCCTCAGCGCATCAGACGACAAACGCCTCGTCCTCCACGACGTCCGCTCCGCCCCAGGCGGCACAGTCGCCTCTTTCACGGGACACACATCCTGGGTCCTCTCCGCCGACATATCCCCCGACGCCCGCCTCGGTCTCTCAGGGTTCGTACCTCTCTCAGTTTTCGCTTATTCGCACCCTACATTTACACATACCCCCTCTCGTAGCTCGGCGGACAACACGATCAAGGTATGGGATATCGCTGCGCGCGCAGCGGTGTCGACCGTGCAGGATACAGGCGAGGTATGGGCCGTTTCGTGGAGGCCTAATGTGTCTGGGCAAGGTCCTTCTGCTCCTGCTGCTGGTGGTGGTGGTGGTGGGGCGTTTGTGAGTGCTGGAGAAGATGGGGTGGTCAAGTGGTGGCGCGGGGCTGGTGCTGCTTTGGGTCCGGTTTAGAACTGCTGGCTGGAGTTGTGCTTGTGGAATGGGTTTTTTTTTCTTCTTCTTCTTTCAGATGGGCTGTGTGTAGGGAAAATTGGTAGAGGGTTTTGAACTTGTTCTTTTTTTTGAAAGTTTTTTTTTGGGATCATACATTTGTTTTACCCATTGGGGAATGAGTGAATGATGTAATATATAATTAACCGCCAGCAAGGGGTACGAAGATAGAGCTCTTGTAAAACACGCTAACGTCACGTGGTGTGACTTGATGTGACCAGGGTCCAGACGCGTCGTTAATTACTTACCCGAAGTACAATATCTACATGAATAAAAGCTTTTTATTATGACATGCCATCCTTCTCTAAGTCATTCATCAGAGACTCTGGGAGTACTCGATGACCATGATATTTTTTTCCAGCCCAAGCTGCCTGCTTGCCATTCAGGCCCTTATGATAAGCATCTATAAACCTTCAAGCACGCCGTGCAAACCTAGTTTGTATAATCAGTCTGGATAGATACAAGGCTAATGGAAGCAAACCTGCGCATTTCAATCAGTGTGACTCCATTCAGCGCAGCAAGCATGTTCCTTTCAAGATCTTCTTCCTTTGATGATGGAGGATTTAAACGATATACCTGCTTTGCTCGTCCCCAAACTTGCTCAATAAAATTAAGTTCACAGTGGAACTTGGGCAGAAATAAGACTTGATAGCCTCGGCTAAGAGCATAAGTCTCCAGTAGAGAGCCAGCAGTTTCAAAATCAGGTTCATTGTAGAGCATCCTTCGGCAACAGCACTGGGGTGTGTCAGGTGGGCAATTGAATTTTGGGCATTCAGCACGGATTTTTTCTGTGCTCTTGTAACCCCTTTCAGCAAGAATTTGAGCCATTCCCTTGAAAAGTCCAGGATACTTGGGGTGATCATCAGGAAAATAAAGATTCTGAGGTGATCCATCACTGAATTTGCCAGGCTGCATTTGGATCTTGGTTTTAACAGATGCAGGCTTTCCATCCTTTCCAACTCCATAAACTATTTTTCCATTCTCATCTCAAACATTCACATCAATGCCTCAATTTGTGCCAGCTTTTGAGATATTTTTAGGCATCTGTCGAGCTGAAAGAGCATCTTCTGCACGTTTTGAGTGAGTTGTCGCATTGTCATAAATGAAGATGTAATCAACTTCTGGATAATCACAAGAAACAATATCCATAGCCTTTTCTGCCTGTTTGAGAATATCCAGGTGGTCAAAATACCCATCACGATTTTTACCTGGTCGAAAGATAACACGTGCATTCTCTTTTCCATTCCGTGAACAAAGATATCCATAGTCGGCTGAGACAAAATCGGCAACCATAAGAGATGGACCCTCTCCTTTAGCATATGGTTGAGGAGATTCCCCATTATCTACCCATTGTGATGTTCGGCGATCATGTGCATAAAATATTGATTCATCATGGAACCAAGCCACAACATGCCAGGCACTATTAGGAAGCCATTCAGTGTATTCCTCCATATTATCCTTGGTCCATGATCGCATCTGGCCTTCAACAGAGTACCATTTGGGCAAGAATATAGTCCGGCGGTAATTGACAACATCGTCACATTCATGCCTATCAACATATTGCCCTTTGTAATTTTTAACCCACCGATATCCCAACTTCTTCATCCATCGCTTTGCTGTTGCCTCGCTCACTGTATTTTTGATCCCATATTTAGATTTAACCTCCGGTTGATTCAAGAACTCCACAATATTGTGCGCACTGACATATTTTCCGCATTGCTGCAAATATAACTTGATGTTATTTGCAAATTCGTCATCCTTGTCAATCTTTGATTTGATCCATGAGCCATACTGATTCGCTGGAACTCTATGACCAATGATAAACTTTTGTGCATGGTTACGCAAAGTCCAAGCATGCCCTGGTGGCTTTCCAACAGACTGTGTTGCAAGACTAGATGCTTGTATCCACTTTCCTTTGGCAGGAGACTGTTCCACAGTATAAAAGCTAAGCATTGATTTAATCTCCTGGAGGCATTGCTGAGACCATGTGTTGATTTTAGGTACTTTGTAACCATGCCATTTATTAGGTTTTGCTGGTCGTGCACTTGGTGGGCGTAAAATAATGTCAATTTCATGGAGTGCATTCAGAGCCATTTCCTCGGTTGGAGGTTTCCTATTCTGCCAAGAACGACCAGTCGATTGGGTACCTGTGGCTTCTGATTCCATGTCTGATGAAGTCAAATTTTCCTCTGCATCATTCTCTACTTCCGGCTCTTCAAGATCAGCATCAAATGCATCCGTGAACACTCTCTTATTGTCTCCAAAACCTCTCCTTGGCCCAGAAGCTCCTGTCTTCTTCAAAAACTTTTCAAGAGAATCAGCATCACATTCACAAGCTGTCATGTTGATGGCTGATTTTGCTGCCGGCTCATTCTGCCTGCCTCCATTTTTATCAAGAGTGTTAACGATGTGTTCATGTGCTGTCTGGGCGCCAATGGAAGCAAGTCCATCAAAATTTCTTGGCATTTTAGGAGTTGTGTCGCGCATCATGGTCGTGTCTTTAATTGGTGTGTCATCAACTGATATGTCTGTGCTTTTGGAACTTGACATGTTTTTCCCTCCCTTAGAGTCATCTGGTATGATCTACGTTATCCGAGACATGTTCAGAATACCATGAAAATCATCGAAGGGTATGTAAAAGGACGTACATTCTCCTTGTCTGCATTTTTGAGTTTTTTGATTTTAGATAAACTGGTCTTCTTGGTGTTGGCTATAGCATGTTTTCTGAGGTTAGCTAAGTTATGCAGGGCACGTTTTGGCATCTTCCTCACATTGTAGAGTGCCCACAACACGTTCAAAAGTAAGTATGTCTTAATGGAGATGACCCTTTTTGGATGTATTTACTTAATGGCATCTCTAAATTCAATTTTTTTGAAAATCAGACCGCACAGAAACCTTGAATACTGCTTTCTCCACAAGTCTGCATGAACAGATTCTTTAATTTCAGCCCTTGTAAGTTGCCATTAAGATTTTTCGTCAAATGTCACGCAAAATCACGCTTTGGCACGTGACGTTAGCGCGTTTTTGTAAGGGCGACCTCTAGAGGCTGTGGCTCAGTCATACAGCTGGCAGAGGGAGATCCAAAGTGTATTAGAATATATACTGACAATATCAAGGTAGCTACTCACCTGGCAGAGGGAGATCCAAAGAGAACAAGTCTAGGGATTCCCTATGCCAGGTTGGACGCTTCTGGGGCCTCTGAAGCGTGGAAAACAACTGTACAGTACAACAAAACCTTAAAAACTCGAAAATTGCCTACACAAACACTTGTACAAATAAGGGGCAAACTCTGGCAAACTCTGGCTTATATAAGCAGTCTGGAAGCGGTGCTGAGTGGGCCCACACTTGTCTGAATGGTGGCTAAAAAACCAGAGCATCTCAAGGGCTGAGAGTAGTACTAACAGATAGTGTTGAAAGAATAGAAACAGTGAAATAAAATAATGTCAGAAGAAATAAGAGAAGGAATGGAAGGAGAGTGAAGAGATAAGGAGTGAGAAAAGGAAGAAATGAGGAGTCCCCTGACAGTTTTACAAGAGCCCTATCTTAAGAAGCGGGGGAAAACTGCACCCAACCTCCACCATAGCTTGCCGGCAGCAAAAACACAGTAATTCATTCATTCCTAGGTTTCTGTGTTGTATTTGATGTACACTTGCCTTTCGGATTCGAAACCAACAAACAATTCAGCTATATTTCCAAAAGGAATGTTTATCTCTCCCTGAATCTTTGCTGTTGATGGATCAAGGTATGAATAGGCCCCAGGAAGCTTCAGAGAAACCTTGTCCGCAAAATAGCGGATTTGAGGGGAAATTTTAACCAAATCTAAGTCCCAACTTTGCGGATTTGAGGCTCAGCCGGATAAAATTTTTGAGATTTTTACAACAAAATCCTGAGCATTCAAGGCAATCTGAGTCCCTTAATTGAGGTGTACAACAGGTTCTCAACGTAAATTTACGTATCGACTTGTTACATGTGTGATAACACGAAAAAAAAGACGGAGGAAAATGAGAATTTCCTTTTTGAGGCATATGTTTCGCATATGTTGTCCGTTACTTATTGCGGATTTGAGGCCGAGATATGTGGGAAATTTCTGGACAAAGTTTCTCGGGAGCTTCCTGGGGCCTGTATGGACCACCCATTCGTACCCATACGTATGTGGCAAGTGACCCGTCATTGCGTCCATGCATAGCACCCTTACTTCCTCTCGCGAATCCCTACAGAATGATATTGTTCCATTTATAGTCTTTCCCCAGTGCTTTTGAGACAAAACCAAAATTGAGAATGGTCGTTGGAAAAATTGACAAGAATCCCGAGGCGTGCTCGGCAAACGCCAGCTAATTCTTCACCGTCATGGTCCGTCAAGAGAATAGCGCCCTTCCAAATGTGGGGGTATTTTGACGTGTGACCTGGGTGTGACTTTCAGCTCGCGAATTCAAACCATCATCTGGTTTTCCTGCTTCCTATCTTTTGGTAGCAGTTTTCGTCGAGTTTGTTGTTTTTTCTTAAACCTTTGTGTTGAGGGGGTACAGACGTAAAATCTATTCGCGCCATTGGGTCATGCACGGCCCTCTCGCGAATCCTGCAGAATGATATTCTTTCGTTTACAGTCTTTCCCCAGTCCTTTGGAGACAAACCAAAATTGAGATTGTCTTTGGAAGGATTGACAACAATCCCGAGGCGCGCTGTAACGATTTGCCTAAAATGGAACACGTCGGAATTGCATAGAACAAACATCGTTACTATACTGTGACCCATTACGCAGAGTGGAGGAGGCTCTGGTACTGCCAGTCATTTCCATAGCGGGAACCCGAACCCCGTTACACGCGCTCGGCAAACGCCAGCTGATCCGAGTATGGACAACCCATTCGTTGTAAGTATCGGAAAGATTGACCACTGTCTCAGTTTGGGTTGTAATATCGTAAATGCATGAGTAGATATGTGTCTGTCGAGTGTCGGAGAAACCCGTTCAAGAATTCGGAGAACTCAGAAACAAGAGAGAGAACGAGTTACGAGAGAGGAACAACTGTGTTAATTGTACAACGAATGTAGACGATTACATGGGTTTTTATATGTAGTAGTTAGGAGAAAACGAATAGGAAGTTCTGAAACTAAGATACTTGTGAAATCGAAGAAATGATTAATAGAATAGGGAAGTAAATAAAAGGAGAAATGGAAAGGAGAACATGACGTATGTTTTTTTTAGGAGATTTTTTGGTTCGGACTTGTCGCGAGGATCGTGACATCGAGCAGGTAGAAACAACTTGGATTCGTTTCCACTATTACAGCTGCTTTTATATTATTGTACTAGAATCTGAATACATTATATACGTGAATATACGTTATTGCGATATGCTGCGACAATCTTCTACAAGTTCAGTAGATATAATGAATAAGACACATACAGAAAGACCTCGCCGAGATGACAATATCTTGAATCCGGCATAAGCTCGGCGTTACTTGATGCCTGTCCACAATTGTGATTAAATCTGTGAATTTAGAAAAGCATGTATCTGATTGAAAAACTCTGCAAAAATTCCATTGTCAAATTTCCACTCCTTGATTTATAAACATCATGTTGGACCCCTGACGATGCCACACGCACTCATTGTCGGGCCAATGTTGATCCTCTGTGCAACACAATCAAATGGACCATTGTTCTCATACTAATGTACATTCAGACCTGTTCATAGACAGCATCTTCAGTCTCTTGTAGACTGAGTGATATCAACTCATACTTGATCGTCAATAATCGTACTGTTCGGATTTTACCGCGTCTCCCCATCAACGCGATAGCTATTTTAATTAACTACGTAAGGAAAAAATCGTGATCAATCCAAATCAATCCTTCTTCCTTCTTCACCCCATTTCACCCCATATGTCGTCCTCCTCATTGTTAACGTTGATCAGCCATCACAGCGCCCGCTGTACTGTCCTTAGTCCGAGTTTTCGGTTTGGTTATTTTTACCAACAGCGCCCAAGTGCCATAATACCGTTTCTCGTCCGATTTGGAAGAATGTGATGTAACACTTTGAGTGTCTGGAGACTCTGAATAGTGAAAATTCCTGTGTAAATACCTATCTTAACGACCAAACTCTAATTCAATGTTCACACGTATACCATGATATTGCCATCCCCGAGCAGGGCTATAGTGAAAAGGATCCATCAAGGTGATGTGGTTTTCAAAAATTGGGGTTTAATGGATTTTTCGTACTGATTGTGAGCTAACTATTTGAAAGAGCGTTATTTGGGTCCAAACTCAGGAATCATTTAGACGCTCAATTTACCAAAAAAGAAACTCCGGAGGGAGGTCAAAGATCAGGTCTTGTCTCAAGGACCGGTGATGTCCGGAGAAACACTGTATGCAGTTAAGGAGTTGTTATTCGGTAATGTACCAGTGAAGCTGTGTGTCAGATTGTATATAACCAACTTGAGAAAACCCAAAACAAGCCGAATAAATTTCTCTCTCACACACGGCCGTTCCCACTGTTGCCTCTAAAAATGGTGGATGCTCTCCAATCTCTCGGAAATCCGTAGATTACATCCTTATTACCAACTCCCACCTGGATCATATCCGTTTACATACATAGTGGTGCCGAAACCATTACAGAGACTACATATACGAGCCTGAAAGTGATTTTAACAGTCAGGGTTGCGGGAAAGCTTCAATTGTTACAACGACTCTGTAGCAACGCCACTGAGCGTTGTGGCCCTCCCTCCCCCACAAACTTACATACCCCGATTTCCACAGACCTTATCAGAAAGAATCACCCTGGACACGTCCCTGACGCGGCTTTTTTTTATCGGATTTGGTCATGTGTGGCACCCGCATCTTGTTATCATTTCCGAATTTGGGTTTCGTATATTTTTTTTGGTTCCGGGCCGTTTACTTCCGTGTTTGCTTCCGTCGCGTTGTTCTCAAGGTTTATGGTAGTACAAATTTCAACACATGTCATGTAAAATTACAGAGAAAAAAGAAGAGAGCAAGGAAAGAAAGAGAAAGGGGGGATACGTTTCGCACCCATCGCTGTAGGTGGTCCTTCGAATATTCACAATTTTTTTTCTTTATTTTTTTTTCAAACCCGCATTCTCTCCATCAAGTCGTCAAGTTCCTCATCGCGTCGTGTTCTTACGACCGCATCAAGGGGCATTACGGCACCCATGAGCCATCCTAACGAAGGAACTACCCTTTTGCCCTGGCTCTGAAGGGCTAGCATCAACACAAAAACAACGACGATCAGACGTCATAGTAAGTACGAGCTCATGACACGCAATCATACCTTTAAGATGCTCATATCGCGCTATTATCTGCCTGATCTGGGGCCCGGTAAATGGTAACACTGCGCCCTCTGTCAGGGCGATTTGGGCTGTAGAGGCAGGCTGCTTGAGCGCTGCGATTTCCACGATAGGAGGGGGGAGGAACCCCCGTGGTGCGTACCGCAGTGTAGTGCCCGCGTGAAAGCGGCTTCAGTGTTTGGAGGGAGTTCCGGATGGTGTGAGGGATATTCAGCGACATGTGACCAGAAGTATTCGGGCGAGTTTTTGATTTGCAGCCCTTCCAGCAAGAGAGGGAGTCAGAGGGAGTGTTGACTTCCCGGAGAGATAAAGACTGACCATGTTCTTCCGTCCATTCATATTCGAGCCCAAGGCTCCGAGAGAACATGCCGATCACTGCGACCTCCTCGGTGACGTCGTACAGCACTAATTCCCAGTCGTCGGGCAGCCGTGCCACACTGCCATTCAGGCACTGTAGATGGTCCTCGCGAGCATCGAGGACGTGTTGTAACTTTTCAGGATCGCGAATGTCGTCGGGAGTGATCAGTCGTAGTCCTCGGTGGTAGTAGTAGATGTCGCCGTTAGGGTGTTGGTGTTGCTCCCACCCGGGGGGCACTGGGAGCTGACTGTGTTTTTTTTTTCTTTCGTGTCAGTAGAGCCGCTGCGATCTTCCAAAAGGTTTGTTCACTACCTCGTTCCGTTACCTGTCTGGAAACTCTGATAACTAGTGGTGGGAATGAACCCCATGCGCGACTCATCAGTGAGGGCAGCTGGGGGTGTGGACGGCGACATCGCGAGTTGCTGTGGTAGTGGCAGATCACATAGTATAAGAATTCGCGCAAGGGCGCACGAGGGCAAGTTATCAGTTCGGCTAACACTAGTCCTAAATGAACGGGAGAAAGTCGACAGCCTTCTGAGGGATGCATGAGGATGCTTGACCGTGACAACTGGCAGATGCTGTTCGCAAGGTTCACACACACACACCGGCAAAATGCTGAGGCGAATGCTTGGGGCAAGTTTGTGTATACATATTCAGTATAATTCTACGTAATTAACGAACGGGGTCGTGGACCCCCTAAAAGGCTCGGTTGAAAGCTGTTCCAGCGCGCTTGAGCTCGGATCTGCAGAATGGCCCCACATTCGCTGATCATTTATGTAAGATTCCTGTCTTCGCTGGACTTCACGGTGCTGTAGCGATCGATGGCTTCGGTTCAATTGAAAAAATATAGATTGTTATGCCTACCAGAGACGATAGGAAAAGAGAAAGTACTGACATGCACTTATGTCCGTGGTCTCAGGTCTCCATGTCTTATCCGTGATGGACATGAACCCTGTGACATTCCAAGAAAAGTTCCTGATGTTTGGAGTTTTTCCGGAGTCAAAAAACACGAGTGATGGTCCAAGACGACAAGACGAGCATTAGCGGATTGAACCAAATCTTGTCCACTTCCTCTCTTAAATTATTTGATGAGAGTAGTGGATCTGCTATAGGAGAAAACATTGAATGGTGCCGCCGCATTCATGGAAACATATATCAATGTTCCAAAAGGCTTCCTTTAGTTGTCTCGTGACTGGCCGATTCGGACTCCGGAACATGCCATGCAAGAGTTGGACTGGGCTACATATTTTTGGGCCAAATCTACCTTGACTGTTTCACAGAAGCAAAGCACGAGGGTCCTGGAGATGATCTTGAAAGTCAAATGACATAAGCTTTGCAGCCCTGACCTCGAGTAATGCTGTCTCTGACGCCGGCGGACATTGCAACCCTCCACATGTCCTTGTTCTTCACGGAGCTATTAGGCTGTCATCCCTGTCTATTTTTTTCTGCTCATAGGAAGCCTTGGGAATATGTTTAGCGAAAATTGAGGCTGGGAAATTCAAAATGGATCAGCGGCCATCAGCGTTTCCCATAAAGTAAGTCATGGGGGTGTCGTGGGATTGACTGTGTACTGATGGCTTAAAAGTAGAACACGGTTACTGTTTCTTCCATAGCCGTCTTGCGTCCCCTTAAGAAAGAAACAGTTGTCTTACCTGTCCAGCGGTCACTCGCTACCAGTAAATTCCAAGGTTGAGTTTAAGCAAGCATTAGTATGGCGGGCACAAATAAGAAGCTGTGGTATGCGCAGCGTACACTTGCTGAAGGTGAGCTCTCTTTTCGGGTAGCAGTCAGCAAGACTGAACTGACTCTGGATACAGCGGATGCAATTATCACTGCCCCCGGAAATATGCACGAACTTGAGACACGTTACATCGACGGACGTCTACAGCGCGTATACAAGCGCCTCTGGCCGTCGCTACGCACGTTCTGGCTCTTAACCGCCGCGGAACATGCACCTTTGACCTATGTTGTCCTTGAGAAGCAACGGATTTCGTATAAGCAGGCATTTGAACAGTCGCTGAAAGCCGCAGGAGTTTTCAGAGATGTGTATGGTGTGAAGAAAGGTAAGTTTGCTTTTCACTTATGAGTTTTGTTGCTGGATTGAGTTAAGAATCATGGCACGCATAGGTGACCGAGTTGGGATATGTTCAAGAAATTGCCCGGATTATGTGGTTGCGTTTTGGGCGTGTCGTGAGTCTTCAGTAGACCGACCTTGTTCGTATTGGCTGAACGATTGACACACAAGACCTCATCGGTGCCGTCTCCGTTCTTGTTAATGCGTAAGTGGAGCCCAACCGGATAAATCAATACTTACAACCTTCTCTTTCTCGGTATATAAAGCTGGCTACCTCAGAAACAACTCCTGTTCTGTCTCGTTCATACAGATTGCAAGGTCATCATTCTGGATCCCGAACGCGCGGACCGTTTGGAAGGATGTGTCGAGCAACTCAAGAAAGACGCCAAATGTAATGGCATAACCGTGTTTAACTCCCACGAGGGTAAGGGCAAGTGGAAAGGGATGGAGAGCTGGGATACAGTGCTTGCTGCGTATAAAGGAGACACAAAGGGGATTGAGACGGGCAAAGGAGAGGAAGAGATTCTGCCAGAGGATAATGCAGTTATTCTCTTCACCTCTGGTAAGCTATGATAATAGTTATCATCGTGCCTATTTCTGACCGGAGCAGGCACTACTGGCATGCCGAAAGGCGTGTTGAGCACCCAGAGACAGTTTTTGACAAATCTCCCCAATGTACGACATGAAAAGGACTCATACCATGTTACTTTTGACTGAACCAATTGGCTCGCAGTGCTTCGTCGCTGGTTTCAGAGCTGCTTTGCGAAAGGGAGACAACATACTGCTAGTCAAACCCACGGGACCCCAAAAGGGATCTTTGCTGTCCGTACCTTTTTTCCATGCTACAGGCTCGACAAGCCGACTGGTACGTCTATTCTTGGATAACGTGTATGCGTGCACTATACCCATGGTCGGGTCCTTTCACAGATGATGGCTACGATAGCAGGCATGAAGGTCATCCTTATGCGCAAGTGGATACCAGAAGAGGGCGTCAGGTAGCACATTTACCCTATAGGCGGTGTAGCCAGCATGATTGACTCCTTTTATCAGATTAATAAAGGAAGAAAATTGCACCGCAGCAGGCGGGTATGTCGCAGAAGAACGATACTGGAAGTTAGATACTCAACCGTCCATGCAGTGTTCCTTCCATGGTCATGGACCTAACAGAGACATCCCTAGCTGGTTCTGGGTATCCACTCGAATCGTTTTCTTTCGGAGGCGCCCCTTGCCCCGAAATCCTAGCGGAGAAGGCGATGAAGTCGTTTCCGACGGCTATTCTGTGCGTGTCTGTGCTTGCTGATCTCTAGATACGCTTACCTTACGACAATGGGTTTTCCCACAGAGGTCAGGGGTATGGGTTGACAGAAACAAACAGTCTCGCCGTGGGGATCAGTAGGTATCTCGGTGTTTTAAAAGTTCGAGTACTTATGGAATTTGTGACACACCTAGGCGGGGAAGACTGCCTCTCTCGCCCTACATCCACGTAAGTCTCGTACACTACTGAAGCCGACTTGAATATGATGATAAAGATCTCGACATAGCGGTCTGCCATCACTAGTCAATGACCTCATGATAGTGAGGGGAGACACCGTTATGCCTCCGGGTGAAGTAGGGGAAGTTTGGATTAGGGGCATTAATGTGATGAAAGAATACTGGCGTGACCCAGGTGGGCAGTTTTTCACCGTTTTTTAAAGCCAGTTCACTCATAAAGGCCAAAAATAGAGGCGACAGAGAAGGCAAGCGTATTTCGTAGAAGGTCGAGGTTCTTTTCTGATTGAAGTCTAGGCGGTCACGAAAGATGGGTGGCTGAAGTCAGGAGACCTTGGCTACCTGGACGAAGAAGGCTACCTTTATATCAAAGATAGAAGTGAGTTACATGCTGAGTATATTAATAAATCAAGCTCACGGAGTGGGACCGATAAAGTTAAAGATATTATCATCCGTGGAGGTGAAAACATCGTAAGACGCTTATTACGGGTCACTTACCAAGGGTACTGATAAGACTCGAAGGATTCTTCGACTGTGGAGAATGCGCTATATGCAGACGCTCGTATAATGGAGGCAGCTGCAGTTGCAGTCCCTCACGAACGGCTGGGAGAAGTTGTAGCTGCAGTCGTGGCTGTGAAACCGGCGTTTAAGGGTCAAGTGACGGAAGCTTCGCTGATAGCCACTGCAGCAAAAAGGTAGCTTATTACGTCCTACCCGCTCGATAATACTGATGCAGGAGTCTTTTAGTCTTCCTAGATTCGCAGTGCCAGTTATGGTGGTTATCCAGGATGAATTACTTGGTGCGCACCTTGTTCGACTTTATCATGACTTGTTATCTTGACATTCTGCTGCAGAGAAGAACGCGTCGGGAAAAGTTGTGAAGACGGTTTTGCGTGAGATGACACGAGATATTTGGCAGAAGAGGCAGAGCGAGCTTAAAACGAAGTTGTAAAGGATGTACCATAGATTGTTGCCCCTCTTGGTTTCAGGGCGAAGAGCTAAAGAGAGCTTGTGATCTTAAACGCATTAGGCAGGAGTAAGTGCACGTGATCGGTCGCGGGTCGGGGGTGTTTAGTAGTGTTTGGCTTGACACGATTTCTGCCAGTGTGCGAGGTTTCGCAAAAAAGAGAAAGGCGGCGTCCTTGCTTCGCCCACTGACTTATGGCGGTGCACGACGCCACACTCTCAGATCTTCAGCTGCATGATATTCTCAACAACCTGTCTCCATCGCCGACGCCCCTCCGGCTAGACTCTTTTCAGAACAGACCGCGTAGTGTTACTCCTGAGATACTCACAGAGGCTGATATTGCTCAGATACGCCGCCGTGTTGTCGAACTTAAAAACTCATCTCAGGGCTTGGTTGATCTAACTGAAAGAGAGACAGAGCTGTTTAACATGGTATGGAGGCAATGAGACTTGTGACAACTGGATGATTAAATGTTAGTTTAGGTATTGCGACTAACAGAGTCGATGTTAGTCGATCCAGACCAGCTTATACGCCAGGCTGAAGTAATATCTTGTCTCACGGCTCAGCGCGATTTCTTAATCTGCCGAACTGAAGAGGAACGAGGGCACTGGTTGTCACAGCGGGACGGATGGGATCGTATGGCAGAAGCGCTTGTTGCTCAACGGAGCAAGTCGCTGTCCGGTACAACCAAAGAGGTTATTTCCTCTTTCTCGAGGTTGTTCGGTTACATGACTCACAGAATTCTCAGGATATCGACAGGTACTGTGCAGCATACCAGTCTGAAAACAAAAATTTGCGGGAAAAAGTTCATTTCCATACTACATGACGACTAGTCCAATCTAATCACCTACTTTAAACAGCTCAGCGACACGTCAACTCGTCTACAGCATCTTGAGTCTGAAATCACCAAGCTTCGACCCATACTGCTAATGCAGCCCGTGACCACAGCGTCGGCAATCTCTCACCATACATCTCTCCTATCAGGAATTCCGTATCCCAGTATTCAGGCTGCCGCAGAGAAAGTCAAACCAAAGAAGAAAAAGAAAAAGGAACCCCGTGTTCCTGTTTTTTCTGCCCATGTCACAGAGGAACAGGAGCTGCAGGGGCAAGTAGAAATCCAGCCTATGGAGGGTGTCGAGAAGACATCTGTTTCTAGCTCTTTCTTCCAGTTTCAAGCACAACCCATCCTTCCCCCTACCACCCAACCAGTCTTTACTGGTGACCACTATCGCAAACCTACAGCAACACCGGTAGGCGGACCTCTCACGGCCCCTCCCACTACCCTTGAATTTCAAGTATCAACGCCCGCTCCACAACCGCCCAAAACAGTTCGCACCATCCGCCGACCCTCCCCCCAACCGGCCAACACCAATCCAAGTACCTCGACACCCGGACCTCTCACCCCCGGGCGCTCCGGTCCCGTAGCCAAGAAAAGCAAACGCAGCGTACCTCCCATGTCTCTGACCTCGGACGCACGAACTGAGCATCTCCTCCTTGCCGCACGCAAGATTGGTCGCGAACGTGCCGGAATCATTGCTGGATACGTCCGCGACCGGCAAAAGGAGCTCGAGATGCAAAAACACGAGCGGGAGCGGGAGAAGATAGCGCGCGAGTTCGAGCGTGAGCATGCTGAGAAGGAGCGGCTGGAGAGGATTGCGGAGCGTGGGACAGGGGGGCTATCGTATTATCGTCGGGATGTGGTTGAGGCTGGGCCGAGTAACAGCGGCAAGGCGATGCCGGAGAGTTTACCGCAGACGCCGAAGAAGAGCGGGAATGGCCTGCATTTGGGTGGAAATCCGAGTGGGAGCCCTGCTCCGACAGGTCCGCACCTAAGTACTGCGTACGTGTCGACCGAGGCGCCGCCGAGAGGGAAGGGTAAGGCGCCGCAGAAACCGCAGATGACAAATGGGAGTGCACCAGATACGTCCCAACAGCGGCAGAAACAACAGACTAATGCAGCAAGTGCATCAGCAGTCCAGCAGAGTCAGCCACAGACCACCCCATCGACGCCTCTATCGTCGCTTATTGATGCTGCGCGGATGATTGACGGCAACGAAGAGACGAGTGTAGCGCATAATGGAGGTGATGAGAGACGAAAGGATGGTATCAACGGCAGCTCTGAGGCACATGGAGGGATGTCGGGGCGAAGACGAGGCATTGCGAGTGTTGAACAGTCGGAGAGTCCTGCCCCAAAGCGGAGGAGGATAGCAAGTGCCCGTGCTGCGGCCGCTGCTGCTGCTGTGACCAAAAGCAGCAGCAGTAGTAGCCGAAACGGGAGTGGATCTGGGTCTGGATCTGGTAGTAGGAATGGGAATGGTGGAGAGCGGGAGGACCTTGACAGTGCGATGACTGCGCTTCATGTTCTAGCTGATCAAGCAGCAGCTTTCAGCTCGCATGATCTCAGGGGGAAGGGTAAAGCCCGGGAAGTGCAGGACGAGGAGGAGGTCGAGGCTGATGATGGCGAGGGAGACGCGGATTACGCGCCGATGAGCTCGAACGCGGGAAGAAGAGGGAGGAGAGGTCGTCAACCGGCGAAAGAAAAAGAGAAGGAGAAGGAAAAAACCAAGCCAAAAACCACGATAACACGGAAAACGCGCGGGAAGGTGGCGATCGTCACCTCTGCAGCTGCACCTCGACTTATATTGTCTTCTGCCCCGAAGCTATCTGACGGACAGAGTAGTGTGCACCCTCCAAGCGGCGGAGGTCCAGTCCCCACCACTCCCATGGCAGGCGGTACAAGTTTTCGTAACGACGAGTCGCTAGATCCAGATCCGGCGATATCTTCTCAGGTTTCGCAGTTTGGAAAACAGGACAGAACATTGACCTCGACCACTCAGAGTCGACCTAGACGTGGCAATAGTGAAGAGGAAGACTTGGCCGGAGCCCTCCTTGAGCTTGCACCTCCTATCGAAATCAATTCGAGATCTCTGCCTACATCATTATCTAATGATGCCTCTGGGACACTACAGACCCGACCATCACGATCAGAAGAATTTAAGAGGGTTTTAGCGCTAACGACGTCTGGAGATCCGTCCTCATCAGATCCTGTTACGGTCGCTGCTGCTGAACGTAGTCGATCGCCCATGGACGTCGACAGACCACAAACTATTGGCATGTCCGAGGAATTTGGGGCTGACGAGTCCGAACCTGGCGTTGAACCGTTGCTCCAGCCTGACACCAATGAAGACAAGAGAACCGAGCCGGCCTTTGGAACTCTTGACAGTGTCCCACACGGCCTGTCGTCAAATGTGAAAGATGGGGGTGGTATTGAAGACGGTGAGGCTGATGCTGAGGGGGAGGTTGATGCCGAGGGTGAGGTTGATCTAGAGGATGAGTCCCCCCCATCTCAGACACTGATTGATTCTACGGCCACTATCGGCGAGCTGCAATCATTGCCTGTTGATGCCCAGCGGGCTTCCGAACAGCAGGCATGACCTTGACGGTATGCTTCTTTAGAGTAATGTGGCTCTGGCGCGGCCTACTACTTACTGGTCTTTGGCCCATTGCGTTTTGCATTCGCGTCCTTGAACCTGGGCTTGGCAGGTCAGACAATGCTCAGGTAAGTTCACAATCTTTGGACTCGAGCTCAACTTGCTAATAATTCAAGTTCTAGGTGATTTGTTTTATCTACGTTACTTTTTTCGATATACGATCTTGGAGTTAGTTATTCAATGCGGTATTCTATTGTAACATCTTGTTTTGGCCACATTATATTGTTCACGAGGATTGCGTTTTAGTTGAATTGCACGGCGTTAGTCAAGGTCAGACTTGCGTCCAGTCCAACGATATCGATTCCTATTCATGGAACATCAATTTCGCCCAGATCAACTCAATGAACTTGAGCAATTGGATTCAACTCCTGCATCCTCAGCATCCGTGAATGGGTAAGTTTTGAGGCCTGGAAATGCAGGGATATGCCAGACGGAGAAGCCGAGCTTTGAAGCTTACATACTAGGTTATACAAGGCAATGTGAAATCGGCTCCGCGAGGACCCTGCAGTCAGGTTTCTGCTAGACCCTTGTACGAACAACATATGCATTGACGGACAATTCGCTGGCACAGGACGTCAGATTAAACCCTGACGACACTAGTGTATAAACAGATATCTTGGGATCGACCGGTGATTTTCCGTTTAGATTGTCCCAACAGAAGGCCAAGGGAAGAAACGGCACTTTTTTTTATCTCGCATGCGTCTTACGAAGTATATACCCTAGTAACTGACAAGAATGTTTTGGTGTATTAGATCAGAAACTTGTCCTCGCGTGGTTTATTACTTGGAACCTCGTGCCCCAAAATTCAACGTTGAACGTCCAATCGCCAGGCCTCAGGGTTCGTAATGCATCTGGCATTTCTCGGGTCAGGGAAATCCTTGTTTTTGTTAAGCGTAACGGAGTCAAGCAAACTCATCACATACATGTTGAAATGGGCGCCTCGCTCGTGATTGTCTCATGGCTTACGTTTTTGTCGGAAAAGACCCGGCATATAGTAATGCTTTTATTGGTTTCATTTTTTAGAGAAAGCAATATTTTCCTAGCTGCCTTCTGATGTCTGTTATCTATTTGCGAGAACAAGGAAGGACCTGGTTGAATCTATACGTGCATATGTATCATTGCGCTATTGATGCGGTCTCCGCTGAGTGTCAGAACAAGGAAGGACCTGGTTGAATCTATACGTGCATATGTATCATTGCGCTATTGATGCGGTCTCCGCTGAGTGTCAAGAACACATTGCCAAGTTTACCCGAAATCCGATACGAACCCACTCTCGTCAACTGCTCCTGCAAATCCAAACTTTGCTCCTTTTCTTTCTTTCATTTTTTGATATGCAATTCATGGACTCAATTGTCTTAGACTTCTCCTTACTCTTTATTTTCTCCTTAACTTGTTTCTCCTAAATAATTTACTATATAAACTCCTGTATTCGACTTCATCCGTTAGGCAATCAACACAGTTGATTTTCGTCTCGCTCTGTTCGAACTCCCAAATCTTGTCTTAATCAACCTGGAGCCCTCCTGGAAGAATTCGCTGCTTACTTCATCCTCTATTCTTGACACTGAGCAAATGTGTGACTGGGGACATTGACGTTACGCGCTTAAGTGACTTACTACAGTCACCATGGTCTTCACGTCCCCTCCGGCCGAGGAGATAACAGGCGAAAAAGTCATCAGATACTTGCAATCCAGTTTAATATTATACATGTGGTTATCATGCTGCCTCTGCGATTATCTCCAAATAGAGAGACCTCGAGTTGCAACGCTTCGGCCTGCCATCACTCAAATATTCGGGGTTCGTAGACAGATACTTTCAGCTGATTGAATGGACAGGCGTGACGAAGTCCGTTTCTGCATCATCTGGGACGTTGACCTCAGTTTGCCCCTCCATAGGCACGAAAGATGGACAGAGGCGCGTCGGGCTCGAGTGTAGGCATATATGGTTTCGACTTACCATGTCAATATCGGAATGGATGAGTTGCGTCGTTCGTATGGTATGGACACCGACATGCTTTGCGCACCCTTGTCATCTAAAGCCATATAGAGAAAGTTTATTTCTTATGTAGTCTACTTACACTACTTATGTACTTATTGTAATTGGTGTCACGGATGCAATTGATCAAGCAGCGACCCTGGATCCGATCTTAATCCTCTCAGACATTCGCTGACGACGACAAACTTACCCCAGAATATCCTTCCCTACTTAGGCCTCTATGGACTCCGAGTCAGTAACCCCCGTCACTGGCTCCTCTACGCCGTCAGAGGTAGACACGCCCCCAGCACGCGCCAGCGAGGTCATCCAATTTACTCCGCGGCGCGCTATGGCTTCCTTCGAGAATCTCGTGGCGCTGGCCAATCATCAGGAGAGGCTGAAAGAAGCAAGAAAGATCATCTGGAGGGACCGGGGTGAGCCTGTGGCTGAGGTCTCGACGCTCCGAGCGTGTCTGGAACATGCAGCGGCGGGAGGATTCCGTTAGTGAGCTCGGTCATTGTGTCGGCTGGGTATTTAGCAACGTCGTTAGGCTCTGGAGCGCTTGCTGCAAGCATTCGAGCGTGTATCAACCTGGTGTTGGTCCTTCTGAGGATACACAAAGTGCCTCGGTGAGCGAGTCTCTAGTTGTATGGCTTTAGGCTTATATGACGTGTTTCAAGCGATATAAGGGTGCCTGTTGTTAGACATGCAGTTTTCGGCCTAGATACAGTACGATTTGGGCTCATGCTTGGTGCGTTTTCACCGGAAATTCCGCTATCAAGAACAACTGTGTCAACTCGTGTCTAGGAACATTCACTTCAGTATACAAATTCCTACTTAATGCCCTCCCTCTTCTTATTCCAGCATTGAACATTCCGACACCAAGGCGTCTACCCATCTTGAACACCGATATTTCCTCATTGTCCGAGACACCTTTCCTAACCGATGCGGAAGCAGGGAATGAGGGTCCAACGGCTGAGCACCCAACTACCATGCTTCGCGTACCTCTCAAGAAGCGGAGCGCACGTCTGTCCTTGAGTACCAACGCGCAACTCGTATTGATTAGGAAGAAGACGAGGAGATGGCACGCTGCGTTGGCTGGTGCTATCGCCGGTGGTCTTGCCATTCTATGGGAGAAGAGAGGCAGGAGAGGCGTCATCGCACAACAGCTATTTGTACGGTGAGGCCGATTTCTCATTTGTTTATTGACTCATGCTAATACTGTTTGATAGTGGGTTGCAGGGATCATATAACGCGTACACGACAAGACGAAACATCCGTGTTCCTCATGGAGACGTTCTCGTCTTTTGCCTGGCGTAAGGTCTCCCTTTTTTCTCAAGGACCCATGCCAATGAGATAATTAGTTGTGGCCAAATCATCTACGCATTTCTCCTTCGCCCCGAAACCCTTTCGCATTCATACAGAACATGGTATGTGGTTCTATACCATCAAATACGGGCGACTTTGCTCAACCAAAGCCTTCCAGGATCAGCGAAGCCTCCAAAGTACCGAAAGAATGCGTCAAGATGAATCTCAGCCTCGTCAGAAAAGGCACCTTTGACCCAGGCGACCTCGACAAGATAACTGTTCTCCCCGTAAGTGCGTTTCCGCTCTCGATTTACATTACTCACCTACCCTTATCATATTCGCGTTCCCGTATCTCCAGGATATAACCCAGACCAACTTAACTGATCTCCTCACCCTGCGCACCCAACTCCTCACCCGACCCGACCCTTCAGAGTACTTCCCTAACTACGCGCCATGTTCCGCCGTCCACCCCGCCCTAACGCACTGCAGTTCCGTCCCCCTCGATCGCTTCTTTGCCGTCTTCAAATGGATGCTACCAATCTACGGAGCACTGCACTTCGTGCCCCCGGTACTGTTCAAGCGTAAAGCCTTCGCCCAGGACCCGGGCAAGGTGCTTGTGAAAGCCGGGCTGGGAAGCCTGCGAAGCTCGGCCTTCCTTGGTGTTCTTGTCGTCATTTATCAAAGTATGTCCAACCTCCGCCCCGCCATGAGCGCTTGTCCTGTTCTAAAAAACTCTTAAAAATCAGCCATATTCTGCTATAAACACAAATTACACAAGATACTCACTCTCCTCCGGCTTGAAAACTCCACGAGCCTGTTTGCACGTATCCCTGTTCCGCTAGTCGAAGCTCTTATATCCAAGGTCTCGTTCTGGGCAGCTGGGTTTATGGCGGGTCTCTCGTTGTTTGTGGAAGAGAAGCGGAGGCGTGGGGAATTGGCGATGTATGTTCTTCCGAAGGGGCTAGAAAGCGTATGGGTAATGTTGCGAGGGAAAGGGTGGGTATTTAGGACGGGGAATTGGGGCGAGTCTGTTGTGAGTTTTTGTATGTTTTTCGCATTGGACATTCATGCTGATAAAGGGTTTAGCTTACGGCTTTGGGAATGGCAATGGTTATGGTATGGGTTTTTTGTGTTTCTTTTTTATTTGTTTTGATAAATGCTTATGCCGGGTTACAGAGTGCATATCAAAATGACCCACAGCATTTGTCGGGCTTTGTAAGACGAATATTGTATCAGTTCATTGGTCCTAATTAGTAGATGTGTCGTGCTTGTTGCACCTCTGGATTCTAACGTTATTCGGTTCACCTACTTATACTTGTAGAAACTACACCCATTTATATTCGAGTGTTCATACATACATCTGCATCAGAAAGTATGCATACATTCATTATCAGCAGTATAAATTGACTCCACTACTAGTACTCAGCTTATAGGACACAGAGGATAGTGGCAACAACCCTAAGGCTTCAGACTATGATGATGTTAGCAAGGACATCATCTTGGTGGCTGCCTCTGTTTATTGTTGCCTCATCAGCACTATTGATCAGACTATGATGATGTTAGCAAGGACATCATCTTGGTGGCTGCCTCTGTTTATTGTTGCCTCATCAGCACTATTGACGCATTTTCTAATGCTGCCAGGAACTGGAGTTTGGAAGGCCATGGGAATGTGCTAATGCAAATGCAGGATTAGTTCCTTCAATGATTTTTACATCTGTCATTGGCAAGATAGTAAGTCATATGATGGGATCAATTCTGCACTGAGAGCTGATGTTCTCTAGGTTAAGCAGCATGAATCACTGTAATGAGCACTATGCACTATTATGCATGTCTCTATTATTGATACATTGTTTCATGTCTAATTGGATACTTTACTGTACAAATTACATTATTATTATAATTGTCATGGCACTTGGCACTACTACAAGAATTTACATTACAGTTGACTGCTGAGCACTTAGCTAAGCAGTCTGGTTACTATGCTACTATTGTGATATCTACCTCCATTATATAACTAATAGCTAAGGTTGCATTACAAGAATAGGCCAAGCAGTCATTTGGATGTGCTAAAAGTAGGCACATTGTCAGACTTAGTTCAGAATAGGGTTGGACATGGTCCAGAAACCAGTCCCACTGCTGGCACTGGAAAGTATTTCCATTGGAAAATGTACAAAAGAAACCTGTTATACCACTTCTATGTGGTGTTTACCCAAGAAATATGTAAGCATTTTCTCACCAAAATATTTAGAAAAATGTTTATCTTTTTTTCAACTGTTTTACAAGGAAAAATGTCACCTTTTGCCACTGTTTTTCTGAATAAATGCTGCTTTTTCACACTTTTTTCCTAAAAAATGCACTATTTCTAAGAAAAGGATGGTAAAAAGATAGTATTTTTCATTGGGAAAAAGTTGGGAAAAAGGTCTAAAAAATGCACTATTTCTAAGAAAAGGATGGTAAAAAGATAGTATTTTTCATTGGGAAAAAGTTGGGAAAAAGGTGAAAATTTTTCTAACTATTTTAGTGGGGAAATTTTGATATATTTCTTGGAAAAAAACAACGTAGAAGTGGTATAACAGGTTTCTTTTGTACCTTTTCCAATGGAAATACTTTCCAGTGCCAGCAGTGTCCCCTGACACCTGCTGGATCAGGCCCAGAATATGGCTATTTTCCCAGATAAAGGGGACTTGCTTCCTTTGGGTGATCCTGCCCTTCCCATGTATGATGCTAGTTGCTGGCTGTCAGGGGACTTCTTTTTTTGGCCACTCAGAGTTTCCTGGAGGTCTCCAGAGACCTCCAGGATGGCCCACCCTTTGTCAGATTTCTCCAGGATGCTTCTGCACCATTGTAGAAGTACTATACAGTTGTTCTCATGCCTCTGCCTCCTGCACTGACACACCACACTGCAGCAGAGGAATCCTTAGACTTGTTCTCTTCAGATTTCCCTCTGCCAGATGATTAGTTATTTCTCTGTTGTATTTACTGTCTCTAATAAAACTTCGGATTTCCCTCTGCTAGTTGTGTGACTTAGCCACAACCTCTGGAGGTCGCCCTTACAGCAGAACAAGTCTCTTAATCCCAGTCTGGTAGCCCCTATAGCCACCAAATATCTCCCAGCTCTTATTTGTTGCTCCCCCACTGGTTTTAAGCACTGTCATTGTCTATATCTCAGCCTGCTGCTCCAGAAGCGCTCCCAGATGCCATGGCCTCTGGTGAGGAAGCCTGGACCTGCCTGCTCCACCTAGAAATGCAGGCACAACTCACTGCCAAACTCACCCATCTTTGCCAAACCACTGAAACCATCTCCAATTCTCTCTGCACCCTCCTCGAGCACCTCACCCTGGCAGAAGCTAACCCCCCACCATCTATCCTGCTGGCACAACATCCTTGTGCCACACAATCCTCTGTCCCAGTGAGAGAGCACTCCAGCATTCTGTGCCTGGTGACTCCTGACACATACAACGGTGACTGCACATCCAGGAAACACTTTCTTCAATCTTGTGTTACCTACCTCCAGCTCTGCAGCAATGACTTTGTCTCTGACAAGCTGAAAATCATGTGGGTCTTGTCTTATATGAAGTTGGGACAAGCAGCCACCTCCATGCTGAGGGTTTTTTGGTGCCCTGGCAGCATCTCTAGTTTTACAGACTGGGCTGAGTTCGAACAGGAGTTCCAGGATGAGGCCTTTTCCTGGAACCCTGCCAAAACTGCTGCACTGATCCTACAAGACAGGGATCAGTATGGCCAAGGGAAGCACTTGCTGGACAAGTACATCAATTTGTTCCACACATTAGTTGAGCAGGCTGAGTACCCTGACAGCCTGCAACTCTGTCTTACCTTTTGGGAAGGGCTCCATCTGACTCTGATAGAGTGCATTGACAATCTTGTAAAGAGATGACTGGGGGACAACCAGGTTCTTTTGTGGTACTGAGTGGCTCAGGAGCAATGGCAGCTCATGGAGCTCAAGCATGACCTCTGCAAGCCCATGCACTCCACGCTGCCTACATGACCACTCACAACTTTCCCCTGCCAGCTTGTGGTCTGGACACTATCTGTGGCAATGGTCAGGCCACCGGTGCCCCTGGCACTACCTCCTGGCACCCTGATGGATATGAATGCCTCCTAACAGCACACCCTTCTCCCCTTCTCATGTCGACACTGTGGTGTGCAAGGCCACTTCATACATCACTGCTCTAGAGGTTTTGAGGTGCGCTACCTCTCCCTGGAGGAGCAGGAGGAGCTACTCATGCAGCTCCTGGCAGCCAGGAATGCTGCCAGCATGCCCTCACTATAAACCCCCATCTCTGAGGAAGTGCAGGAGGATTTCCATGTCTCAGAAGGCCTAAAGGAGTGGAAGAAGAGTTTTTAGGGGCATGATGGGTGACCAGTTATGCCCCCATCACCTAGTGCTAATTGGTTTGCATGTTTGTTGGTAGAAAAAATTAATACAGTCTCTATTGACAGCTCTCTGCCCTCAACTGTAAGCACCACCCCTGCCATATCCAACAACTCTCCTCAACCCTCTCCGACACCTGCCTGAGCATGCCTCCTCCACTACTACATAGTTGCCTCCACTCTGTCATCCAACTTGCTCCAGATGAATGTGAAAATTGAGACAACTAACACACAACAGACCCAGAGCATGTCAGCCCTCCTGGACTCCAGAGCTACAGGGCTCTTCATAATGCCAGCTATGTAGAATGGCACCAACTTACTACCCAACTCCTGCTTGCCCCAATCCCAGTATACAATGTTGACAGTACTCGCAACAAAGCTGGGTCTATCAAGTCCATGGTGGATCTTGTCCTCCACTACCAGTCCCATGCTGAGCGCACCACCTTTGCAGTCATGAGTATCAGCAAGCAGAACATGATCTTGGGGTTCCCATGGCTCTGGGAGCACAACCTGGAGATTGACTAGACTACCAGGGAGATGAGCATGAGCCAGTGCCCCCAGCGCTGCATGGCATGTACAGAAGAAGTGAAGAAGGAGCGGCACACTGCTATGCAGGAATGCGCAGCTATCAGAGCATGCTGTGTAGGGCACTTCCTCTTTGCCAATCTTGACCTGCTGAACCCCCTGCCTCTGGCATTCTCTTGTAGGGAGGCCCTCTATGAGGACAACAGACACAGTGGAGGGGACCCCAGTCAGAAAGAGGGACATGAGGGGGAGTTCCTACTCATGCAGGACCTAGAGCTTCCAGATGAAGCCATCAAGGTAGGAGACTGCATCTATGCCACTATGCTGCTACCCCCACTGGTTGCAGAGGAGATCCAGGCCAGTCAGACCACCTTCCAGCAGTTGGCCCAGGCCTTTGCAGCCAACACCCAGCCCTGGGCATTTTGGGATGCAGTCCCCAACCACCTACACAACTTTGAGGATGTCTTTTCCAAGGCCTCCTTTGACTCCCTCCCAGAATGCAAGCAGTGGAACCACACCATTGAGCTCCTACCAGACTCAAAGCCTGCCAACTGCAAGGTTTACTTGCTTGTGCCCAGAGTGCAGGATGAGCTTGATGCCTTCCTTTGGGAGTATCTGGAGTCTAGACAAATCTGCCCCTCAAAGTCTCCAATGGCCTCTCCAGTGTTTTCATCAAGAAGAAGGATGGCTCCCTTCAGCTGGTCCAAGACTATTGCATGCTCAATGCAATGACTGTCAAGAACTGCTACCTGCCCCCTCTCATCTCTGAACTGATCAACAACCTCCAGGGTGCACACTACTTTACGAAGTTGGACATCTGGAGGGGCTACAACAACGTGCGCATCCAGGAGGGAGATGAGTAGAAGGCAGCATTCCAGATCAACCACGGGCTGTTTGAACCTCTGGTGATGTTCTTTGGACTCACTAACAGCCCTGCCATCTTTCAGACCATGATGAACAACCTCTTTCAGGACCTGATCATGGATGGAGTGGTCTGTGTGTCAGGGGACTCCTCATTTCTATTCTTTCAACACTATTTGTTAGTACTATTCTCAGCCCTTGAGGTGCTCTGGTTCTTTAGTTACCATTCAGACAAGTGTGGGCCCCTCAGCATTGCTTTCAGACTGCTTATATAAGCCATAGTTTGCCCCTTATTTGTGCAATTGTTTGTGTAGGCAATTTTTGAGTTTTTAAGGTTTTGTTGTACTGTACAGTTGTTTCCCATGCTTCAGAGGCCCCAGAAGCATCCAACCTGGCATAGGAAATCTCTAGACTTGTTCTCTTTGGATCTCCCTCTGCCAGGTGAGTAGCTATCATGATATTGTCAGTATATATTCTAATACACTTTGGATCTTCCTCTGCTAGCTGTGTGACTAGACCACAGCCTCTAGAGGTCGCCCTTATACTGTGTGTATCTTGATGACATTCTCATCTACACCAAAATGCTAGAGGAGCATCATTGGATCATGTGGATCGTCCTAGACCACCTCCGCCAGCACAAGCTGGAGAAGTGTGAGTTCAAGCAGATCTATATCAAATATTTTGGACTCATTGTCTTCCATAGCATGGCAGAGATGAACCCAGTGAAGGTGGCTGGCATCACACAGTGGCCAGAGCCCTGAAGCAAGAAGGAAGTGCAAGCCTTCCTAGAGTTCACCAACTTCTACCAGCATTTCATCTAGGACTTCTCCCATTATGCATGCCCCCTCTTTGACCTTACCAGGAAAGGCATCACATGGACTTGGGGCAATGCAGAGCAGCAGGCCTTCAATGCCCTCAAGTCTGCCATCATGTCAAAGCCCATTCTGCTCTTTTTGGATGATGACTGACCCTTCCATATTGAGGCCAACAGTTCCGACTTTGCAACCAGTGCAGTCCTCTCCCAGCAGTCTCTGGAGGATGGTAAGTAGCACTCTGTCACCTTCTACTCCAAGAGCCTCAATGCCATGGAACAAGATTATGACAACAAGGAGATGCTTGCAATCATCTGGTTGCTGGAGGAGTGGTGCCACTTCCTCAAGGGTGCCCACCACAAGTTCAAAGTCTGGATGGACTACAAGAACCTGGAGTACTTCTGGACAGCCAAGAAACTGAACTGTTGCCAGGCCTGGTGGTCCCTGTACCTTGCCAACTTTGACTTCATGCTGCACCACAAGCCAGGCCAAAGCATGGAGAAGCCTAATGTCCTCTCCCAGTGTGCTGACCATGGCTCCAGTGCAGGAGACAACAACAACATCATCCTTCTGTGCCCAAAGTTATTTGCCATTCACATGCTGGAGGGGGTGGCTGTGCAAGGAGACAAGGTCAACATACTCTGGGACATACACCGGGGTAACTGGGAAGGCTTGCAAGAAGATTCAGTTGCCAGAGCCACATTAGTCTGTATGTAACAATAAGTGGGGGCTGCAAAATAGTCTTCTCATCTTCCAAGGGCAGATATATATGCCCAACAACCCAGACCTCTGTAGATGCATTGTCAAGCAGCACCATGACTCCAGTGTCATGGAGCATCCCAGTAGGTGAAAACATTGGAACTTATCTTCTGGAACTATTGGTGGTTGCAGATGTCCTGCTATATAGGCTCCTACACCAGTACCTGTGACCTTTGCCTCTGAACAAAACCCTACTGACACCTTCCAACAGGTTAACTGCAGTCCCTCCCCATGCCTGCAGCATGCTGGAGTGTAGCCTTCATTGACTTCATTGTGGAGCTCTCAGACATGCATAGATATGATGCAGTCATGGTCATGGTTGACCTGTATGGCAAGCAGGCACATTTCATTCCAATGCACACAACCTGCTCCATGATGGGCATGGCCAACCTGTACCAGAAGAATGTCTGGAAGCTCCACAGTCTTTCCAATGCTTACGTCTCTGACTGGGGCCTCCAGTTTGTGGTCGACTTTTCCTGGGAACTTTACCGCCTCCTGCATGTCAAACTCCACATGTCTACCACCTACTACCTGCAGTCTGACAGTGAGACCAAGCATGTCAGTCAGGAACTGGAGAAGTACCTCCAGCTGTTCTGCAATGAGCAACAGGACAATTGGAATAAGCTTCTTCTGAAGCATATACTCACACTTATTACTCCACAGGCCACCAGACCAACTCTTACAAACATCTAGTCCCTGACCACTACTCTGCACAGACCCCCCATCCTGTCTACCCACCTCTTCCATACAAACTCCAACGCCTCCACCACCACTAGGCCTCTGATTCATCCCTATACGACCTGGGGCCCTCCACTCAACCTAGCCATGGCCCAACCCATGGAGGCCTCCTCATACCAGAGCATCCCAAGAGGTCTACCAGAGACCCCATCCATCTCTAGTGGACCTTGCCCAATCCCCTCCAGCAAAGGTCCCTTTGCTCTCACCCCCTATTACAGTTACCAATGCCCTGCCCCCCAACTCTGCAGACCTCCCAACTACAACTACCCTCCTTGGCACTACCTGGCCACCGCCCCACCCACACAGACCCCTCCGTTGCCAATGGGACAACGATGCTTTGAGGAGTACGAACATCAACAAGACAAGGTGCTTCACTCACTCAGGATTTCGCCAGAGAACTTTGCACAGTAGACAAGGGCGTTACTCATGGAATTTGGACACAACAACTTCAAAGGCACTCCAGAGGACTGGGCCCATTGCTTGGTCAAATTTAGGGATTGACTCACTTGATGAGAACTCCCAAAACAGACTATGGTAAAGTACAGGCGCAACACAATCCTCTGTGAGGAGCTGCAGCAACTGCTCAACAAAATCCATGCATCCCCCTCTCCTTGACTCCTCAATGACTCTGCAGACCCTGGTTGCTCAATTCACATCTAACAGGAACCTTCAGAACCAACTCCTGCAGCCACCGCAGTCCTGACTCTGGAGCAATGACAACAGGAAGAACAGCAGAATGTCTTGGCCATTCTCCGGTCTCTCAACTCAATTTGATCAGCCTGCTGCCCACACAGTAGGCTTATCGACTTGCTGTAGGGCTAACTCCATTCCTAGCACCTTCAAGATCAGGGGACAGCCCTAGAGACCCCTAAAACTGCTCTCATGAATGGACAATGCCTGACTCCTGCCCCTGGCAACCTTCAGAAGAATGGGCCAACACCCCTAGCATAGATGACATGCTGTGTTATATTGACGAGCTCACTCAAGATGACAACAAACAATGTCCTGCACCCATGACAACCCCAGCACCATCACCCATGACCACCCCAGCCCCCCGCCCCACTTTGACCTGCAGAACCCCCCATGGCCCCTGATGCAAGCTTGACCCTCCTGAGTGGAACACTCTCTGCGCAACCCAGCACCTGACCCAGCACCTGGCCCACCACAGATCAACCCAGCACTGTCAAACCCTCTCTGACCACCTCTGCTACCCCCAGTTGACCTCCGAGGATGACCCCCTGGCCCGCCATCCCCGCCACCCTCTGCATGGAGGCCTGGACCTCCCTTTAACAAAAACAAACCCCCTTGGGACAACAGACCTCTAGGCTGTGGACTCCCAGGTGAGCCACCTGGAGGCGGCCCTGCCCTTGGCACCTTTCCTCTCCAAGGAGAGGGGGAGTAACCATTATTATTACTACTACAATGCAGGACCCCCTCCCTGTAATGCAGCAGGACCAGACAATGCCTGCAATGCCCTCACCCATGAAAGATGCCTGGATATTCAGAAACCTGACACATTTATGGGCTGGGACCCCCAGAAATGGCATACATTTCTAACTCAATATCTTAATACGTTTCAGGCAAAGCCGCTCACGTTTCAGGTTGACAGCTCCAGAGTGGCCTTTGCTGCCTTGTACCTTCAGGGGATCGCCTTTGACCACTACACAGCCCTCATCCAGTTTGACCCCAACAATCTGGCACTCTCCTGCTGGCAAGCCTTTGTCAACGAGTTTTCTGGGAAGTTCAGGATCTACGACACTGTGGCTGAGGCTGAGGACAACCTTTTCAACCTCTGGATGTGTTTCAAAGAACACTTCACCACTTTTATTGTACATTTTGAGAAGGAAGCTTACGAGACAGGCTGGAATTATAGCACCCTCTGATACACCCTCTGCTGTGCACTGCCACAATGCATCAAGGATGTCCTCTGACTCGCCCTGAAAGAACCCTCCTATGACGGATACAAGGCCCTCATCATGCAAATTGACCAACACTACTGAGAAGATTGCAGCTAATACTTGAACTCCTGAGCCCCCTGAAATCTACAAGGAGGCCTGCCCTGGTCCTCTGGAGAACTCCTTAATCCCCCAAGCCAGAACCCTGGCCCTTCTTCTTTTCCCAGTGGCTGCCTCCTGGTAGGTCATGGCCCCCCTAACACTAACCCCAGCAGTGGCACCTGCCTCCAGGCCCAGCTCAACGCTGCCATGGCTGTCAACAATCCTGGCAACAGCCTGCACCCTGATGAGCTCCCAGAAGACCCAGACAACCCCAAACTCCTGCCCTGGTCCTCTGGAGAACTCTCTAATCCCCCAAGCCAGAACCCCGGCCCTCCTTCTTTTCTCAGTGGCTACCCCCTAGTAGGTTGTGGCCCTCCTAACACTAACACCAGCAGTGGCACCTGCCCCCAGGCCCAGCTCAACACCGCCATGGCTGTCAACAATCCTGGCAACAGCCTGCACCCTGATGAGCTCCCAGAAGACCCAGACAACTCCAAACTCCCTGACAAACAGGACAAAGAGCTCCAGGCTAATCAACTTTGAAAGAAGGGACGGCCTTGGATCAAGGTCCCAAAGGATGTGCAGGATTGACAGAGAAGGGAGGGTGCCTGTATACTCTGTGGTGAGAAAGACCACTTCATCTCCAAGTGCCCCCAACAACAGACCATGGAATATGCCACCTAGACTTTAAAGGAGAAGACACTACCTACAAGTACTCAGAAAATGGCCCAGCAATTTAGACCTGGAAGACGCACTAAATCATGGAATCAACCCCAATGTCTTCTCTGCTCCAGTTTCTCACCTACACTCAACAATACTCATACAGGACACCCTCACAGCTTACCTACCCTCCCACTCTTTGCACTCCCTCCTCCTAAAAACCTGCATGACCCCCTCAACACCCTCATTGACAGCAGCACCACAGACAATTTTATCAACAAGGCCTGGTCCTCCTCTGCCCTGGAGCCTGCCCAACAACCCCTAATCCCTGTCTGACTTTGCCTCTTCAATGGAGACACCTCCATGGCCAGAGATATCACTCATTTCATGCGTATGCCTGTTACCTTTGCCAATGGACAAACTCACGCTCTCCAGATGCTGGTAACCAAACTCCACTCCTCTGCACCCCTGATCCTGGGGCTCCCCTGGCTCTAGAACACCAACCCCCACATCAACTGGCAACACCTCACCCTCCACCTGAATTGAGAACCAACAACTGATGACTAGCAGCTCCCCTTCAACATTTTCAATTCTCCAAGCTCTGATCAACCCCGCAGGACTCCCTGGATGGAACTACATTGTTCTCTGGGCTCCAGTCTTGCTTGTCAAGATCCTTTGTCATCAATGCCAGGTTGGACAGTGCCCCAGAGGTGCTGTCAGCCCTCATCAACAGCAGAGCCACCAGAGTCTTTGTCAGCAACATCCTCAACCTCCTCCACAATCTCCTCAAGCAACCCCTCAACTTACAGTGACTTGACGGTATCCCCTCCTCCTCCAGCCCCATCAGGAGGTCTTACTCAGGGCACGTGACACTGGACAATGGTTTCAAATTCATATCGGACTTCCTGGTCATGCAACTTCACAACTCGACCCCACTCTCAACTGGAGGATGCTCACCATGACGTTTCCAGGACATGAGGACTACTCAATAACCACTGTACATCTCCAGGCCCTTGGAAGCAACCCAACAACCAAAACCCCAAGCCCTGGAACCAGTCCCAAGCTTCCTGGGCTGACACCCTTGACCACGCTCCCAATGCCTGCCCAAATCTGCAAGGCCCCTGACTGACCTCCCAACATTCCCCAGAACAAGTACAAGGGACCAAACTACCTGACCCGGTCTCAGATGTACACCCCTCCCATTTTGTCTTGCAGCCTGACACCTCCAATTGACCCAGAGGCACTTGACATTAAAATTATCAGGGCCACCCCCTTTGCATGTCTCATGCAGGAAGGAACCCTCACATTTCAACTGCACACCTCGCCCTCTCTTCTGGAAGAACACCTATGAGCAAATGCTACTTCTCTGGAGAAAAAGACTGAGGAGCAGATCTTATGAGAAGTAGTTCCTCCAGAGTACCATGAATTTGCTGACATGTTCTTCAAAGGAGATGCCAAGGAGATCTCCTCTCACTGTCCCTATGACCATACAATTGACCTCAAGGAAGGGGCCTTCCCACTCTTTGGCAAGGTATACAACATGTCAGAAACCAAACTACATATCCTCAAGGACTATCTTGACAAAATGCTTGGGAAGGGATTCATTTGCCCCTTGGCCTCCGCTGCCAGAGCTCTGGTTCTATTTGCCAAGAAGAAGGATGGCTCACTCCAACTTTGTGTCGACTACTGGAGACTCAATAAGATCACCAAGAAGAACCGCTACCCACTCCTGCTCATTGGCAATCTGGTGGTTTACACAAAAATTGACCTCCGCTCTGGCTACAATAACATCCGCATTGCCCTGGGACATGAGTGGAAAACCGCATTCTGCATGTGGTATGATCTGTTTGAGTATCTTGTAATGCCTTTCAGAATGACTAACTCTCCCACCACATTCCAATACTTCATGAATGACATCTTCCATGACATAAGCAATGTCTTCATCATTGTTTACCTGGATGACATCCTCATCTACTCCAACTCGAAGGAGGACCACCAGAAGCATGTCTGGCAAGTCCTTGAATGTCTCTGGGAACACAACCTCCATGCCAAGCTCAAGAAGTGCTTGTTCCACATGGAAGAGGTTGAGTATCTTAGCATCATAGTATCTCCAAATAGCATTTGCATGGACCCCCACGAGATCAAGGCCATCATCAACTGGCCACAACCCCGGAACGTCAAGGAAGTACAGTTTTTCTTGGGTTTTGCTAATTTCTACTGGAGGTTTAATAGACAACTACTCCAGTATCACAAAACCCCTCAACCGGCTCACATGCAAGAATGTCGCATGGAACTGGGATAGTAAGTGCCAGAGCATCTTTAACTTGCTCAAGGAGGCTTTTACAGTTGCCCCTGTACTCCGGCATTACGACCCTGCCCTCCTAATCATCCTGGAATGCAATGCCTCTGACTATGCCATTGCCAGGATTCTTTTACAGATGAGACCCGATGGTGGGGAACCCTGGCCAGTTGCCTTCTATACCCCATCTATGATCAATGCCGAGCTCAACTACAACATCTACAATAAGAAACTTCTTGCCCTTGTCAAAGCCTTCAAATAGTGGCGAGCCTACCTCAAGAGGGCCCGGCACTGGATTCAGGTCTACTCAGATCACAACAACCTGCAATACTTCACCACGACCAAGCAACTTAGTTGATGACAGGCCCAGTGGTCTAAGATCCTCTCAGAGTACAATTTCACAATCCAGTACTGCCTGGAACAACTCGGAGCCAAGCCCAATGCCCTCACCCAGCGACCCAACGTCTATCCTAAGAAGTTATTTGAGGTGAAGCGCAATGTGCTCAATCATTGCATAGTGATCTCTCCCAAACGTCTGAATGCCATACTAATTCTAAACAACAAAGGGATCCTAAGCCAGATCTGCCACACCTTCTGAGACAAGTACTTCACCAATCACAACCCCCGCAACCCCCTCAATAGAACCAACCCAGACCTTGCCTTCTCTTTGTTTCCTGATGAAAGACTTCTTCTCCAGAACAGTTGCATCTATGTCCTAGATCATGCCTGACTTTGATATGACGTCCTTTGCCAGCATTATGACCACAAGCTCCAGGGACACCCCAGGATACATAAGACCCTCCAGCTTGTCTCCTGGACTTATTTTTGGCCAGGACTAAAGAAGGATGTGACCCACTACATTCAATCATATAAATCCTGTCTCCAGGCCAAGGTCCTCCAGGCCAAGGTCCTCCAACACTGGCCCTACAGACTCCTGAAACCTTTGCCAGTCAGATGATGCCTCTAGTTTTCTATATCCATGGACCACATTGTTGAACTCCCAGAATCTGAAGGGTTCGATGCCATTTTCATTGTTGTGTATAGGCTGACTAAACAGGGCATCTTCCTACTCTGCCACACCATGGACACTGCCCCAGACTTTGCCTGGCTATTTCTTGAGCACGTCTTTATCAAGCACGGACTCCTAGACAACATTGTCTCTGACCGTAGCCCACTCTTTGTGTCCAAGTTCTGGACCTCCCTGTGTAAGGCCCTTGAAGTAAAGACTAACCTCTCTACCGCTTACCACCTGAAAACTGACAGCCAAACTAAAAAGATCAACCAATCTCTTGAGCAGTACCTTCAGCTGTACATCAACTACTTGCAGGACAACTGGCATGCCAAGCTCCTCCTGGCTGAGTTCACCTACAACAACATGCCGCACTCCACCACCAGAGTATCACTCTTCTTTGCCAACAAAGGGTACCATCCCTGGCTGACCCTCTTGCTCCAGGACATTCCATCGCATGCTATCCACAAGGTCATCCAGGATTTCTGGTCCCTTCACAAGTTCCTCTGGAAAAAGATTGACATTGCAAACCAGGCCTATGTGAAACATGCCAACCAGAAGTGGGAAGACACCCCTGATTGGGCCTCCAGGACAAAGGTATGGCTACCTCTGAGGACAACCCATCCTCATGTATCAGATAGCAGTGCATGTCCGCTGGAATACCATTCAAGAATATTTTGAGCATAGTGTACCCATCTGGGTATATTGCCATATTCTGGGCATGGTCATTAAAGGTATCATAGAATCCTTGTACATCCAACTTCTCAGTGTACTTGGCAGACTGGAAGGTCCCGCCTTGCATCCTATAGCATTGAGGGGTGCACAAATTGATTGTATAGTCCTGTAAGGACTCTCTTAAACGTCCAATTATACTGGATCCAGTTGACATGCAATACTGCTCATTGAAACCACCCCATGGCCTCTCCAGCCAAGAACTCAGGCAACACAAAAATTTGTTCTTGTTTTATACAGTCACCTCCATATAAACACATGGTGAGATGGGTACATACATCTATCTCCCAGTTCTCCAAGTCACTGAACTTGGATGTGCCTGTGTATGTGCAAATATGCCTACTATCTGCTCTACGCAGCTTCACCCTGTTGAGTAACTGTAAGATTACTCCCAAGGCATTATTGACAACTCAATGAAGGTGATCATGCATGGCTTCACAATGCATACAAATGGCCTCTTGCTGGCCTGGAGATTTAGTCGCTAAATCAGTGGCTTGGGGAAGTGATTTCCCTTGTCCACCCTGTGGTGGATGTCCTGAGCCTCCTTGACTGTGGGCATAATTGCCCTCATCTTGGAGAATTGATCTAGAGCGTTTATTCTGGCCTCTACCAGGGGCATCATGTCTGGTGGCACCATCTTGACCAAGGAAGTCTCCTCAATCATGATCATTGCGCTGTCCTGGTTCTGGAGAAGCTTGATTCTCCTGGCCCTGAGTTACAAATTGATGATGCATCTCATCAATAGGCTTAGTGCCCTTGAATACAATGCCCTGATTATCAATAAGAGACTGTCTCTTAGACCTGAGATTGCCATTGCACATACATTGATATGCAACTCTGTCACTCAATGTTTCTGCCATTGGCACACATGGCATCAAAGATGCTTCACTCTCTACCTTACAAGCAGTACTCATTTGTCCTTTCACACCCAACATTTCTGTCCTAGGGTTTTGGTTATGCATGTGCAGAGGCTCCTCATGCCACCCTTGTGCTGCTGGAGTATGAAAAGTACTCACCGGTCTTACTTCAGACACTTCCTGCACCCATGCTAGTGCTTCCACTAGCTTGACTCCAATGTCTTGATTACAATGTGCCAAGCATTCCTTGAACATGTGACTCCAGGGGGTTGACACCTCTGATTGCCTTGTGGCCTTACACTGTAAATACATCTGGAGTTCTATAGTGAGAACTCTCACCATTAAATCAGTATATTTAGTACTTGTCAGGGGACTCCTCATTTCTTCCTTTTCTTACTCCTTACCCCTTCACTCTCCCTTCATTCATTCTCTTATTTCTTCTGACATTATTTCATTTCACTGTTTCTATTCCTTCAACACTATCTGTTAGTACTACTCTCAGCTCTTGAGGTGCTCTGGTTCTTTAGCTACCATTTAGACAAGTGTGGGCCCCTCAGCACCGCTTCCAGACTGCTTATATAAGCCAGAGTTTGCCAGAGTTTGCCTCTTATTTGTGCAATTGTTTGTGTAGGCAATTTTCGAGTTTTTAAGGTTTTGTTGTACTGTACAGTTGTTTCCCATGCTTCAGAGGCCCCAGAAGCATCCAACCTGGCATAGAGAATCCCTAGACTTGTTCTCTTTGGATCTCCCTCTGCCAGGTGAGTAGTTATTATGATATTGTCAGTACATACTCTAATATACTTTGGATCTCCCTCTGCCAGCTGTGTGACTGAGCCACAGCCTCTAGAGGTTGCCCTTACAGTACTGAATACAGTGGGCTTCTCATGCCCTTGTCGCCTAAGTGCTACTATATGCACAGAAGCATAACACTCAAGTCATGCCTGGGTGGTGTATTTTATCATCTCTGGGTGTAGATCCCAGAACACCTGCAAGCGCACGGTGTAAGCAGTTTTCAACTGCTGCTCATCTGCTCTGGCGTTGTCATTGCTAGATGACTCACCCACCTCCTCCAGGAGATCTGCAACCTCCTGGACTTCCTCCACTGCTGGTGTGCATGGGAAGCAATTTTCCGCACTGCCTACTTCAGGAGTTGCATCCTTCTCTGGTACCTCCTTTATGCGGGCTTCTGCTATCCTGGTAGGCATTAAGCCCACCCATGGCCTGCCTGGCCTCACTACTCTGGCTTGGGAGCATAGGTCTCCCAGTCTGTACTGACAACTTGGCATCTCCTGAGGTGCCCTGAGTGTCTGTCAACTGCCTAACCTCATTAGGGGGTCTTTTAGAGGCTAACCAGCTGGAGCATCGCAGTCCTCCTGGCAGCTGCATAACTGAGGAAGTTAATCCCCCTGGCATCTTGTTCTGTGGCTGTTGCTGGCCCTCATGCTGCGAGCTCTCAGCTCTCTGGGCCTCGCTTTCATTTCTAGGCAGGTTGGTGCTCTGACCTCAATCTTGAGCCTTGGGTCTTGATTGACCCACATTGGACACTTGTGCATCCTGAGTGTCTGCTGGGTCTCCCTGTAGATCGTGGGCATTCCACCCACCGTCAGTGGTGACTGCAGGTATAGGGTTACTCATTGATCTCCTATTTGAAATTTGCATGATGTGGCTGTGCAAGAAGCTCAAGAAGCTGATAGAGTTTTGTCAACAAACTCAACAACTGATGTTGGATGCTAGGCAATAGATCCTAGCTGGCAGATTCAAAAAAATGTAACAAAGTTATGGCTTTTGTGATAGCTTAGTTCACACTGTACAGAATCAGACCAGACTGGTCTATTGACTATGTAGTGTAAAATAATAATAAGCTGCTTAGTAAGCAGCAATTGTAAACTATTTATAATATGTTTGACTACTAAAGTAAGTAAAAGCTATGTGGCCAATGCCATATAGCAGACTATGCTACACCACCAGCCCAGCATGGGATTTTAACTTTCCTTGATGTATCTTCTTTGGAATGTGTGCCTATTCCAACAATCCAAAGATTCAAAGGTGTGCCAAATCAGGCTTTCTACCATACCATTCAGTAAAGGAAATCTTTTCCTATAGAGCAGAGGTTGGTGTGATGGATTGGATGTACACCATGTATATAAAAGCTTCACCCCAGTAGCATAAGTCCATTTTTGCACTGTGTAACATTGACTTAACCATCTCTATTATGACAGCAATAGCACACTTGGCTATGCTGTTTTGCTGGAGTTGATACAGATTTGTGGTTTGATGCCAGATACCATTTAATATGCAGAACTTTTGTATAGTCAAACTAATGAATTTGTTTCCATTATTGGTTTGTATGATCTTGACAAACTTGCCTCCACTATGTTTGTACAATGCTATTGTTTCTCACACAGCATCATTCACCTCTTCTTTTCCTTTCAAAAGTTGACTAGAGGGAAAACATTTTCTGGCTTCAACCGTGACCATGGTGTATTGATTGCTGTCCCAGGTGGGTACACTCATTGGTTCTGTCAGGTCCATAACAAGTAATTTGTTTAATTTGTATTTAGTTTTGCTAGTATCAGGCAAAGAAGGCCTAGAGGACTTATCTTCCACACAACTGCTACAAAGCCTGTCAAACTCCTGAGGCAATTTTATCTTTATTTCTGTAACAAGCTGCCAGTCTATCATGTATTTAGTAGCATGTGGGCTGATATGACCCAGTTGTTGGTGCCACAAATGCATTGTGGACTCGCTTGCAATGAAGGCAACATTGTTGTCTGTTATCCTCATAATCATAATTTCAATGCAATAAAGTGTGCTGTGGGATCCTATGAGATTTGCATGCAGGAATTCTTGGTTATCCCATGAAAGACTAATGCCATAGATGAGTCCATTAATAGTGGTGCCAGCCTTTTGCAGTAATCCAAGGCTAATGAGATTAGCTCCAAGAGTAGGAATGTGCAACATGTTGTGCAGCTGAACATCATTAGTTCCTGCTGGAAGGTATGTTTGGAATGCAATTGTCTCCTTGCCAGTGACGGGCAATGTGTCCATGCCTCCTACAGAGATATACTGGTTCTTGATTCCTTGATAATTGATGTAATAGCCTAGATCAGCCACTATGTGGCACACTGTGGCGCTATCAAGGAGTAATCCTGTGGGCATTCTGTCATATGTAGCCATAAGCACTTTGCCAACCTCTCATGCTCCAGGTTCAACTGCTGATATAGCTATATTAGTGCTTCTGGAGCTCTTGGATGGCTTGGGCTTCAGACACTTTGGACTCCAATGTCTCTTCTCTCCACAATTGTGGCAGATGTCATTGGGTTTTGGCTGGCATTTAGTCCTGGCTAGCCTTTTAAACTTTACTCTACTCCTACTCAAATTGTTGTTCCTTTTAGATAGAAACACTAATGTTTTATTTGTAGAGTTATTCTCAAGTTATAGACAGATAATAGTTCTGTGGTTACAGTCTTGAGAGTCAGGGAGGTACTGCAGGATAATAAATTCTGCTTGACAACCTCCTAGGTGGGGGTATGAGGTAACAAAAGAAGCATGGTGTTAAGAATAGTATAATTGTCAATATCATGACCAGCTTCGATAAAACAGTGACAAATGTTCATATAGAACCCAAGGTGATCAGTCAAGGGTGAGTTACCATCCAATTTCTTTGCATATAGCTGCTGATAATAGTAGTGGACATTGATGCCACTTTGCTGGTCAACGTAGTTCTTCCGCATGTGTTCCCAGATCTTTTGGGAACTATCAAGGTCGACTATAGTCTCCTGCTGGGTATATTTGATAGCATTACAAATCAATCCCATAGTGGAGTCGTCCTTTTTGAGCCAGTGCTTGTATTTATCATAAGCAGTCTGCCAAGTTCAAAGTCTTTAGACTGTAACACCTTCCTCAAGTCGGATCCCTTTTTATAGATAACTTGAGGAGGCTAATCACCAGTAGGGCACATAGTGGTCATGAGGTCAGAGTATTCAGTGGGTGGTTTCGGAGGACGAGGCTCTCTCCCAGATACCACACCCCACAAGGCCTTAGCCTGCAAGGCTGACTTCATATTATCGGACCAGATATGGTAGTTTGTACCATTGAACTTTGGGAACTGTAGTGTTTCGGAAGTATTGGTCTCATTCGCGACGGTGGGGCCCATAACCTGACGCAGCATTATAGCGTAACGATGATATATTCGTGTACAGTAGACAATAAAGTTATAAACTGGAGTCAAATATCGAGAGATAATGTATAAGTACAAGTTTGGAATAATAGAAAGTAAATGACGCACCTGGAGTCAAATATCGAGAGATGATATGACTCCAGGGTGCGACGCGATATTTATAGCCGTGTATATAAGTATATGTCATACTATCGTAATAAAAGCATTACAATGAAATAACAAAAACATACGTGTATATGATATAGAAATGATGTCATAGATGACGTCTCGAAGCTATGCGTCACATTCCTCAACAATCTTGGCCTCTCCAATTACTGTCAGCTACTTGATTTTGTCGTCCTCGTCGTTTCTGCTTATCTGAGGATTCTTTCGTCTTAACTTGAGGCGAAACTACAACTGCTCTTTCTTACTGGGGTCTGTTTGTTACGAGAATACTCTTGAATCTTACTGGTGCTCGTCTGTCACTGGTCTACGAACTTTTGTTGTATCACGACAGAAGATATCTTATGCCTACACTGCTTCTCCACATTTTCCCTACCAAACCCGACTTCTATGCCTACACTTATCATTTCGCTCTCTCGACTTTGTTCTCGATCTAACTGTTAGCCCATCCCACTGCCACATAGTCCCATTTGGCCTTGAGCCGCTGAAGTTCATACTATCGATTCAAAGGTTGTACAATAGTTTGCGTCTTGGCCTTGTTGCGGCGTTTTGGAGGACTGAAGAAACTCTTGCCAAGGCCCCACGTGGTCGCCTGTTTGGCACGCGTTGGTATCTTAGGCGGCATAGGCAACGAACAAGGACAATTAAATTTACTTTGTTAAGGTTAAGAAGTCATGTATGGCATAGGTTAGGAGTAGAATGTATGGAGGTACGGTCGAGGCCAGTGGAGGTCGGAACCGCTTATCGAAATCGGAAATCTCATCCGGTTCTATTTTTGTATATAGAAGGCCAACCTCGGTCGAGGTTGCCTTCGAAGGCCATTTGTAGTTACCACAAGTACGGGGCCTAAGGGCACGAAAAGAAGCACGCAGTGTCCTGTCTAAGGAGCACCCAGTAATGCGGGGCTTAAACCAAAAAACAACGTGTCCTCCATGTGTTCCGCGATCTGTGGCGTCGGATCTTATCAACGCAAATATCAAGTTGTGTTCGGATTCACTGTTCATCTATGATGCTAGTGCCGGTGGCCGGCCGCCGTACCGCGTTGGAATCTAAGGGGCTGCTTAGGCCCTGCTCGCAGGTCCAGTTGGTGGAGATGGGAACACAGCGAGGCTGTCAGATTATTTCATCTATGTCACGTCGATGGCGGGGTTGCCTTAAGTGACGATTCTGCTAGGCGAGGTGGCATATTATAGCCATGTTAGTAAGGAATGGGAGATGTTGCCTGTTGCGGTGCAGGTTGTTGCACATAGGGGATGCAATGACTTGTTGAATCTTGTTGAAAAGCTGGCGAGAAAGATTGTTAGGATGCTGTTAAGGCAGTGAAGAATGCGTTTGATTTGGGGTTATGATGGCAAATCATGGGAAGTCATAGGATCTGTGCAGCTCGATGCCTGGTGAGAACGGGATCTGGGGAAGACAATAACATGAAACTTTCTTTAAACTTCTGACTATTTCTGAGTTGTTCAGGACTAGCTGAAATCAGTCACGGTGAGCCGCAATGTCCCATAATATGAAATGATATCACGACATTTTCCAAGTACCAGAAAGTTGAAAATAAAATCTCGTCTAAAAGAAGTAAGCTGAAAAAGTAGACCCTTAGAATGTTTCACCCCTCTTTTCGGATCGACTGTCAGTGCGTCTCGCAGCGCCACTACCACTGGCAGTAACATGTCAGATAGATATCAAACGTTCTGTGCTTCAGTTGACAATGTGAAACACACCATTCCTTATGGGCCATGGCTTGTACTTTTAACCTACGGAAGTAAAGTTGAAGCTCAACCTAGGACCTACATCCTTACTACTCGGGTCTAGCGTAGATCGTTTTTGATGATTGATTGAGTTAATTCGAAGGCCGGGGATCACGGCAACTGAGCTCTGAATCATACATGAAATTCTTCAAAAACTCTAGAAAAGAACCATGCACCCCTTGGAAAAATAATCCAACAACACTAAGACCTGAAGGTCTGTATCTACAGTGTAGTGTAAGACTGCTATCCTTCACAATCAACCTGTCCACTATCCAATGATACACATTTGATAGTGATACGCTGATAGGACCCCATACAGGATCAGCGCATCAACGGCAGGCTGCGGCAACACGGCACGGGCTCGGGATACCTTAGCGCGCGCTAACTAACCAATTTTGGCAAGATTTGATGGCCGCGCACGGCAAGAAGCAGATCCAATCAATGATAGCGCCGACGGCAGCCAGAATGACAACTGACAGATGGCATCAGTCACTGACGACAGCGCTTAACGAGAAGCCTGATGATCTATCAAAAACTGACGGACAGCTTGGCGTTTGACCTTGGCGTCTGACACCACTTAGCGCCTCGATTTGGTGCCTAATGTCGCTTAGGTGTTCTGACAGACAGAAGGGTGATGGATTGATGATTTAGCACCGCGATCTGCCGCCTGGTGGCGCCAAGGGTCTTCAATGGACGGTAGGGATCTGAAACCGTTGGAGCTACCCCTTTGAAATTTTCTAGTTTACCGCACTCTGGCATCATTAGCCACTGGCGACGGCAAACTCATTGTAGTATAAAAGTACTTACCGACTTGTACATACAGGAGAACAATAGACCAGAGTTCACTACTCCCCTTTCCTCAGTCTCCCTTACGCTCAAGAGCTCATTTACGCTATGGTCGGCAACGTCAAAACTCATCGGCAGTTGCAGACGCTCGCCAACACTCGACATACTCGCGCCTTGCAACTACAGCAGGCATTATCGACGCTTAGACTTCGCTAAGCTTATCGTGCTCTTGCCGCTTACCTTTGCCGTGTTCACTTACCCCTTCCCTAGGCGCTTTACCTTAGCGCTTGACACTTGCCGACCTCGTTACCGACTTTTACCCATTTTCACAGGCACGTTCTCTGGGACCTGCCCGGGACTCCTCCCATCACTTATAGCGCGCCCAACGCAAACTCTTGGTACGGTAACATTTTAGTTACATTTGTTGCTGACCAAACTTTGGGCGTCATCAACGCATTTGATAGTGTCTCAATCATTCACGACGGATGATAGATATAGTTCACAGGATTAGCACTCCATCTCCAATTTCGAAATTTGTCCATCAGACACCCCTCACACATGGTCTATTAAACTACTGCCATCGATTTACATGTCGGTATTATAGCTCTTGGTACATTTGTAGCATATTACAAGATCAGTAAATCATCCCTTGATCGACTTACCAGACCTTACTGCTCCAAGTGTCACGATTGGCTTTTCCCTTTCGTCTACATGTGTATCCTATAAAACCGGTCCTCTATCAATATTTGATTCTCAAAACCATCTTCCGTCTTAGAGCTACGCAAGTTTGATACATGGAACTCGAAGTATCTGAAGTCACAAACATCACACAGGACATTTTGTGGGAAGACCACATGAGACAGGTGGGTGATTTCTTCCACTCTGAGAGACATTAAGTAGCTGATGCTTTTACTAATAGTGTACCATCTGTTGAGTCTCTCCATACACCACAGACCAACCGTTAATTAACGATGTGCAAAAGATGCATGTCTCGCATTATGGGTAAGCGTTCTCAAGCATATATCTTCACAGTTCTTCATGCTATCCTACTTCAGTCATATGAGTATATATGCCTGTTTTCTCTGGAATATTTCGTCATCTGGAAGGCTCAATGGAAATTTCCCAAGATTCTCTATCTCTTGACACGATTGGTCCCCCTGGTCATACTATTGGCATTGCTATCCTTCAACTCTATTCATCCTGGGTCTGGTACTATCTTTACCACATGTGTGAACATTCTTTCCTGTCTTTCGCTGGACACTGACAGTTGTTCAGGGGGTGCAAATGTATCATTATTTGTTGCTGACTGTTGGTTTTCTCGGTCCCTCTTCAAAACGCATTTTAAAGTTCCCATTAGTGATATTCCTCGTTAGGACTTGGGTTATCTGGGGTAAAAATCGACTAATCATGGTTTGCCTTATTATCTTTGTTCTCCAATCTTCGATGCAGAAATTGGTCTTCTCTCAATATCTGTGAAGAGGTCCCTCAAGGACTCATCCACTTATGATGTATTGTTTGGTAATCACTATGTCCGAGTCATTCGTTATTCACTATTTACTGCTTATTCCTTGGGTTTGTCATTCATGCCTTTTGGGAAAAACTACTGATTGAAAGCCAAACAGTGGAGTTCTGTCTTGTGTCTTTCAAAGCAGTGCAGTTTTCAAGACACTCAAGACAGCTGCTTGGGCAAAAAATGCCCCTTCAAACAGTTATGCACTATGATGGTTTTTTATATTCCTTGCCTCTGCTCACACTTCTGCTGATATGCTGAACATATCTTAGGAACCCTTTATTACTTGTATACAGTTATAATTGCAGCATTCCTCCTCATGGTTACTGCAGCCTTCCCTGTAAGAGTTTTTCAACCCACTTATCTCAGGCCTAATGTGCCATAGATATTTTCTGCTGTTTATATTGAACCCCTAACAAATATGTGAGTATTGTGCATTCTCTTTACCATTGAGTTTTACTCTTCTTAATATAGGACTGCACTTGCCCTGTTCCCACTTCTGAGCTGTCAAATGCTGATACAGCTTCGTCACCAAGGGAATCACTTGGGAAATAGTTCTATGCACACTTTATCTTCTGTGTCAAGAAATGGAGATACACTTATGTTCAGACAGGTGGAAGAGTTCCAAGGCCTTGATTTAGGTGACAGGTCTTCTGTAGAACATGTAGAGAGGAGGAGTGACAGAGTTTAATGTTGAGAATAATAAGCTCACACAATGAATGGAACATGCTGAATGGACTTTGAACTTTATTACATTAACTGATAGACAGATCCTGTAGTGGCTACATGCTTCTCAGCACTTGTAACACCACGTGCTCTGCTTCTTTTTGCTGGGTTTGATTTCCCAACAGTTAAAGTACATATTAATTCTAGGTAGAAAAACTCAGAAAAAAAGCATTTAAATGAAAAACCATACAGTTTCTGACACAGGTGACAACAGAACAAGACCACACTGTCTATTCAAAAAAAATGTTGGAATCTGGCACTAGACAAAATTGGATTAGTAAGTAATCTAAGCCTCAGTCCATTGTATAAATGACTAATATTCTGTACCCAGACAAATACAGACTAGTAAGTAATCTGAGCTATTTGGTAGTATATGTAAAAAGATAGCTCACTCTCAGTCTATCATTGTATAAATGACTGAGAGTCACCATTGATTCAATGCTGTTACAATACTAAGGAACATTACAAGCACCAGAAGTCAAAATAAACATTTATGAAGGCTGAAAACTACAAGCCTCCTGGTAGCAAGTTCCAATCAACAGTATCTTCTAAAGTATGTCAAAATTGTTGGAGTCCTGAAGGGACACCTTGACCTTGCTTTGTGTGCTCATGGCCACCAGCCACCAAGCCGCTTTGTGCACCTGTGGCCACTGGCCACCATGCCAATATCCATTGTCTGAAAAATACATTGACCCTTACTAAATAGCTATATATACCGTGATACCATGCATGAACCCCTCAGTCTTTTATACATGACTGAGGGTGAGGTACTTACAAACATATAACAGTGTACACGTCCTGATGACATTCACTACAGAACTTACTTGTATTCTCGCCATGTTGTCTGGACTAAGGTTCTAACAAAAATAAATACAGAAAAATACAGGACAGGTTAGAACAAGGACCAACTCAGACTATAAACTCAACAATAGTCCAACCACTGTTATGGGAAGAAAAGCATGGGGCTGGCAAAAAGAGCAAATTGACATCAATCTAAAATGATCTGGATCAAAGAAAGATCTAATCTAAGAATAACCAGATTGGAATGTTATGAAGAAAGGAAAAATATAACTAGAAGAGAATAAATAAAGGATAAATGGAAGAATATAAATAAAGGGAAGAGCTAAATAGAAAAAAAAAACAAAACAAAAAATTATAAATAAAAGAAAAAATAAAAAAGGATGGGATAAATGGAGAAGAAGAAGCTAAAAATAGTAAATAGGAATGATGGCACAGAAAACTGGCTGGTGTCACTGAAATAGGCATCCAAAAATAAAAAATGGAATAACAAGCATGTTATAAGTGCCAGAAAGTCTGGAAAAGAAAGTTATGAATAGCTATTGGTCTGTGCACTGTGAGAAAAGTATAGTGGCTCAAAAAAGTGTTTCAATGTTTCATAGTTTTTGAACAATAGCATTGAAATGTAAGATTGGCCCTGGTATGGTCAAAGAGAAATGTATATTCAAAATGATAGTAATATCAGAAGCAGCATACATCATATAGAAGAACTGGTGTGGGTGAGTAATAGGATAGAGAGCCAACCCTGAAAGCATATCCACCACAAGTGTAGTAATAAACAAACTGAAAGCAGCCCTTTCCCAAATGGTATTGTAGCTACAGATTGCATTTAGGATCAAGTAATTTGAATCAAAACTGATGGAGTAATAGCCATTTTAAAATTGGGTCACTCATTGGGGCACATTTTTGGACATCTCTAATTTTGGTATTTAGTACTTTGTATGTCCTCCATTTGCTTTGATAAATGCTTGAAACCTTCTAAGCATGCTTTCTATCAGTCCTTAGCATACTTTTGGTGGTATTTTACCCCACTCCTTTGTAACTCTTTCCCACAATTTATGCACATTATAAGGAGGTATTTTATATAGCTTAAGCTGCTTTTTGAAGTACTCCCAGAGGTGTTAAATAGAGTTGATTGAGATAAGGAGATTGAGCTGGCCACCAGAGGACATCAAGTGTGTTGTCTTTAAACCACTTGTCAACTTTTTTGGAGTTGTGTTTGGAGTCATTGTCCTGTTGAAAATAGCAGGCACCCTCCTTTATCTCCAACTTCTCAAGGCTCTCCTTTGCTCCATCATCTTAAATTTCACAGTACTGCTCTGCATCTATAATCTCCACCACCTTTACCAGCTTCTCTACCTCATTTCAACCCATATAGCCCCATACTATAATTATTCCCTCCTCCATGCTTCATGGTAGGTGTAGTTGTTCAGTCTGAAATGCTTTTCCCTCATAGCTTCCATACATACTACTTCTCATCTGATCCAATCCTGTTGATTTTTGTCTCATCTGTCTATAACATTCTTTTCCAGTCCTCTACAGTCCAGTTCTGATGCTTCTGAGCCCATTTAAGTTGTAGTTTCCAATGTCTAGCTTTAAGCATACACTGGCTCAAAAAACTGCCCCAATGTTTGGCCTTTTTGAAAGGATTCACATGGTGTGCAGCAATTACATAAGCAAAAAATCGTAGAAATTCACATGACATACAACTGCATCCTGGCCTCATAATGATGTATAAATCATGTGATTTGGATAAGAATTCACTGAGTAATAAATTGAACAAAATATTCAATCATTGGGGCAGTTTTTTGACTCACTTTAATTTTCATATTTTCTCAATACTATGTCATGTGACCTTGTTTGTACTAATTTGACATGTTCAACTTCAATTAATCACCTTCTTGACACTCTACCACCATCATGCAACCTGTTTCTGCTGCCAATCACTCTTCTGTTGCTTCTCTCCTCAATGAGGGGTATTCTCAGCATCAAATCAAAGCAAAAACTGGCCTGGGAAAGGGCACTGTGGGGAGGATCAGCAAAGAGCTGGAGAGCAACAAAGAGAATTATCCTGGAGGTCATCCTTCCAAGCTTACAGCATGTGACAAATAGTCTATTATTTATCAAATTACTACTGGAAAGCTGGTTAATGCTGTTCAAGCTACACAGTTCATTAATTTTGTCATCTCTAGTCCTGTCAATCCTCAGACAGTCAGAAATGCATTGAAGGAGGCAGGTTTTGCTCAGCAACAAAGAAGAAAGTTTCTATACTCAAGGCTGCTTATCATGCAAACTGGCTCAAATTTGCTTAATATCATGAAAACTAGACAGTAGAGGATTGGAAAAGGGTTTTGTGGAGTAATGAGACAAAGATTAATCAGATTGGATCAGATGGGAAGGTATATGTGTGGAAAATTCCAGAAGAACCACTATCTGACCGCACCACTACACCAACTGTCAAGCATGGAGGAGGAAACAATTTAATGGTATAGGGCTGCATGGATTGAAATAGAGTAGGAAAGCTCATAGAAGTTCAGGAGAAGATGGATGCTGCACAGTATTGTGAGATTTTGGATGAGGGAGTGGTGGAAAGCTTTGAGAAGTTGGAAATGAAGAAGGAAGGACAATATTTTAGTATTGTGAGATTTTGGATGAGGGAGTGGTGGAAAGCTTTGAGAAGTTGGAAATGAAGAAGGAAGGACAATATTTTTAGCAGGACAATGACCTAAAACACACCTCCAAACGGGCAACAACCTGGTTTTCTGATAACAACATCATTGTAATATCCTGGCCTGCCCAATCTCCTGACCTCAATCCTATTGAACATCTCTGGGTTTACATCAAGCACAAACTTTTGGAGTATGAGGTACCCCCTAAAGGAGTGCATGAGTTGTGGGAGAGAGTGGTCAAGGAGTGGAATGAAATACCATCAGAGGTATGCCAAAGCCTCATAGAGAGCATGCCTAGAAGGATCAAGGCAGTTATAAAGGCAAATGGAGGCCATACCAAGTACTAGATATGAAAATTAGAGTAAATTAAAGTGGGTCAAAAAACTGCCCCAATAATTGAATATTTTGTTTGATTTATTAATCAGCATGAAAATTAGAGTAAATTAAAGTGGGTCAAAAAACTGCCCCAATAATTGAATATTTTGTTTGATTTATTAATCAGCGAGTTCTTGTTCAAGTCACATGATTTATATGTCATTATAAATCCAAGATGTAGTTGTATGCCATGTGATTTTCTACGATTTTTTGCTTATGTAATTGTTGCACATCATGTGAATCTTTCCAAAAAGGCCAAACATTGGAGCAGTTTTTTGAGCCAGTGTAGGAATTTTCCTCTTTATAGCAGACTGATACTCCTCATCTTCACCACATTCTGGATAGTCTGAGGAAAGACAGGGTTGGAAATGATGTTGCTGATAAAATCGGTGGCCTGGACAGCTGTATCAAGCCTCTCAGTTGAAATTTGTTGAACAATAGCCTGTTTTACTGCTGGTGCTGAAAGGTATTTCCATTGGAAAAAATGTAAAAAAAAACATGTTATACCATTTTCCATGTACCAACTTCTGAAAGAAAAAGTCTTTAAATAAAGCAAAGTGCCTTTTTCTATCTGAAATTGGCACTTTGGAAATGGTATAACAGGTTTTTTTTACACTTTTTCCAATGGAAACATCTTTCAGTGCCAGCAATGTTTATCATGTGGAGTAAGCTTAGCAGGATGGCCTCTAGAATGGTTTTCCTTGTCTACTTCCAACTCTGTATCAATTCTCTCAATAGTAGACCTCTCTAGACCAGTTTTAGCTTCAATCTGGTGCAGAGAACACCCTTCAGCAAGAAGAGAAGCAATAGCAGAGTATTGGACAAGAGGAGTAACTTTCAAGATAGTTGTCAGAGGACTTCTCATTTCTTCCTTCTTTTACTCCTTATTCCTTCACTTTCTTTTCATTCATTTCCTTATTTCTTCTATCATTCTCTCATTTTGCTGTTTCTATTCTCTCAACACTATCTGTTAGTACTATTCTCAGCCTTTGAGGTGCTCTGGTTCTTTAGCTATCATTCAGACAAGTGTGGGCCCTTCAGCACTGCTTCCAGAGTGCTTATACAAGCCAGAGTTTGCCTTTCTGACTTCTAAAGTCCAGAGTTTTCCTGCCTTGTTTGCACAGTTGTTTAATTAGTCAATTTTCGAGTTTTTTAAAGTTTTGTTGTATTGTACAGTTGTTTCCCATGCTTCAGAAGCCCCAGAAGCATCCAACTTGGCATAAGAAATCTCTAGACTTGTTCTCTTTGGATCTTCCTCTGCCAGATGAGTAGTTATTGTGATATTGTCAGTACATATTCTAATACACTTTGGATCTCTCTCTGCCAGCTGTGTGACTGAGCCACAGCCTCTAGAGATTGCCCTTACAATAGTGGTTGAAGGCCAAGATATGGTTCAACCAGCTTGAACCACTTCCAAGTATATTTAAATATGGTCACATGACTTGATTTATATTCTGACATGCAACTTACTCTTTACGAGCTACGATTCGTGCCTTCGGCACGAATTTTGTAGCTCGTTGGGGGCTTCGCCCCCAAACCCCCCCCAACTAAGCCTCCACCCTAACCTCACTTCGTTCGGTTAGGGCTCCAAGTATGTATAGAGAACTCAGTGCTTAATCCCAGCCTCAACCTCACTTCGTTCGGTTAAGGCCTCGGTTTTCACAACTCAATGCTTAATCCCAGCCTCAACCTCACTTCGTTCGGTTAAGGCCTCGGTTTTCACAACTCAATGCTTAATCCCAGCCTCAACCTCACTTCGTTCGGTTAAGGCCTCGGTTTTCACAACTCAATGCTTAATCCCAGCCTCAACCTCACTTCGTTCGGTTAAGGCCTCGGTTTTCACAACTCAATGCTTAATCCCAGCCTCAACCTCACTTCGTTCGGTTAAGGCCTCGGTTTTCACAACTCAATGCTTAATCCCAGCCTCAACCTCACTTCGTTCGGTTAAGGCCTCGGTCTTCCACCACTCAGTGCTCAATCCCAGTTTGCCTCAACTCTCAGAGCATTATTGTAAGCTAAATTGAATTTTTCTTGAATTTTTCAGATTTCTTTAAGCATTTATAAATCTCAGAAAAACTCAAGTCAGTGTATCAGTAGGCCTCGAATTTTTTCTGATTTTTCAGTGATTTTATCTGAATTTTCTAAGCATTTCTAATGCTGAAATGAGCCAACTTCTATGTTATTACCCAAAAAGGAAGGTTCTTGGTCAGCCTTGGTCAGCATCACATTTTCCCAGGCGTTGTCCCATTATATAGAGATAATGTTTTAAGGCGCCCTGCAGCTGCACAGCCTGCTACAGGTCTTTTTGTTTGTAATCCAGTATTATTGAGGGATATTAAATAAAAAATGTCTATTATATATATGTAATTGCTATGTCTTCACATTAGAAGATAAGTTATTGCAAATTGTTCAACTCAGGAAGGCCAAATAGGCTCAGTAGTAAGTTCCACACATAATATTGGCTGATTTGATGAGCAGTCTGGCCCTATATTCCACATTCTATGCATAATAGTTGATCCCAAAATAGCTTTCAGCTTGTCAGGGCTTCAGGACGTGCCATTTGGTCTTGGCAAGAGTTATTTAGGACTTAAACACAAATAATTTCTCAGCCTGTTTTGCATGCAAATGGCATAGCACATCTGGTCAGCAGTGGTTCATCCAGCTAGCATCATGTAAGTTTTCTTTCCATTATAAAAAGGGCTTTGGCACAACGATATATTTTGTTTGGTCATCGCATTGCAAATGAATGTCTGATTTGTTCTGAAAACCTTCTGTAATTTGTTTCTATATATTGTTAGGCTTTATTAATAATTAAAATAAAGTTGCATACCACTGTATACCAATGGCAAATCAGATAGTATAAGATCGGCAAACACATGTGCAGGTCACACGCATGTAATGTGGGTAGTAATTGCATTTCTATACTTTCATCATGTTTGAAACCTAACATATTATCTTTCACTGTTTATGATTCACCTTACAGTTCTACTGAGATGGGGTATGTTATAAGAACCCTTTCAAACAGGCTGTTGAACACAATTAGGCATTGAAATTTATGAAACATATACAACAACTTGTTTAAGTTGTATGTTTCTAGAGGTTGTAAAGAATGAAATAGATTAAAGTGAATTTTTTAAGTATATATTCTATTGTTTTGCATGTGATTTACCTGTTCAAGCCATAAATTGCATGGAGTAAAATGGCAATTTCTGCTTTGGTATGATCTCTGACATCATATGTTGCAATTTGATTTTCTGTAGACACTGTGGCCAGGATGGAAATATGGACTTTGAAAGCTTGCATATTCTGAATGGATATTAACAGGTTTCCATCAGTAAACCAGATAGGCGCATTGTGTTATGCAGTGGGATGTTGTTGAATTGTAGCCATGACAAGCTGGAAAGTGGTATGAGAGATGGAAGACCAACTAGATATGTGTTCGCCTTTTATTTATTCGATAGGAGTCTGTTTTTCTTATATTTTACATAGTTGGTAATAGGAGCATAGATTTTCATTGGTTTTAGTGTAACAAAGATAGACATTTAGTTTTCACACTATACTTAATCTCTTTGGTGTCATACTTTGTCTCATCTTTAATATGAAGAGGCAATATCTTTCTAAGTATTGGGTCTCTGAGTCCTGAGTAGAACATAATGAGTTGCCTTTATCTGTGTGTATTTATATTAAGAAATTGTAATTTTTTAGGCAATCTGAAAACTACAATTATTCACTTCTCTGTCAAAGTGAAATACAATATATTTTCCTATCTTCATCTACGAGATCTTTTGAATGTTCAGCTCATGAATTCCAAAATGCATGCCAATGTCTGGTCATATATTTTGTCAACATTTCATATGGTGTTTTTCCATATGGGTTATGACATTTAACATTTGTTACCAATATTGCACAAATATGGCATGATTATTATTGGTTTGACAGTGTTGGCTCTTTTTCATCCTCCTGTTATGCTTCCAAACAATTTGAACATTGTTGTATCAAGTTGTTGAGCCGGTGCATTGATTCATTTGCTTTGTTCAACATACAATATAATTGCTTTATTGAGTGACATTCTCTCAGGTTTTCTGGAATTGTCTGAAATTTGTGCTCTCATAATTCTGTTGGAGAGGACACAGATTGTAAAGATTATTATTACTCAGACTGAATACATTGTCCAACTAATATTTGCATTGCCATCTAGGAATCAATGTACTATTAATTACCTGTCAAGCACAGGTATTTATTGTGCATATCCTGATCTCACCCTTGGTTTGTAAAATCTTGTCAATTTGACATGTGTGGGAATGCCTGAGTAGTTTGCTGTAGAGGTTGCTAGCAATTTAATGAAGTATTCTGAAAGAGATTATTCCATATATGCTAATCTTTCAGAGTAGCCAGAGTTTCGTAAACATACATGTGGTAAAGATGCTATGTATTCCAAAACAGTTTGTTGTCTTGAAGACAGCAATGGGTTTCAATTTAGTTTGTGAGGGATTTTGAAGATAGACAGTGATCAGAAAATGTTTGTTGGGAGAGCGCAATGAGTTTTGCAGTGATAATCTGTTTTAAATAGAAACAGTTTTGTTATTGTATACATACATTTGATATTTTTTTTGCCATCCAAAATTGAGCAGATTGTGTATATAAAAACTTTGTGGTAGAGTAAGATTGGTTTGGACTTTTTTAGTATTGGCTTAGATTTTACTGAGGTTTTTTTGCTTGTTTTTGATCATTGTCCATTCCTAGACTGGTGCGTTGAAAGACTGAGCTGTTATGTTAGTCAAGAGATAATTATAAAAAATTTTCACATACTACATAGTCTGAAACTCATATTAGACCGTGTTATTTACAAACAGGGTTAAGTCATTTATATATTTGTCATGACATTGTTGGTCCATTTTCAGTGTCTTGCACGATTGATATTAGACAACTGGTAGTTCACAATTTATAGATGAAGCTCTATGTGCTTTTTTTCACTAAATAGGTTTGATTGAAATAAGGAGTTTAGTGAGATGCTGGAGCATGCAAAATAGATCGAACAATATTTATATTCAAAAAGTCCGTCAGTCAAATTACAACAAAGGATCTAGATATTTTTTTTCCGATCTTATAGGTTAACGTTTGACTATTTGAAAGGACAAGTAGCTTGTTGAGTATAGAATTTGTCACTTTTGGACATGAGTTCTATTGTATAATTTTATTTTCTTAACAATTGGTCATTGTTTCCAAAGACTGAAGTTGAAAAATGCAGTTTGGGCTGATCCTGCATCATTCTTTAATAATTTGAAAGTAGATTCTTTATTGTTGTTGGAGTGTCTAGGTTTAATCCTTAGAAAAGGGCTACTGTCAGATTCATTGAGGATGCAAATATGATGGGCATTGATTTGATAGACCTATTTAGTTATTCAAAACAGAATTACTAAAAAAATAAGCAAACATTGATGACGCCAACTGTAGTTGAGTGCGCTAAACGTATACACAGTACAACACCGTCTTCAGCGCTTGGCGTGCATAGTTATGAGGAGTCCCGACAGAGTCCCAGTGTGCTTGAGCAAAGGTGATAAAACGACGTGCTAGAGAATAGCACCTCGTGTGCTACCTGGCAAACGGTAAGCGTAATAGTTTTCACAAAGATATAGAAGAAAAGGCAAGTAGTGCAGTGTAGTGTGCCTGTAGGTGGCACCATAAACAACAAAGACGGGATAAACAAGGCTAGCGCCCAACTTAGTGACAAAGTTTGAGCAAGCTAGCATGATTTGAACGCTAAGGGTAACTTGGGTGCTCAAGAAGTTACGATTCATTGCCTATATACATCCAAAGTAGCTATCTTTTATACCATGCGCTATTATATTTTTAAAATGAGTCCATTAGTGGCGCTACCAATTAGCGCCTCTCCTCATGGTTGTAGCTAACCACAACCTGTCAACAGCAACTGGTACGCATAAGACAATGGCGACCAATGGCGTTATAGCCCATTGGCCACGGCGACTCCAAACTGACTTAAACTTTTGTAGGAGTCTGCTCACTTTTTAATGTAATTCCGATTGGCCAGGCCTTTGGCAGGGTATGGTCAGAAAATCCTCGACAAACGCTGTGAGTCCTGCTGCTGACACTAAATCTAGTATCAATTTTTGATGAATAGAATATCGGGCTAGAGTATATCCTGTTCCGTCGCTGCTGATTCTTTAGACTTCTGATTAAAGTGCCTTGTCTATTGTTCTCTGCCGTATGTACAAGTCGGTAAGTACTTTATATACTACAAGGAGTTCACCGTCACTAGTGACCAACCATTGCCAAAGTGCAGTAAACTAGAAAATTTCATAGGGGTAGCTCCAATGGTTTCAGATCCCTACTGTCCATTCAAGAACCTTAGCGATGCCAGGCGACAGATTGCAAAGCTAAACCATCAATCCATCACCCTTCTGTCTGTCCAAAATGCTTAGCAATGTCAGGCGCCAAATTGAGGCGCTAAGCGATGTCAGACGCCAAGGTCAAACGCCAAGCTGTCCATCAGTTTTTGATAGATCATCAGGCTTCTCGCTAAGCACTGTCATCAGTGACTGATGCCATTTGTTAGTTGTCATTCTGTCTGCCGTCGGCGCTATTATTGATCGGATCTGCTTCTTGCCATGCGCAGCTGTCAAATATTGCCAAAATTGGTTAGTTAGTGCATGCTAAGGTATCCTGAGCCTGTGCCGTGTTGCCGTAGCCTGCCGTTGATGCCCTAATCCTGTATGGGGTCCTATCAGCGCCTAATGCTAATCCCTTTATGGAACTGATCGGGGTTTGGTCAAAGTCATGTCTCCGCCATCTTGCTAGCATCCTGAGTCTCTGGTCTCCTAATCCTCCAAGGTTAATAAATGGTATATGCTGAAGGCCTGGTCATGGTAATTAAGACTGATAACCAGCGCCTATAATTGAGCGCCAAGATCCATGGTTTCCTGTGTCCAAGAGAATTGCTAGGGTCTTGAGTATAGCCTGTGTCTGTAGACCTGTAGTGTACCTCTTGATGCGCTTAATCCGAGTAGAAGCCTATCAACATACTTTTCTCATTGCCCTCTTGTCTCGCATTATATAACAATATAATGAAGCACATATCAACACAAGCGTTTCTGGTTTAAGTGTATTGTAGAATTCCCAAGGTGGAATGAGAGTTTTGTCAGTATTAACAACATCCAATTGAACAAGTTTATTATGTATGAAGTTGAAATATTCACCTCCAAAATCTTTATTTAAATGTGGATCATAAAATATGCTGCGCTCAACTTTTGGTACTTTATATATGTTAAATCTGCACAAATAAATAAAGCTTGACATACTCGTTGGAGGTACTGCTGTCATTTCAGCTGTACTCAATGATACATTACCATCAGTACTAAAGTCCAAAAGCATCTTTTTTGTTAGCTGCTTATGATTACAACCTTTATTTGAGTTCTGTTAAACTGTTAGCTGATATACAAGAACAGCAAAGATTGCATCCTATATATAGGCAACATGTGGACAATTATGTGATTTTTTATGCTGTCTTTATTGCTGGTAAAATTTCTAATCCAATCTCGAACTGTGACGACCTATGAGATACAATTATAAGATTTATGGAATTTTGTATAAGCAACCTAACTTGTCCTGATATGTTTTCTTCATATTTGTCTGATTCACAAATTGCATTTAAACTTCCTATTTGATTATAGAATAATCATTGTAAAAGCTCAGTTGCTTCTGTCAGTACACAGATAACAAGTATGTCCTTTGCCTTTGAACTATTGTCAAGTTGCCAGAACTAATTAATATTATATTAGTTAAATTAGATTCACAATGGAATACTCACTGTTTTACCAGAACGACCAGCATAATAGTTTCTCTTAGCTGTTATGATTGACCCAGCTCCAGATGGTACAATCTCTTCAAAGATGTTAATCATAAATTTAGCACCTTCATTGTCTTTGTACATATGATTTCCCGACTATTGTTCAGTTGTGTATTGGAAGTCTTTATTGTATTCTGCTGTAGCAAGTGCCATGAAGGACATTTTGACTATCTCTGTTGCCAAAATAGAATATAGGCCAGACTCAACCTGTGCCCAAGCAAATTTAGTGGAGAGCGATATTTAATACAGGGTTGTCACTGAAAGTGGGTCAGTACATCAAACGTCAAATCACTTCTTTAAATATAACCCATGACATTGTCTTAGCATCATTTCTAAAAATCAAGAGAATTCTTTTATAAAAAGCACATATGAATCTTTTACAATAATATCTACATGTTTTAGTTGTTGAGTCGGAGTGTCTTACATACTCTTTTTTTTTAAAAAATTTCTGGTTATAGTTGAGTGGTGCTGCGTTTATATAAAATATTATTATTTTTGTTTCCAATGCTCACAACATTTTCTTGTAATTGATCAAGAATTTCACTCAATTTTGCATCATCTGATTTGTCTATTTCATCAATATATTAAACACTATTGTTTTGTAGTGCATTAATTCTATTTTCATTATATAGATCAGTTGTATTGTCATTTAATAATTTTAAACAGGCCTTTTCATATCTTGTATCTTTTGATAAAAAACAGGTAACTTTTTTAGGAGAGAAAAGACATAAAATCAAAATATTGGACAATAATGAGGCTTTCAATAACATCACATATGGCACTTCAGTTCCACGACAGAATTTTAGGTTGACAATGATTTGTTTTATTGTTAGGCCTTGAACACGATATGCTATCATTATAAAACCAGATAGAATAGAAACTTGTGTTTGATGAATAGCTTGTGCAATATACATATATAGATCTGTGAATTTTAATTTGATTGTGTCAGACAAAATTGGATAATGGTGAAGAAGCAAATTCAACATTGTTAAAGGGTTAGTGTTAGATATATCAACAATACATGATTGTAATATTCTGTGGTTGTCTTCATTTATAGTGTATCTAATTTCACATACAATCTCTCAGCTTCTATTGACAATATCACCAGGCACATCAAAATTTTGTGCAATCAATATGGGCATACTAATAACAAGAGGAATTTTTTCTAAGGATTGTCATGTTTATCCAGAATGCAGTTGATGCAAATGGTTTTATAAATTGTCCTGAATAAATAAAACAGAGTAATTTGATTGCTTTTGTTGAATATTCAATGCGTAGTACTATTTCAAGTTCTGGCCAGATCATATCGCAAATTCTAATGCAAGTTTCTCGTTAAGTGCATCTTTTGTTGAATTCAAGGAAACAATGATTGGTACAGATTTTCAGAGAGAATTATTTTCAATTTGAATGTTTTTTAACAAACAGCTGTTTAACAAATCAATATCAGAATGAGAACAGTGGCCTTCTTGCAAGCACATAGAGACATCACAACGGTACGTGTCATACGTTGTACGGAAGCCCGCTTTGTGCCGTACCATACGTGTCCAGCGGAGTCCGCTACACTGGAGCGGAGCAGTCCCCACAGTGCCGTAGAATACAGAGCCGCGGACGTGTCACAATGTGCTGTATGACACGGTCCAGTGGATCGATAAAAGGCGGGCACACACATGCGCATGCAGGCCCGGCGGATGCCAGCGGACACTAGCAGACGTCAATGTGCGTCAGCGGCCGCCGGCGGGCATCAGCACACGAGTGAAAACCTCCTCCATTGGCGGACTTCATGGCATGAATAAACCCTCCTCGAGGTTCCCCATTTCCCTCCCCTCTCCATTCCTCCCCGCAATAACTCGAGGCTGCGCGTCTCCCCTTCCATCCTTTTCCCACCCCCGACGCCAGCGTACGTCCACAAAAGGGCCCTGAAAATCTACGCAGGCCTACGCAAGCCACCAGCGGACATCCACGCAGACGTACGTCGACGGACTCAAACCTACGCGGGCCCTCCCAGGCCTGCGCAGGACACCAGCGGACATCCACAGAGGCCTACGCAGGTCCACGGGGTCTGGTTGGACCAAGAAAAAAGGTAACGTCGACTTGCCCGTCGTATGCCTGTGGGGGGGAATCGAACCCCCGGCCTTGGGAAAGCCTCCAGCAACGGAACGCACATTTAACCGTTGCACCACAGGTCCGTTACTAACAGATAGATTCAAAGGTCGGATAACACAATGAACGGACGCCCACCTACGTTTCCGCAGGTTCCCGTATGGATTTTTTGAGGTGGAAGGGGGGTGGCATACCTCCCAAAAGAGTTTTCGTGGCCTGAAAGGGGCGTTGGCATCAGCAGCCATCAGCTGGCCATCAGCTGGCCATCAGCTGGCATCCGTCGGAGTTCGCCGGCAGCCGTCGTGACCCGCTGGCATCCGCTGGCATCCATCGGCATCCGTCGTACATCCGTCGGCATCCGCCGGATATCCGCTGGTATCCGTCGGAATCCACGGGAATCCGTCGGCAACCCCCGGCATCGTCCGGCATCAGGGCGGGAGAGAAGGAAACGGGGTGCGTGGGTGTCCGCCGCATGGGGTGGCGTCTCGGAGAGCGTGGGGGGTGGCGGAAGAGGGATGGGGGTGGGGAGAAAGAGGGGGAAGGGGGAAGGGGAGGAGCGTGGGTGTCCGCTGGTACCCCAGCGGACGTAGCAGACGTCGGACGTCAGGTCAGGGGGGAGGAGGGAAGCGGGGTGCATGTGGTGGACGGGGGTGGCGTGTGAGGTAGTGTGGGGAGTGGAGAGGATGGCACTGGGGAGAAAGAGGGGGAAGGGCGGAAGAGGGTGCGTGAGTGTCCGCTGTCCGCTGGCATGCCAGCGGACGGTAGCTGACGGTAGCTGACGTCGGCATGTGAGCCAGCTGACATCAGCGGTGCAACCAGTCCCAGTGGTTCAGTGGAATATTCATTTATTGATATTCAATATTGTGTACAGTGGTGGGTTCTACTCCTACTTCACCTTAACAGGGACTAATGCTGTGTTTTTATATGGGTGCATTTTTGCTCTACATATACATCGCACTGACCTGGAGTATGCGCCTGTGGTAGTGGATCTGACCAAAACTCTAGGAATTACTGAAGCGAGATAGGATGGAGGAGTTGACACATGAGATCGTTCCAGCGCTCATGACAAGTGACGATACACCAGGGCTGACTACTTTTTTTACAAAGATCAGCACAGAGGTAGTCAGCCACAGTGCATTATCAACTTGTCATGAGCACTGGAATGAACACATGCGCGAACTCGTCCATCTTATGCCGCTGCAGAAATCTTTGGAGTTTTCAACGGATCAAATTCATGACGCTAGCGGACGTCAGCGGCCTGCTGCTATTATATAATGTGAACTAGTGGGAGTCGAACCCACTTCTTGTGCACAATATGAAATATCAATTGATGAATATTCCATTGTACCACAGGCGCTTGCTACAAGTCAGGACGGTGTTCATGTAGTGCACAAGCGGACCCATACAGAATTTGAACGGATAGAGATTTTACTGCAACTGGTGCATCTGTATTGAATTGACAATATTAGACTCGGACCCATACAGAATTTGAATGGATAGAGATTTTACTGCAACTGGTGCATCTGTATTGAATTGACAATATTAGACTGATATTTATTTACACCATAGAAGTATACAGGAAAGAGGAAAAGTACAGCGGTGGGTTCTACTCCCTCTACTCCACCTTAATGGGGTCTAATAGTGACAATGGAATATTGAGGGGCGGGTTGGACTCCTGCTAGTGACAAATATTTTAATAGGGCCTGTAAGCCCTAATAAAATATCCGTTCATCACTCGCTAGCATCATCAAGTTGATCCGTTAAAAACGCTAGAAATTACTGAAGCGGGTATGGGTTGGCCGAAGTTGCGCATAGTCACGAGATCTGGAATGACCACATGCGCAAAGACGATCAACCCATGCCACTGCAGAAATCTCTGGAGTTTTAAACGGATCACATTAATGATGCTAGCGGACATCAGCGGCCTGCTGCTCTAATATGCACTAGCAGGAGTCGAACCCACCTCTTGTGCACGATATGAAATATCAATTTATCAATATTCCATTGTACCACAGGCGCTTACTTAGAAGGGAGTCAAACCTGCCTGTCAGTGGCCTATGGTAGTTGATGTGACCCACTCAATTTTCAGTATTGTGTGGAGTGGCAGGTTGTCAAACCTGCCTGTCAGTGGCCTATGGTAGTTGATGTGACCCACTCAATTTTCAGTATTGTGTGGAGTGGCAGGTTCGACTCCCCTAGTCCAGACTTCCCTAGTCCACCATAATGACGTATAATGGTGTCTTTTTATACTGCTGCATTTCTGCACTAGATGTAAACTGTACTAATTTTTGGTAAGGACCTGTGGTCGAATGGAATATTGATACATTGATATTTCATATCGTGCACAAGAGCCGGGTTCGAATCCCACTAGTGCACATCATTAGACATGACATAACTTTGTTTTACTAATTGTTATTTACGTCTATATTCTTTCTACTGCCCAATTCGAGGGTTCGAGTCCCCCTTGTGTAATCGTTGAAGAGTGTGTTGTTTTTTGTGTTCATGAGAGTGGCATAACGGAACAAAACAATGGGACGGTTAATCTTAGTGGACCTGAGTCCTGTCCAAACTAATTGAAATGTCTGTAGTAAAGTGCTGTAGCCTAGTACACAATACTAGAGTGATATTTATGTATAATCCACAGAATGTCCTGTGGTCTACAGTTTATGTTCCTTCTAGTGCACAACTGGAGGTAACGGATCAAACGGATTTATAATGGATTCGTCAGCGGCACAACGGGACGGTTAATCTTGACGAAAAATAACCAACGGAAAAGCCAAGAATTATAGTAACTAAGGATTAAATTACTCGTCCGATGTGTATTCCTCCTCTTCATTAGATTCATGTAATGTGTCTGAATAGAACAAATCCTCATGAAGCAGGTAGTCTGCTGTCAAAAATGCAAAGTCGTCCGGTGTATATGGCCCTTGAGGTCTGGGAAGTGTGATGTCTTCATACTTTGCTATCAGGCCTGACGATGAAGATGGTGAGGGTGACTCTGACATATCAACAGACACATCATCAGTACGGCCAACTTGATTGAAAGGGCCAATGGGCCTACATCGACCATGTTTTGCTCTAGCGCGAAATTCTTGTTCTGTTGAAATAAATTAACTATGATTACCAGTGCCAAATTATACTCACGTTGATAGGCTTCTACTCGGACTGAGCGCATCAAGGGACATTATAGGCCGACCAACACTTGACACACTAAAAGCTCTA
>JAMWFC010000023.1:194927-270929 GCA_027475525.1 Macrolepiota albuminosa | reverse complement strand
GGACACGTATGGTACGGCACAAAGCGGGCTCCCGTACAACGTATGACACGTACCGTTGTGATGCCCTACCCTGTTGCAAGCAGGACAAAAGTTCAACAAAACAAACATTTTTGAGACTTGCTTATCTATATTGTTGTTTCAATATAACTACTGTTTTTACAGATAGCTATAATAGCTTGCCAAACATAATGTCTTGCCCTTTGGATATTTTACCATATTTTGCTGTATTAATATAACTATATAAGCATTTTTCAACAATCAGTAGCAACTGTGCAGAATCTCCTGCAAAAATAATACTAATATTTTCAAAAGGTAGTGAATTGCTTTTTGCCATATACAAGGTTCTACTAATTTGACACAAAAACCAGCAACTCAGCATGAAAACTTCATCTATAAAAAGTATATCAGTTCCATCCCACATTCTCATCAATTCACCAGTAGACTTTGATTTTATTGTGTCATTGAGCCTAATACACAATGCAGAATGCAACATTATATCTGCAATGTTTCTTGCAGCAATATTCATGTAAGAACAAATATGAAATTGACATGATTTATTGCAAGAATAAAAGAAATCTTTTAGTGCATGAATTACTTGTGTCTTTCTCATCTCTGCAGCACCATTCAATAACATTCTTACTAGTGCCCATAATGCATTTATTGAGTATAAAGAATATTTTGCTATAATTCAGAACACTCTTTCTTGCTTCCAATTAAGATTCTATCGCAATATAATGACTGTTAAATCTATATTTGACATTTTGTGTTTACTTGAAATTGAATTGTCAATGTAAGATAAAGTGTTTATAGTAAGAGAAACAAACTTGACGGGTATTTGAAGAGTTACTTCTATATCATTCATAATCATATGATTTTCTTTCATTGTTGAAGCTTGAGCAGATTTTCTTCATTGTTCCTTTCTGTAATCAAATTTTAAATGCCATTGAGCTTGTGTAGATGAAGGTCCTGTCATAAGTTCTTCATCTGGTTGTTTTTTCAAGGATGGTTTTTCAGGCAGCATTGCAAATAAATGAAACATTGCAAATAAACCTCCTTGTTGTGCATTTGATAGACAGAAAGAGATCTCTTTTGAGGCAACATTTATTTGATGTGACTGGCAATTTTCTAGTCTATCCAAATGTAGAAATAGTTTTTCATCATTATCAATATCATTATGGTACAGCTTGTCATCCACAATAGTCTCATTTGATATTTCAAAAGATAAATGTTGTGAAATTCATAAATGTTTATTTGTCCAATGATTATCATGGCTATCTTTATATTTATGTAGTATCTGCATATTATCTATGATCAGTTGATTCTTTTTAGATAAACAGCTGGTTGTTAATTGGCATTGAAAAGCATCAGCCCAATCTTCAAATAGATTGATTAAATCACAGATGAACCACCATAGGACAAAGAAAATTAACATCAAGCAATGAAAACATGAGCGAGAATAATCTTTATCATAACGTGGAATACTAGGATCAATAGAAACAATGATATAACGTCAACTTGGATGGCAGACAACGTAGTAATGTATTTGATTATCAGGATATGAATGTAACAATGAACAAGTTGAACAAGTTGTCTTTTTATTATATAATAAGTTGTCTGATTTAATGATCATACTCATGTTACGAGATGAAAGTATTTCATTCTCAGATTCATTAATTTTATTGAGCACCAAGGTTTGTCCTGACACTTAACTTTTATCAATCTAAGCAATAAAATCCTATAAACAGATAAATTTCAATTTGAGGTGTCTAAGACAATAATCATCAATGATATCAGTTTTTACACGAATAACATAATCACTATTGGATTCTAGATAGACTTCATTGTCCTGTGATATTCTTGATGTCTCAAAGTCATCTTCAAAATTAGCAAAATTCCAAAATTCATGGTCTCATCAACATTATAATCCTATATAACATTATTATGTTTGTGATTTGATACATTTAATTGACAGGACCCTTTCAAAACATAGCATTCAGGACTAAGTTGGTGTTTATCAAAAATACCGTTCAAAAAGTAACCAATATAGATAACAATATTCATAGCTTATAATTTTCTTCTCAAATCTCAAAAGAAAACTACTCATTTGCTGCAAAGACATTTTTTAGTAAGAAATTAAAGTGTGTACACACTTCTATAATATTTTCTTGGCTCTAATTTCAACATCATTCAATGCAGGATCAAATGTCCCAATTTTTTGTATTCCATGTTTTAAAGCCACAAAAGCAACATGTAGTTTTAACTGTGATTTTGTGATATAATCAGTAATATAGTATAATATTGCTTTTGCCAATACTCCAGAGCCAATAAATTTTATATCCATATTACAACACATTGTTTTAATAATAGTTTCATTAAAGTTATTGACCATACTATTTAAACAGCATAAATATATTTTACCAGTGACCGGGTCAAAGAAAGTGGTAGAATTAAAATTGTTTACATCCAAATGAAATCTGCATTCACAATTATTCACTGAATGGTTATATTTATAACACATAAATCTGTATTTATGAATTTAGCAGCAACATATGACATTATGCAAATCTATCATTATATTATCACTAGAATTAGTCACTATATTATTAAGACTGCAAACACTACATGAATGAACTTAATTGAAAACAACATTGGAAGGAGGATCTGGTGCCTTAAAAACAGAAGATGAAATAATATTGTCAAGAAATTGAATGATTCTTTGTTTTAAAATATCACCTTCATCTCACAATACTCGCTCTTCAATTTCATTTGAGTTAAGAGCACCTTCTGACCAAAGCAACATGTGGCAATGTATTAAACTATGTTTTTGTGCTTTGTTATAGCCATAATAACATCTCTGAGTTCATCTTCATTAGCAGAATCATATCACAACAGGCAATTAATAAAGGCCTTCATATATGCATAAAAAAATTGCATAGCAGAATCAGGATCTTTTGCAATTAACAATGATTGTTCTCAAAATTTGGGAACGTTGTTAACAGACAATGCATCAACATTGATATCAGAATCTGCAAGGAATTTAACCACAGGATTGTATACATCAGCAGAGTTAATAGTAATGAAAAAAATTGGCATACCAAGATCTATTATTAATCCTCAAATTTCACTCCGCATATTTTGACGTGCACTTGAAGAGTTAGGAACATGTCATATAATAACGTTAACCTGTTTCATTAATTGAAAAATGTGCTGTTCATCAGGAGTTTGTGATTAATATGAGCATTATTGGCAACTTTTTTTGCCATTTGTTCTACAATGTTTGGCAAAAACGTTGCAAATTTAGCAGTGTCAGGGGACTCCTCATTTCTTCCTTTTCTCACTCCTTATCTCTTCACTCTCCTTCCATTCATTCTTTTATTTCTTCTGACATTATTTCATTTTACTGTTTCTATTCTTTTAACACTATCTGTTAGTACTACTCTCAGCCCTTGAGATGCTCTGGTTCTTTAGCCACCATTCAGACAAGTGTGGGCCCACTCAGCACCGCTTCCAGACTGCTTATATAAGCCAGAGTTTGCCAGAGTTTGCCCCTTATTTGTACAAGTATTTGTGTAGGCAATTTTCAAGTTTTTAAGGTTTTGTTGTACTGTACAGTTGTTTTCCATGCTTCAGAGGCCCCAGAATTTGTGTAGGCAATTTTCAAGTTTTTAAGGTTTTGTTGTACTGTACAGTTGTTTTCCATGCTTCAGAGGCCCCAGAAGCGTCCAACCTGGCATAGGAAATCCCTAGACTTGTTCTCTTTGGATCTCCCTCTGCCATGCTTCAGAGGCCCCAGAAGCGTCCAACCTGGCATAGGAAATCCCTAGACTTGTTCTCTTTGGATCTCCCTCTGCCAGGTGAGTAGCTACCTTGATATTGTCAGTATATATTCTAATATACTTTGGATCTCCCTCTGCCAGCTGTGTGACTGAGCCACAGCCTCTAGAGGTCGCCCTTACAAGCAATGACAATGCCAAAATTTTTCCTCTTCACTCTTAGACTGGTTTGCAATAAAACAGAATGACATTGCAAAATGTTAAATGCAGTAAATATAAAAGAATGATGTTCTCTAAAACACTTGTTATAAAGTTGTGATAAATACTGGACATGGGCTTTAAAAGAGATTGTAGCTTTTTGCTTTGAATTTTGTAACCCACCTATACTAAATAAAAAAAGGGTAGAGTATAGCATAGGAAAAAGGTGCAGATTGCATATGTCTCTAGCTGGTTTAATATGATGCAGATAAAGGAAATACATGCTACAGTTCTGAACAATATGCTAGACAGCAGCTGCACAGAGCTCATTGCTGGACATGTTACAATCAACATTAGCTATGACAATGTTCTCAAATGGGATTTCTGATGGCAAAGAATCAAGCATCTCATTAGGTGGCATAATATTGTTGTAGCATGATTGTAAATATTGCTGATTCTCTGAAGAAATGATATGTTTGACATAAAACAGCAAGAACATTGAATTGTCCAAGTGCAAGAGGTGAGCTTCATTAATCTGGACAGATTGATACAGAGAATTATTTGCTTTTAACCAGACTAAAGCTGCATGAACTCTATCTGTCCTCACAATCAAAGGTGTTGCATGTCTCTGCAATCATTCTAATGATGGTTTTCTGTGACCAATAAAAATAATACAAATCGGTGTAACAATATCAATAAGCGATGGAGATAAAGAAGTTGCAATGATATCAGGGTCTTATGAAAATATAATAAAATGACCTCTCAGTGCTGTTTGTTTCTTGAGCATACTATCATATAAATTGTGTTCTTATAACTGAATGATCTAAGCCTTTGCTCTGTTTATGTCACGACCCCTCCCCTCCAGGTCCATCCCGGGACACTCCCTAAACCCCATCTGGGACCCTCTCTCTGACCCCACAAACGCACCCTGTCATCATGACTACCAACACTGCCATCACACGTATCAAAGGCTGCTATCACCTGGCACCCCTGGCAATCTTGCATCATGGACCCCAGGATCAACCGCCATTAAACCACGATCAATGATTGAATCACGCTACCTGCTTCTGGGCCATTACATTATGAGTCCCTCTGCACCAATTGATTGCACACCTCACACACGTAATCCTGGTATACAGTTCCCCTCTCATTATTCAATGCCTTTTGGAACTTATTTCAGACATCCTAGAACTTCAGAGATCTGGACCCAGCCCCATAGTACTTATAGCGTAGTTCCTCATTGTATTCACTAGTCTTGATATTAACTTGGATTGTTGCATGCTCTTTGCTTGACTGGTATGCGCTGACTAGCATGCTTTTGACTAGCATGCTTAAATAACTGTGTGCTCTAAGTTTGGTATGCACTTTGCGACTTAAAGTTTATTAACCTGGTCTCATCTTAGAACCCCTGGTTCTCGACTTAACTCCTGCTTAACCCACAACCTCTAACCCCAAATTCCCGGATCAAGTCCCCTTTCCTGGGAGAACCCCCTGTCCACATCTTGAACTCTGGAGTTTCAGACACCTGAATATCTATAGATTAAGTCCACCTTGTAAGGATGTTGCTTTCCCGAAAAGCCTCCAACTCAGTGGAACCTAACAGTTTAGACTAATTATTGACTCTTTAATGTGGGTCAAATTCTTCAGAACATCTGAAATCTCACCCAGATAAAGATCATTTACAAGAGCAAATTTCAGAAGGTGCAATTTACAAAGAGACTTCAAGCATGTGGAACACAAACAAAGGCTTACATTGAGGTCAGAGTGTTCAATTATTCTATTAGGATCGAGTAAAACATTTTCAAACCGCTTCTGTAACAACAGTGATAGGACCCTATACAGGTTAGGCGCATCAACGGCAGGCTCGGCACCGGCTCCGGAAACCTTGCCGCACTTGTTCCGAACTTAGCGCACGCGTTCTACCCATTTTAAGCCATTCCCGACGGCCGCGCACGGCAAGAAGCAGATCCGATCAATGATAGCGCCGACGGCAGCAAGAATGACAACTGACAGATGGCATCAGTCACTGACGACAGCGCTTAGCGAGAAGCCTGATGATCTATCAAAAACTGACGGACAGCTTGGCGTTTGACCTTGGCGTCTGACACCGCTTACCGTCTCGATTTGGCGCCCAACGTCGCTTAGGTGTTCTGACAGGCAGAAGGGTGATGGAGTGATGGTTTAGCTTCGCGATCTGTCGCCTGGCATCGCTAAGGCTCTTGAATGGACGGTAGGGATCTGAAAGATGGAGTGATGGTTTAGCTTCGCGATCTGTCGCCTGGCATCGCTAAGGCTCTTGAATGGACGGTAGGGATCTGAAACCGTTGGAGCTACCCCTTTGAAATTTTCCAGTTTACCGCACTCTGGCGTCATTAGCCACTGGCGACGGCGAACTCATTGTAGTATAAAAGTACTTACCGACTTGTACATAGAACAAGAGACGAATAGACCAGAGTTTCCCCCTTCCTCAGTCTCCCTTACGCTCAAGAGCTCATTTACGCTACGGTCGGCAACGTCAAACTCATCGGTAGTTACAGACGTTCGCCAACACTCGACACTTTCGCGCCTTGCAACTACGGCAGGCATTATCGACGCTTAGAACTTCGCTAAGCCTATCGTGCTCTTGCCGCTCACCCTTGCCGTGTTCACTTACCGCATTTTCCTTAGGCGCTTTACCTTAGCGCTTGACACTTGCCGACCCCGTTACCGACTTTCACCCTTTTTCACAGACGCGTTCTCTGGGACCTGCCCGGGACTCCTCAAATCACTTATAGCGCGCCCAACGCACACTCTTGGTACGGTAACACTTTAGCTACATTTGTTGCTGACCAAACTTTGGGCGTCATCAAATTGGAGCCCACCGCGAGGGATCTCTAGGGCAGAATTCTGCCAGAAACCCGTCTCCAGCGTAGGCGCCGCCTGCTAGACCAGTCGGCAGAAGGCATAGCTCCTTCCCACCCATCAACTCCACAACCACCTGGTGCCTTACCGGGTCTCTCTCTAGCCCAGGAACTACAGAACGCCACTGTAGACGCTTTTCCTGATCTCTTCCCGCATTCCCTCGATTATAGTGCCGACGACCCCTTAGCGTCGCCCTTTGCCTTACCGCAACCAATCACCCCCATTACTCCGCTAACGCCTCTTTCACAACTCATTTCTCTTACCCCGTCGCCAATACCTAGAACTCCTTCCCCACTACCGCTAACCGAACTCGCCAACACAGTCGCTATGGAACAACAAGTCCAGCGCATGCCGCCACGCAACCACTTCTCGGCACCGAAATGGGACGAGACCAAGCCACGGGAGCTCTCCCAGTATTTCAAGGAGTTGGAGTATTTGTTCAGAGACTGTAACATTACCGACCACACGCAGATGAAGGAGTACGCGGCAAGATACGTATCATATGACACGGCAGAAACGTGGACAGGTTTGACCGAGTTTGCCGCCTTTGTCCCTGCCGCACCGCCAGTTCCAGCCCAAGGCGCTTCGTATGAGGACTGGAAGACGGCAGTAATCCAGCTGTACCCTGGCGCCGAGGAGGCTACCCGATACACGGTAAACGAGTTACAGAAACTAGTACAGGAATCTTTCGACAACGGCACATCTTCGCTTGGCGCGTTCTCTACATATTACCGCGAGTTCCAGAAAATCGCTAGGTGGCTTCTGCAGAACGGCAAGCTCTATATTAACGAGGAGCGTCGCCTATTTCAGCAAGGCATCCCGACTTCACTGTGGACTCGTATTGCTCGTCGCCTAGAGATAGTTCATCAGGCCCATCACCCTGACAAGCCCTATAACGTTGCCGACGTCTTTGAAGCCGGTAAATGGGTTCTCAAGGGAACAGACACTGGCGTTGGACTGCAACGCGCTAGGGCGAGCCCACCACCTGAGCGAACTAACGGTATCATTCCCATCCCGCCTCCTGTTGCCGACTTCGTTAAGAAAGAAGAGCTCAATGCTGCTATTACCGCCGCTGTCGCCTCCGCTATGACACGTATCGAAACTATGATTACCACCAACCTGACTGCTAACCGACCCGCTAACGTACCCGCACCTGGCCCTTGCCACTTCTGTGGGGAAATTGGCCATACTATGACTAGAGGACGCTGCGCTACCCTCGAGAATTACGTTCGCCAAGGTAGAATTCGAAGGGCTATCGACGGCAAGATAGTTCTTACCACTGGCGCCACCATCCCCAACTACCCGGACAAGAAGTCCTTCCAGGAGCGAGTTGATGAATGGCATAGGCGCAATCCAGGACAAATCGTTACCGGCACGCTATCTGGCAATGCCAACCCCGACCCCGAACAGGCGACCCAACAACAGATGATTCACGAGGTCTTACACTTCGACAGCGTTGGCGACCATCCTACTTTCTCGCGGGAAGAGCGTATCGCCAAGCTCCAACAGGAGTTGGATTCGCTAAAGAACCAGGTTTTTGATGGGGTTGAAGTTAAGCAGCCTAAACAGCCTCTTAAAGGATATAAGCCAATGCCTCCCGCTAGCAAGTTACCGACACCTGCTCCTGCCGCACCTCCTGCCACTGCCCCTGCTCCTGCTTCAGAACCATCGTCGTCCGCTACCGCTCCCGAAGCGCCTTTGCCGCCTCTCCATCCCTACTCAGGGATTCCCGACCGTTACCATGCTCCCGCTCAACGAAATTTTGCCGCTCCCGAGAAACGTCCTGAGGGTGGTTACCGACCTACCGCGCCAATTTTCGACATCGAAAAATCAAATCACGTCTTTAACCGCATCATGAAAACCAATGTCACCTTATCTGTAGAAGAACTTTGCAGTATTGCTCCCGACGTCCGCAACCAAGTCAAGACAGCAGTCACTCCTCGACGACCCTTGGCGACAGCCGTTGCCGAGGTCGAGGAACTCGACGACGCGCTCCCTGGTTTTTCCGTTACCGTCGACTCGCTGGACGCTGAAGATTCTCCTGCCGACACCATCGCTAACGCCACCTCTGTGGATCCAGTGGAGACCTACCTTAGGTCAGTAGACCATGGAGAGGACCCCGCTATCCTTACCGTCGCTCAAGAATCGCACGCTATCCGCTCAGTAGCGCTAACCATAGACAACAAGCACGAAGTAGAGGCAATCGTGGATAGCGGGTCTCAGATTATTTCTATGGCAGCAGAAGTCGCTAACGATCTAGGCCTCATTTACGACCCTACCGTTATACTAAACATGCAGAGTGCTAACGGCACAGTAGACCGATCCCTAGGCCTCGCCAAGAATGTGCCCTGCACCCTTGGCGACATTACGTTTTATCTTCAGATCCACATTTTACGCTCCCCAGCTTACGACCTACTACTTGGCAGACCCTTCGACGTCTTGGCGCGATCAGTCGTCAAGACAGTTACCGACGAGGAAACGACCCTCACAATCAGCGACCCTAATTCCGGAATCCGACGAACGGTGCCAACGTTCCCTAGGGGACAACGAAAAGGCGCCCGCACTAAGCCCCCGGACCTAATTCCGGAATCCGACGAACGGTGCCAACGTTCCCTAGGGGACAACGAAAAGGCGCCCGCACTAAGCCCCCGGAGTTTACCGACCAACACGCCAACAAGCCTCCACACCGGTGTTTTCACAGACCATCGAGGAGGTGATTGGCGACGATCACGGAGATGTGGCGCTAACGCTGGAATTTGACCATTCAACTGGTCTTGTAACTGTTTTGTCTACTGCCTTTCTTGACGAAGATGTTTTAACTACTTTACCCACTACCGACGCAGAGCCTTCCCAGAAAAATCAAAATATTACCGACTCCTCTCTTGCCTACTTGTACCTTACCGCTTCTGAATCGTTTCAAAATATTGCGTCTACCGATACGTATCTCACTACCCTTCCCGGAGCCTCGTCTCCTGCCGTTCTTGGACTTGCCGCTCCTCAGGCTACAGTTCCCCTTTCCACCTCTGTTTATAACCAGGCTAACGCTCCCAAAAGGAAAGGGGTTCAAGTTAAAAAGAAATATAAGCCAGTTGCGCTTAAAACAAAACCCATCGCTACGCACTCTCCCGAGACTTTCAGAATCGAGCGCCAGATCATTGGCGACCCTCTTGCCGACATACCAACCTTATCACCGAATCCGCCACCCTTTCAGCCCACAGGACGTTTTACCGAGGAACGCCAACAGCAGTTCGCCAAGGAGCACAACACAGGATTTTTGACCAAAGATGAGTTGAACGTCCTTACCGATCTTGTCGCTAAGCAAGACAAAGCCTTTGCTTGGGAGGACTCCAAACGCGGCAGTCTACGTACAGATTTCTTCCCGCCTGTCGTCATCCCGACCATCCCTCACGTGCCTGGGAGGACTCCGAACGCGGCAGTCTACGTACAGATTTCTTCCCGCCTGTCGTCATCCCGACTATCCCTCACGTGCCGTGGACTGAGCACAACCGACCGTTACCGCCTGGAATCGAAGCCGAGGTCTGCCAAATCATTAGGACCAAGATCAAGGCTGGCGTCTACGAGCCCTCAAATAGTTCTTACCGCTCCCGATGGTTTTGTGTCCTCAAAAAGAACGGCAATCTACGCATAGTTCACAGTCTTGAGCCGCTGAATAGAGTAACCATACGACACTCTGGCGTACCGCCTTTCCCTGACCACTTTGCCGAGTCCTTTGCCGGGCGTATCTGTGGCGCCACCCTTGATCTTTACGTTGGCTACGATGAGCGCTTGATTCACCCTTCTTCCCGCGACCTCACTACGTTTCAAACTCCGTTTGGCGCACTGCGCCTAGTCACCTTGCCGATGGGCTGGACAAACTCAGTCCCTATATTCCACGACGACATCACTTTCATCCTCCAACCCGAGATACCGCATAACGTCCTTAGCTTCATCAACGACGTTGGCGTCAAAGGCCCCAAAGACTGGCGACTCGTAAACGGCTTACCGGCAACCCATCCCGACAACTCCAACATTCGCTTAGCGCTATGGGATTTTTTCCAGCTGCTCAATCGAGTTCTCCAACGTATGAAGTATAGCGGTGGTACCTTTAGCGGTCACAAACTCCTCCTTTGCGCGCCAAGGTTCAAAATACTTGGTCACATCTGCACTCCCGACGGTCGCGTTCCCGACGAGTCTCGCTTAGCACTCCTAGAGCGCTGGGGTCCTTGCCGCGACTTATCTGAAGTTCGCGCCTTTCTTGGCACCGTTGGCGTTCTCAGGATATTCGTCAAAAACTTTGCCCATCGTGCACATGCTCTTAACCGACTCACCCGCGCTAACGAGCCCTTCGAATTTGGGCCAGACCAGGTCACTGCCCAACGCGACTTAGTAAAAGCTCTGCAGGACGCCAAGCCCCTAGTCCCCATCGATTATACCTCTGCCGACCCTGTTATCTTGGCGGTGGACACCTCGTACATTGCCGTTGGCTACTTCTTGTGCCAATGCCTTAGCGACAATCGGAAACAGCGACGCTACAACCGCTTTGGGTCGATCACGCTAAACGACCGAGAGTCTCGCTACAGTCAGCCTAAGCTAGAACTCTATGGACTCTTCAAAGCCTTCCGGTCGCTAAAGATGTATTTGATTGGCGTGCGGAACCTTATCGTTGAAGTCGACGCTAGGTACATCAAAGGCATGCTGCAGAATCCCGACATCCAGCCATCCGCTAGCATGAACCGATGGGTAGTCGCTATCCTCATGTTTCACTTTGAGCTGGTACACGTCAAGAGCTCTTTCCACGGCCCAGATGGACTCTCTAGGCGACCACGGCAGCCTGGCGACCCGGCAGTGGACCCACAGGCTGATAGCGATTTCGAGGACTGGATCGACCGATTGCATGGTTTCGTGCACCTTATACAACAGCCAATACCCCTACTACGACGGCAACAGCCTACCAGCATCCTGTTACATCCCATTGTCCCTTACCGCCCCGAGATCTTTAGCGCACCCCTCACGTTCTACACGGCAAGCATCCACAGTCAAAACTCGCCTCCAGTAAAAGTCGTACAAGAGCCCCATCCGCTAAGGGAAGACAGCAGAAACCTGACCTACGATGCCGTCCCCCGATCCGCCAAGGCAAAGGCGGAAGACAGTCGCTTGTTAGTAGTTGAGCAATGGATACAAGACCTTAAGCGACCCCAGGCCTTACCGACGAACAATACGCGACCTTTATCCGCTACGCTACCCGCTTCTTCTTTACCGACAACCGACTTTGGCGACGAAATCGAGATGGCGCTCACAAGCTGATCATCAAGCCAGAAAGTCGCTTACGAGTCCTGCGCGCCATGCATGACGAGCTAGGACATAGAGGCCTGTACGCTACCCGAGCCTCTCTGCTAGAACGATTCTGGTGGCCACACGCTAGTGCCGACATCGCCTGGTACATCAGGACTTGCCACCTCTGCCAAATCCAACAAACGCGCCAAGTACTCATACCGCCAACCGTTGCAACGCCAGCTCCCCTCTTCAGCAAAATCTACGTCGACACCATGCACATGCCCAAATCTGGTCGCTACAAGTACATCATTCAAGGTCGTTGCTCGCTAATCCATTGGCCTGAATTTCGAATGCTCCAAAGAAAAAATACCGACGCGGTCGCCAAGTGGCTATTTGAGGACGTCATTTGCCATTGGGGAGCGCTAAGAGAAATCGTCACGGATAACGGTGCGCCCATCATCAAAGCGCTAACTTACCTCGCCAAGAAATACAACATTCACCACATTCGAGTATCTGGCTACAACAAACGCGCCAATGGCCTGGTAGAGAGACCACACTTTGACGTTCGGCAAGCGCTTTTCAAGGCAGTCGATGGCGACGAGTCTCGTTGGAGTGAAGCGACATATTCAGTATTTTGGTCGGAAAGAGTTACTATTCGTAAGCGCATGGGTTGTTCTCCCTATTACGCGGCTACTGGCACCCATCCGTTACTTCCTGCCGACATTATAGAAGCGACCTACCTTCAGCCAGCACCCAACAGTATCTTAGCGACTACCGACCTTGTCGCCAGACAAGGAAAGAAGATTTGGAGCGACTCCACGAGGTAGTCTTTAGCGCCCGTCGCCAAGCAGCCCTACGATTCGAAACTGAGCATAGCGCTACTATCAAAGATTACAACTTCCCGAGAGGGGCGCTAGTGCTCATGCGCAACTCCAAAATCGAAACTTCATACAATAAGAAAATGCGCCTGCGCTATTTGGGACCTTTGGTAGTTATCTCCCGTAACCGTGGAGGCGCTTACGTGCTCTGTGAATTAGATGGTTCAGTACTGCATCGGGACCTTTGGTAGTTATCTCCCGTAACCGTGGAGGCGCTTACGTGCTCTGTGAATTAGATGGTTCAGTACTGCATCGACCTGTTGCCGCTTTTCGCCTATTACCATACCTCGCTAGAGAACACATTGACTTGCCGTTGGAAGCGCTAGATATCGACACCGCCAAGCTGAGAGAACTTGAAGAAACCAAATTATTGGACGATGATGACTTGCCGACTTTAGTGGAAGAAGAAGAAAACAATTAGAAAAGACTATACTGATAAGCTTTCATTTTCTATTACTTACTGTACTTATCTTTCTTGCCGATACTTACTATACTATATTCAACAGACAATTTCTTACATAGTCAAGCCGCAGCGCTAGCGTGTTGCTAACGCTTAGCGCCTTGCGCAACTCTCGCCAAGGGTTTTTTCGCTATGATGATCTACTGAGCCTTTCCCTTTTCCTCAAAATTTGACTAAGTCCCTCACCTACTACTCCTCTCGCTAAAACCTACCTTAGAATACTTGCCGCTAGCTTTCTCTTTGCTTTACTTTCTTGACTCTCTGCTGCTGCGCTAACTCAGATTACGGGACTAGTCCTTCCACTCGGCAAGATGGCGGCAAGAGATATATATACGTGTACGGGAATGGACAAAAATCTATTTACACAATGGCCTATCTACCCTAAGGTCCGTCAGTTTTCGCTATCGGAGAGCGGCAAGGAGTCGTCGAAAGGCAGGAGGTCACCAACCTGAACTTGGTTGAGGGCTTGCCATTCTAGCGCCTCATGACAGTCGGCTTGGTACTCCTCGAGGGTCTCCATACTACGGGTGAGGTTGGAGTACCTGAGTCGCGAGGCCATGATTTGTTGCCGAGCGCGTTCGCGCTCGCGACCCAATACCGCCCGCATACTTGCCGCCCGCGCTCCCAGCTGCTCGATAACCTGAGGAGGGTACAGGGCCACCACAGGATAAACCAAGTCCTCCCCCAGCCACTCATACGAGTCGCCAGTGACTCTTGGCTGAGGCTGGGGGGTCCACGAAGAAGACCCACTCGAGCTCGTCCAGAGCTGTGTCGCCAAGTCGCCCTCGCTTATCCAGGGGGCGGCAGGCTCCACTATCGGCAATTCCGAGGACTCGCCAGGAACCTCCCGCAAAGTTTCCTCTGCCTCTCCCTCAGCATCTTCACTGCCGCCCCCGACCTCCTCGCGACTCGGCGATCCTTCCCGTTTCTCCTCCTCCCCAGCTACCTCTTGCGCGCCAGCGGGTTCCCCCATTACAATGTCACCTTCATCTCCTGCGGCGCCAGCAGTCGACACGTCGGCAGGCGCGTTTTCAGGCAAGGAGAGAGGGGACAGCAGGCGGCTGGGGCCAGCCTCACCGCTAACGGTAGGGAGGCGGCTGGCGGCAAGGGCATCTTCAAGCTCCCTCATCTCCGTGTCCTCAGCAGTTGGAGAGGGGGAGGGCGACTCGATGCGTACTCGCTTGGCCTTACCCTTGCCCTTGCTTGGGGAAGAGGCCTTACGTTTTTCTTGGCGCTCGCCAGCGCCGCGCTTGCCGACCGATTCCGATTCATCTCCTTGGCGCGTCGGCAGCGCCAAGGAGGACTTGCTGATTTTGGCCGCTCTCCCAGCGGCAACCTCCCTACGTTCCCCCTCGACAAACTCCCTAGCCCGCTTGACCAAAACCGCCCGGGAAAAGGTCTTCTCGACAAAGGCATCAGGCGCCCCGCCACGCTCACGACTCTTGGCGCCGTCAATCGTACAAGCACGCTTGAGAGTGCCGCATCGGTAGCACGGTTGAGCGCCAGTGGGGAACCAACAACTCTCGGGGTCGTTGTCGGCCCAGCATTTGTCACACTAGCCTTACTTGAGAACCAGAACTATATGAAGAGCTAAGGCGACTTACCGCTCCATGCGACTCTTTAAACTCCTGGCGAGTCGCTAGGGAAACCGTGCGCTTATTCTTCATCTCGGGAAGCTCCACTCCTCCCTCGATGCCCTCGTCCATGACAACGTCGTCCCGGCGCGGCAAGAGCAAACCCTTCAACTCTTTGTCGTCAAAGGTTGTCTGGCTAGGGAGCTGGGAGAAAGTCAGCAGAGAGTCGGCAAAGAGTCACTATGGCATACCTCGTATTGGGGGGCCTTTCCCTTACGAGACTTGGAAACGGTGGTTAGCGTGGCGCGGCAGCGGCAAGAGCAAAAACTCACTTTCTTCAAAGCCTTACCCGGCTTTACTGGGGAGCCCTTCCTGCTAGCCGGCAGTGTTGGGCTCTGTACACTGTCGGCGCGAGACCCCTTGCTGGAACCCTCGGCAACGGACTCCTTCTTTTGCTCCTTGGCGAGCTCTGCCCTTGCCACCGCCAAGGAGTGCGCGGCAGCGGCAGCGGCAGCCTCCTCCTGCTCTTGCTCGATCTGCAATCGAGCAAGAGGCTCCAATACCTCTTGCTTGCTACAGGGGGATAGTTCAGTCCATAGCTAGAGAAGGAAAGGTCAGGAGATACTCACTCGGTTGCCGATGCGCTTACGGTCATCGGGGATAGTTCAGTCCATAGCTAGAGAAGGAAAGGTCAGGAGATACTCACTCGGTTGCCGATGCGCTTACGGTCATCGGCAACGCGCCAGAAAGAATGTCCTCCAGCTCATCTTCAATGGTGGGGACTGGGGAAGGCGTCTAGAGAACAATCAGCTAAGCGACACGCTAGGTGACAAAAGCAACTTACGAAGCAGGAGAAAGGCGCTAACCACTCAGCGCCACGATTGTCAACATACCGCGCGCGGCACCACTCCCGCACCTCAATCTCGCGATCCCACCCAATGCCAAGGACTCTCACCTCATACCACTTCTCGAGCAGCTTCATCACGCCAACCACTAAGTTTTGGGACGCCTCGGCGCCAACGCCCTCGATATGGCGGATGAAACGGTTGGCCTTAGCAATGTAAGCGTACGCGGCTTCTTGAGCAGCCTGAGATGGGACGGGGGGCGGAGTTGGAATACGGAAAGACATATTTTTTTATTTGAGCGCCAGGAAAAAGATGGGAGAAGAAACGAAGTCCAAACTCACGCGCCAGGACTATAAACAAAATCTCAAGAACGCACGGACCACCTGTCACAAAAGCGGTAACGGTAGCCTTATTTGGTGACTGAGAACAGTCAATTTTTCAGTTGGGGGGAGATGATAGGACCCTATACAGGTTAGGCGCATCAACGGCAGGCTCGGCACCGGCTCCGGAAACCTTGCCGCACTTGTTCCGAACTTAGCGCACGCGTTCTACCCATTTTAAGCCATTCCCGACGGCCGCGCACGGCAAGAAGCAGATCCGATCAATGATAGCGCCGACGGCAGCAAGAATGACAACTGACAGATGGCATCAGTCACTGACGACAGCGCTTAGCGAGAAGCCTGATGATCTATCAAAAACTGACGGACAGCTTGGCGTTTGACCTTGGCGTCTGACACCGCTTACCGTCTCGATTTGGCGCCCAACGTCGCTTAGGTGTTCTGACAGGCAGAAGGGTGATGGAGTGATGGTTTAGCTTTGCGATCTGTCGCCTGGCATCGCTAAGGCTCTTGAATGGACGGTAGGGATCTGAAACCGTTGGAGCTACCCCTTTGAAATTTTCCAGTTTACCGCACTCTGGCGTCATTAGCCACTGGCGACGGCAAACTCATTGTAGTATAAAAGTACTTACCGACTTGTACATAGAACAAGAGACGAATAGACCAGAGTTTCCCCCTTCCTCAGTCTCCCTTACGCTCAAGAGCTCATTTACGCTACGGTCGGCAACGTCGAACTCATCGGTAGTTACAGACGTTCGCCAACACTCGACACTTTCGCGCCTTGCAACTACGGCAGGCATTATCGACGCTTAGAACTTCGCTAAGCCTATCGTGCTCTTGCCGCTCACCCTTGCCGTGTTCACTTACCGCATTTTCCTTAGGCGCTTTACCTTAGCGCTTGACACTTGCCGACCCCGTTACCGACTTTCACCCTTTTTCACAGACGCGTTCTCTGGGACCTGCCCGGGACTCCTCAAATCACTTATAGCGCGCCCAACGCACACTCTTGGTACGGTAACACTTTAGCTACATTTGTTGCTGACCAAACTTTGGGCGTCATCAACAGAGACAGAGTGGTATAGCAATTTCTAAAGTCTTTTACTACAGGCAATTTGTCAGATGATATAATATCATTTATTTCATTGAAACAGGTGCCAAACTTACAGTTATCTGGAATAAATAAATGAAAATGAGAATTTTCAACAGCAACATCAACTGAAATGGCCCATTTATAGGTAAAAAATTTGAGAATATTGAGATTCAAAAAGTCACATGAGACAGCAATAGTTTTAACTACCAGAATATTGAATGTACAAGATGCACAAGTAAGCCACCAGAGAGTGTCACTAGATGTTGTTTGTTTAAATAGATTAGCTAGATAGGTTTTTTGGGACTGTGATATTGTTGGGGGCCAATCTTTTTTAGCTTTGATCAGACGTGTATTCCAAGCAATTGAATCTGGTGATGGAACAACATTAGATGCAGACTGTTTACACAAGAGCAGACAATGTTTGATGATATATTTGTATAAGACTTGTAAAGAATCCTGCAAAGTGTGATCTACATTTAAAATATTAAGAAATAGCCATGCACATTGCATGGTTAAATAGGCGCAAAACTCACAAATAATAAACAATTGAATGTAATCAACAGATAACACAGAAGAATCTGAAGACACCTTGTGATACAATGCACAACAGGTGGAATTTTTTAACTGGATACAATTGCCTTGAAAGATATGAACAACAATGTCTTGAAGAATAATGTTACTATTGCCTGCCACAGAAAGGCCATGAGCAGCAGCTACATAAAGTGAATTGAGACATGAAATATGACATGTTGTGGTAAGAAAGAAAAAGATGGAAATATCATTGTAGTTATAAAGTTTTTTCAAAAAATTGACAAGCAACCCTCAACTGTGAGGAAGACAATCAAGGCCAAGAGCTTTGCAAATGGAACAAATTTCAACAATAGATGTAGTTTTACATGTTGCTCAAATGATAACAGCCTCAAACACATTATTTTTCAACTTTACTGGGTTATCAACTGGTGTACATAAAGTACATTTATGACTGGAGGACACAGTGCAAAGTCCATTCAACAAATAATAAATTAATATATTTTGAGTATCAACAACATTTTGTCAAGTATGTAAACCATGTGAAGCAACAGTTTGGTACAAAATGTCATGTGAGAATGACAAAAATGCATATGTATGCAGTCCATGAGAAGAAAATAATGTGTTTAATGTTTTCACAATGAAATCAGAAGTCAATGCAATTTTAATTTGAGGCCAACCAATGAATAGAAAATGCAGTGTTTTTTGGGAAGTATTTTGGTTTATAAAATCATTAAGATGTGAAGAAAAATGATCAAAAAACATACTGTTGCAAGAGAAAATATGAGGAGTGTCAAGAAAGGACATATTGGCAATCAAAATAAGACATTGACCAGTGTTGATAAAATATTCGCAAAAATATGCAAACTAATTGAGGCCAAGAGAAACGACCAACCCACTGCCAGGCAATATTATGAAAGGCAAAAGACAGAAAAAAGAAGTTTGGAGATGAAAAGAAGTGACAAAATATAAGAACTGGCCATCACAACTGTCAGACAATAAATCAAGGCCCGCAAGAAGAGTATTGGAAATACTGCTATAATCCAGAAAATGAGCAAACATAACAGGTACATGAGTCAATCCTAAAAAAACACTCATAGGAAACAAATAAGCAGGAGGTAGTTAATGAAAGTGTCAAAAAAAACAATGTGAGACTACAAACATAAAACCACTCATCCAAGAACATGAAACCACATATCCAAAAACTGTAATTAAGTAATAATGAGAATAATAATAATAATAAATAGGGAAAGCAAAAACAAAAAGTGGTCAAACACAAAAAAGCAACAAATTCTGAGAAAACTGTAAATACAAATAGGAGAAAGAAATAGGAAAAACTAAAAATACAATTGTGAATGGCAAACTCTAAAAATCAAATAGCCTGGGAAAACTTGACACATCTGAAAAGAGGCAAAAAATAACAAACATGTGATAAAGGCCCCCAGACATGCATTTGAAAAGGGGTGAGAAATAACAAACATGTGATAAAGGCCCCAGACATATGATCAATTGCAAGACAAAAAAAAAACCCACCAAAGTTCCAGGGCCAAGGACCCACTACTAAAGTAGCAGGAATTTCTGAGTAGAATAGGGATAAATCTGCAAAGTTAGAGATGCTCAAAAAAGTATCCCAATAAGTGAATATTTTAAAATGGCTATTACTCCATCAGTTTTGATTTAAATTATATAGTCTTAGATGTGATCTGTATCTACAATACCATAGTATTTTACATGATTTATTCAAAAATTTTAGGCACTTTCTGTCAGGGGACAGGTTCTCAGACCCTTACTCAGCAGTAGAGTATTATGCAAAATAACATCTTGTATCCACTGTATAGTACTAGTCAATCCAATATAGCAGTCTGATTTAGCACTGTGTGAACTATACAAGATTGTTTCAACTTGTAACTATTTTTTTAATTCTTCTGCTATCAGCTTTAGACTTTTGGCTCTGTCCTCTCTCAGGCAACTTATCAAACTTTGCAACTTCTTTGGCATTATATCAAAAACATGCTTTTATGACTAGCTTACTTAATTTGGAGCTATTATTTGCATATACAAGTGATCCACCTGTCTTCTATGTTGTTAAAATGCCAGCTGCATTTACATATTAGCCTCTGCCAAAGCAGGATGACAAGCTACCTCACCTAGCACAAGCTTTTGAAATGCCAGGTGGACTGACTGTATCATGAATGATGTCCATTGTAAGGCCTGGTAGTAAATCAGAGGAGAAATTTGTGGTTTCAGGAGTATTGCTGCCAGCAAGCCAGATGCCCTCATTAATGTACCCAGTATTGCCCAAGGGCTTGTCAACACAGTTAGGAGGTCAACCTGACCTGACCCAGTACTCAGAAATGTTAAGTAGGATGGCTACTACTCATTCATTAAAAGTACAGACTTTTACATTTGTAAAAGCCATTATATAATCAAGGTCTGCCACACTGTGAGCCTCATGTTTTTGTTTTGTTTATTTATTCTACTTTTGCATTACATAAAATTTTCAGGAGTATATACTATTTACAATTTTTTGCCACCCTCAGTCATTCCCTACACTTATTGACTGAGGCTTATTGTATATTCAATACTCTACAGGTTATTGGGCTCATTTATTAGCTTTTCAAGCTGCAAAAAATGAACAGTATTCTTGCACTGTAAAAACAGACTCACACTACACCCACACACTAAAGTACCACCACTAAAAACCAGACATGACTTCTAGTGGCACAGTCACATCAAATCCCCCTACTTTTTCCAAGGAGGCACACTTTGACAGGTCAAACTTTGTAACTTTTCAGGATAGAATTCTCATTGCAGCACATATGAGAGGCACACAGATTTACCTAGACAGCTCCATTGTAGACCCAAAAACAACTAAAAATGGTGGGAGAGATCCACAGATCAAAGCCAGTACTGGCACTATACTAACCACAGAGGATGCTATACTATGGTTCTCTATGCACTCTGTCAGGTTCTGCTGACAATAGGGGCTTCCACTGGTGAGCAAGTCCTTACTAGGTGGACTTGTCATCTATGGGGCAGTTCTGAACCTACATGGTGAGAGGGCAAGTGGGCTCCAGAAAGTTCTGGAGAGGTGTGAGAGTTCTTCAGAACTTGCACAGAGTATTAGAGGTTGTTGAATGGGAGGGAAGGATTGTGGACAAAGTCTGTGGGTTGGCAAAGAGGAACAGAGCTAAGTAGAGGCAAAGAGACACTGAGGAGAGACCAGAAGACTAAGACTGGGAGACTTCAAGACTTTGAGAGTAGGGAAATAGATTGATTAAGTAGACAAAGACAAAAGGGCAAAAGTTAGGCAATATTAAGACTCATATAATGGAACACTGGCTACAGATTAAATACTTGTTGTGAATGGGGCCTGGGTACCTGGTAAGATTCAGGCTGGGCTTGGGGGCTTCAGCTTTTGGATATGCAGGTGGGCTGTCTGAGAAAGGGTCAGGGAGGTCGCTCAAAGGGGTGTTGTCAGAGTGTGTGGGCACTGGGCTGGTAGCAGATGTCAGGGCTAATCAGCAAAGAGTTGTGCATTGGCTGATGCACAGAGCAGTCAGTGCTGCTCAGGGGTGTTCAGAGCTAATTGGTATATAAATGATGAGTGCTGGTGCTGAGGGAAGTTGATGGCAGCTGTCAGACTCAATTGTCCAAAGGAGTGATGTTTAGGAGAGTTGAGGTGCTTAGGGGCAGAGATGACACGAGGCTTGTCTGAAGCTAAACTAGTGTGCTGGTGGGTGGGTTGTGACATACTCTGCAGCTGAAGAATGGGATGCATGAGACATGTGGACACTCTCACTGCTTGTCAACAACTGTAGAAACCTGGTCAGAATGGGTATCAAGCTGGGAGGTTCTGTGGCTGAGGCTTGGAAGGCACTTACGAGGCTTGGAAGGCACTTACCAAATATTTTTGACCCTGGCAGCCATGGGCACTTAAAATCAGTTCTACACCACAGTATATGTGAATGGTGTGGACTTCCTGGCACACTTTATTGACCTGTGCACAAAATGACATGTGTAGTTGAGAAGGAGGTGACCATTGATGATGAGATTTTCTACACCATTGTAATGAATTCCCTACCTGAGTCATAGAACACAATCATCATGAGTTTGTACTGCACAAAGTCATCAGTGAGGCTGATCTCTGGCTTAACAGTATACTAGGAGTGTTTATGCATGCAAAAACTGGCCATAGGTGTGACTACAACAGCTCTGCAAGCTAGCATGAGACCACAGAAACTAAAGTTAGTCTATAAGGTCAATTTGCCCAGAACTTCAGAAACTGAGAGGCTGCTTTATTAGCTCTGACTGCAGCCAAAAATGCAAGTAAGACATCAGCACCTGTGACTGTAGGAATATCTATGGTAGTGCTGGCAAATATGTCATCAGCTCATGTCTCCTATGCACTTATGGCATGTATCAACTCTGTCCCTGTGGAGGACATACAGACAGTCTCCTTGTGCTCTGCAGAGGTCTATGTGATGAGTATGAGTGATCAGGTTCCAACCTATGCCAACTTGGGTGCAAGCAACCATGTAAGGGTGACCTTTGGAGACTATGGCTCAGTCACACAGCTGGCAGAGGGAGATCCAAAGTATATTAGAGTATATACTGACAATATCATAATAACTACTTACCTGGCAGAGGGAGATCCAAAGAGAACAAGTCTAGAGATTTTCTATGCTAGGATTGATGCTTTTGGAGCCTCTGAAGCATGGGAAACAACTATACAGAACAACAGAGTCTTAAAAACTCAAAAATTGCCTAAATATACAAGTGCACAAACAAGGCAGGAAACCTCCAGCTTATGTAAGTTGTTTGTATGTGGTACTGAAGGGCCCACATTCTGAATGATAGCCAAAGAACCAGAGCACCTCAAAGGCTGAGAATAGTACTAATAGATAGTGTTGAAAGAATAGAAGCAGTAAAGTAAAAAAATGACATCAGAAATAAGAAAAGGTAAGAAAAGGAATAAAGAGAGAATGAAGGAATAAAGAATGAGATAAGGAAGAAATAAGGAGTCTCCTGACAGACCACTAATTTGTGGATTGTAATGCATTCTCTGACTATAAGAAACTGAGCACTCTGCAAGAAGGCCAGTCTGCATTGATAGAAGGAGTCTTCCATATAATAGGCCAGGATACTGTCAAAAAGATGGTTAAGACCACTGTGGGCACATCAGAACTGGTGTTCCATCAAGTGCTACATACCCCTGACATGGCTGCAAACCTGATCTCAGTCAGCAAATTTGACAAGGCTGGCTTCATGATAACATTCACAAAAGGCAAGGCTGTTTTCTGAGATGCAACCAGTTTTAATGTACTTATCAGACAGCAGAAGCAGGAAATGTACCTGCTGACTGACTTTGTGTCAGCTGTGGCCCAGACAGTCCAGGTCATGGCTGCATTGTTAGTAGATGTCCTTGCTGAAATTAAGTTGTGGCATTGCTGTTTTTGGCATGCAAGCATTCAGAACATCAGGAACCTCAAAGCAAAAAGTCTTGTTGATGGCCTGACTATAAAAGGAGGCAGAGATTTATGGAGCCTCTGCAAGGATTGTATGTATAGGAAACACACCACACATTCATACAATGTGGAGCTTACATATAAATTTAAACTAAATGAGTGTGTCCATATAAATCTCTGGAGACTTGCATCAGTCCCATTGTTGAGGGGAGCATCCTACATAATGCTTGCCATAGATGGTGGCACCTCTAGACTTACAGGCTACTTCTTGTCATAAAAGGACTCTAAGACAACACTGATGGCTTTTAAATTATACTATATAGAATCTGAGTGCAGAACTAGAAGGAAACTGTAGATGGTTAGGATTGATGCTAACTGTGAGTAGCTGAACAGTGACTAGATAATTTACTGTGATATAAATAGCATATACATAAATGTAATGGTTCTTTACACACATGCCCAGAATGGACTTGCCAAGTACTATATACACACTGTAGTGGACAGGATCAGGTGCTTGCTGGCAAAGAGCAGGCTTCTCAAGTCTCTGTGGGCTGAAGTGGCAGCATCACAGATCATAATAAGAAACTTGATCTTATTATCATGCCATCCAGACTATATTTCTGAAGAGGCGTGGACAGACAAATGCCAGAGAGTGAACTTCTTGCATGCTTTTGGCTGCATGGCTTTTACAAAGGTTTCTGAGGAACTAATCAGGTCAAAGTTGGACTCAATGTTAGTGAAGTATGTGCTAGTTGGCTATTGTAACAATGGCTACAAGCTGTACAACTAAAGCACATGCTCAATTGTCATGTTGTGCAACATCATTTTTGATGAGGGCTTGGGACACTGCTTCTTCACCATTATTAGCAATGATAATGATGATCTTGTTACAAGCACCTCTTCTGTACAGAACTCAGCATACTGGGAGTTATAACTGTGGGACAGCCTGTTGCCTTCTGTATATGTGGCATCAATAGCCCACTTTATGACCATATCATAACCTTTATGAACTCTGCAGCTACTGATCTGCCTGATGCTGAACTTCTCTCTTAAACAATGACACCTATGGCACAAGCAACCAGGAATGCACTGCAAGCTCCATCGTAGTGGTCAAAGCATATTGCAGCATGCAACACTTGCTATAATAAGCCACATGTACCTGGGACTTTCCTTGCAGATGACATGGACATATACACTTTCTTTACTGCTACAAGAACTGCTAACAGAGAAAACAATGAGTATGTCTCAGCATACTATAGAGAGACAATGCACCACTTGGAGATCCTAATACAACAAGGTTTTGAGCTAATCTCATGGGACAAAGTACCAGAGAAAAAGCACATCATTAGGTGCAGATAAATGTATGCAAATAAATATGATGCTAAGAGCAGGATAATCAGAAGAAAGGCTTGCTTGGTGGAAAAGATATTCTCAGGTTGTAGCATAGCATGCTATGTGACCATTGCAACATAACTTTTAGTTAGTATACTTAGCTAATATTATATTATAATATAATTCTATTTATAATTACTATAAATAATTACATACATGCTGCTTAATGAGCAGCTTATTTTTATGTTAATACTACATAGTCAAATCAGACTAGTCTGATTCTGTAAAGTGTAAACTTTAAGCTCTTACAATACTATAACTTTGTTATACAGATAGCCAGCAAGGACTTCAACAAGATGTATATAGTGGTAGTTTATCTGGAATCCTTCAGAATTTTTTTAGCAGTTGTGGCAAAATTAGATCTATATATTTGGCAAGTTGATTTTGTTTCTGCATATCTGAATAGTGTCTTGGAGTATACTGTGTACATGCATGTACTACTTGGTTTTGAGAGGGGAGAAAAAAAGGTCTGTTAACTTCTAAAAACTATCTACAGCATGATGCAGGATGGCTACAACTAATGGCACACTCTTAATAGAGCCTACCAAGAACTTGGATACAGGACCACCCATGTGGATAGCTGCATATGCAGTCAGCTTCAACAAGGTGAACACATTATAACAAATACATCTACTGACAACATTGGTATATTAACTACAAAAAATAGAGCCAAAACAGCAAAACAAGAGTTGAGAAACACATATGAGATCAAAGATCTTAGAGAACTGTCATTCATAGTGGGCATGGCCATCTCCAGAGATGAACACACAGGTGCAATCTCCTTATCTCAGTGAACCTACAGTGGCTCAAAAAAGTGTTCCAATGTTTCATAGTTTTTGAAAGATGGCATTGGTATGTAGGAATGGAAGTACCTAAAATTTTAAATAAATCATGTAAAATACTAAGGCATTGTAGCTATAGATCTCATCTAGCATTATGTAATTTGGATCAAAACTGATGGAGTAATGGCCATTCTAAAATATTTACTCATTGGAATACTTTTTTGAGTATCTTTAACTTTGCAGGTTTGTCCCTATTTTACTCAGAAATAAAGAGTAAGTTGCATGTGGGAATATTAACAAAGTCATGTGACTATGTTTTGATATATTTGGGAGTAGTTCAAGCTGAGTTGAACCACATCTTGGTCTTTAACCACCATCATGAAAGTTACTCCTTCTGCTTGCTTCTCTTCTTGCTGAAGGGTATTCTCTGCACCAGATTGAGGCTTAAACTGATCTAGGGAGGTCTACTATTGGGAGAATCAGTACAGAGTTGGAAGTGGACAAGAAAAACCATTCTAGACATGTGAAGATAATTGCCATGCCTGCCAAGTCTGTTGCTCGATAAACAAAGGGATCTGGATGTCTACCAATGGCTTTTGTTGCAGAAGCTCTAACAACAGGCAAGTAAAATAAGGTCAGCAGGAAAATACAATAAAATGAAGTGCCTACCATTCCTTATAAATGCCAGGCATAGCCTCCTGAACAACTATCCAATAGCAGTCTTCATTAGTCATTGCTGTCTTAGCAAAGAGCATAGTGGACAACAGTCCAGTCTTGAAATGCAAAAAAGCTGTTTTAAAAACAGGAAGGCTGTGAGGCACAGAAATAGAAGGCAAAGGTTCAAGTTTGTTAGATGATGGGTCAGGAGATGGGGGTGGTGCATGCTTTAAATGAGGGTCATCTAACAGAAACATATCCTCATCATCTGAGACTAAAGTCTGAGGCCAACATTTTGTATGTGCAGAGGTTGAGTAGCCTTTGGCTTGGTGATGTTTGGAGGCAGTGGACTGAGGAGAATTTTTGTATAATGACTGTTTGGATGAGCTTCTGTAGGGGCTTGGCTGCAGGTGCTTGGAGAAAGAGTTGTCAAACAAAAACATGTCCTCATCATTGAAGACTGGCACTGGAGATTGGTGTGCTGAGATTAATTATGTTCAGGATGAATTCTAGAGGATTCACCAGACAAAGGCTGCTTGTAGAACTTCTTAAAGAAGACCAGTGTGTGGCAATGTCTTGAAGAGGAGGAAGGAAAGTCTAAGATAGATGGGACTGTTGTCAGAGATTTTCCAACAACAGTTACCAGTTTATTAGCAACTGCATGCTTCTATTGATAGGACCCACACAAGCTAGGTGCATCAATGGCAGGCTCAGCACCAGCTCTGGACACCTTGCCACACTTATTTCAAACTTGGTGCATGCAATTTATCCATTTTAAGCCATTCCTGACAGCCACACATGGCAAGCAGCATACCTGATCAGTGATAGCACTAATGGTAGCTGGAATGACAAGTAACAGCAGGCATCATGCTGTTGGCAAGCATTGACAGATGGCATCACTCAGGCAACATGTGGTATTGCTAGCCAGCAGCAGCGCTTACAAGTAGAAATGATGGTATTTCCTCATGACTGACAGCCTGGTGTTTCATCTTGGCACCTGGCACTGCTCAGCACCTTTTTGTTACTTGGACAGACAGTATTCTTGTTAACTTTCTTAGTATTTAGTTTAATGCACAGCAACTACTTACATTCTTTTCAATTCACCACTTCTTGGCAATGCTTAGTTACTTAGCAATGGTAAACTCATTTTACTATAAATATTTACCATTATCACTAGTTAGAGAACAGAGTACCCCGTTTACACCTCTCAGTTCACCCTACAGTTCAGATTTCTTTTGAGCTGACTAAGTTCATACTTGCCAATTGTCTAAACGCTCTTAGCCTGCTTGCCACAGTTATGTTTATGAAACTTACACACCTTGCACCTACAGCAGACATCACACAGCTTAGTTGTTACTAAGCCTTTAGTTTTCTTACTGTGTCCTCTGCTGCACTTACTTATATTTGTCTCCTTTTATCCTTTAGGTGCACTTTGTCATTGGCGCATCCCTTGCTGCATCTCCTTGCCAACTTTTGTTACTGACCCCCACCAAATCTTGCCATTTAACTCATTTTTCAACTTGTTCTCTGGGAACTGCCCAGGACTCCCTCAATCTTAGCACACCCAATGCATTTTTATACAGGTCAGTAGCTGTAAACCGTATCTGCTACTGATCTACTTTTGGGCATCATCACCATGCCTGTACAGTAGCTTCATGCATATAAAAGCCTTGATACCAGCACTTCCTGCTACCTGGAAGGCCCTCAACCTGGTTTGCAGCAGCTGGCCTGTAAAAGCTATAGACAAGGATAAAATTCAACAATAAATAAATAACTTACCATGTCTTAAAAAGGCCTACCTTGCTCCCATGAAATATTACATATGCTACTTTTTTGCACAAGCTTGGGACATCTGGTTCAAAAACATCAGGCCTACCATGTAGATGATCCTCCTTCACTCATTCAAATGCATTGTTAATTTTTGAGTTGTTGAGGTTGAGATTGTTGACACTCTTGCTCCTGGTCTGAGAGGCCACAGCTGCTACATCTTGTAAGTAATGTAGAAGGGGGCCAGAAAAGGTTGATCTACTGTATTTAGTTGAGGCATGTACTCCTTGAGCAGAAGAGCCTGGCTGGGTCATAAGAATATAAATTAAAGGTAAAGCAGAGAACATACCTGGAGCTGCAGATATGTGCATTGTAACATGGAGTGCCCAGCAGTATGGGGTAGAGGAGTGGAGAGAGAAGAAGATGAGTTTCAATAATCACTCACATGAAAGCTGAATAGCTCACATGGACACAACATGAATATTTGTCAAACTCTGTGTAACTAGACTTGAAAAGGCTGACTTACTGTGTCTAGTCAGGGCACACACTCCTTCAGCAGAAGAGCCTGGCTAAGTCATAAGAATATGATTAAAGGTAGAGCAAAGAACATACCTGGAGCTGCAGGTACATGCATTCCAGCCATGGAGTGCCCAGCAGTATGGAGTAGAGGAGCAGAGAGAGAAAAAGATGAGAGTTTCAACAATTACTTATGTGAAAGCTGGATAGCTCACATGGACACAACAACTTCTCATGAATATTTGTCAACAATTTGTATACTAGACTTGGAGCTTGATATCTAGTGCAATGGATTCTAGCAATGATCTCAAGGCTACTAGTTGGGCTATGCATAATCCAGATTGTCCTATCCAACCTCCATGCATCCATTCAACCAAGTTTGCCTTGCAATCAGACATGTCAATAGGCACTTACAATATTCTCAAAAAAAAAAACACAGGGGCCAGCCTTGAGACAGTTCAAGTGGCAGTTGCTAAGTACCTCAAAGAGCAAAATGCATTTATCAATACTCTGGCCCAGCAACATTTAGTAGACAAGAAGCATATCAAAAACATGATAAATCATGTGTCTAACTATGCCCTAACACAATGTCTGTTGCTTGCAAACATGATTCTACATTTCAAATCAAAAGAAATCAATAGCAGTAGGTCTTCTTTGCTCTATTCTGTAGCATAATCTAATTCATCCACATCATTAGATCAGGAGCATGGTGACAGGTTGAAACTCAAGGACATTCAAAATTGTATCAATGCTGACCCAGAATTGGACCAATTGGTGATGAGCACAGAATGCAAGAAAGAGCTAATTGATGACCTCATTGAATACTGTGCACTTAGATTGCAAGATTCATACTATAGCAACCATGCCTGTGCTATTGATGCTCACCAAAATATCAAGACAATCACTATGGAGGTAAGTTTTCATGCTTTTGATGCAAATATTCTAGTAACTGACAAGTAATGCAGATAAAGAACCTTTTTCTTTGCACAGGCATGCATTCCTTTATGTTCTTCTCTTGTGGCTATGCTGAAGACAGCACTACTATGTTCACTACAACATCTGATAGTACAGTTATGAATTTTTTTCTGGAGGTGCTTAAACTGGATTATGCAGATGTACTAGCAAAGTTTGAAATGTATGCCTGCCTTGAAAGTTGAGGTAAGTCTCATACATGCTTATTTATGAATTATGCTTTAACCCCAAACTGTAGGTGTGATAAAGCCAGATACTCTGCCTTCAATGTGTGTGGAATGTACAGGCCTCATTCTTGACAGATTGCATGAGTGCTGGATACCTTTTATTTATCATTCCAAGCTGATTAGTTTGCAGGCACAATTCTTGTTGATAAGAGCATTAAAATAAAGTATATGAACTATGATAAAGCTATTGTCAAAAAATACCATGTCCATCTCATACGCTAGCCCTCAAGAATACTATTTGACAGCCTTTCAAACATTTCCACAATCAATGACATCCAACTTTTGCATTCCATACTAAAAGATGGTGATTGTAAATGAGCACTTCTCACAGCTGAGGAACAGAGGAAGCATGAGAAAAAACTTACAGAAGTGCATGGTCAAGGGTGTAAGGGCGACCTCTAGAGGCTGTGGCTCAACAGCTGAAAGAGGGAGATCCAAAGTGTATTAGAGTATGTACTGACAATATTATAATAACTACTTACCTGGCAGAGGGAGATCCAAAGAGAACAAGTCTAAGGATTCCCTATGCCAGGTTGGATGCTTCTGGGGCTTCTGAAGCATGGGAAACAACTGTACAGTACAACAAAACCTTAAAAACTCAAAAATTGACCAATCAAACAACTATGCAAACAAGGCAGGAAAACTTCGGACTTTGGAAGTCAGAAGGCAAACTCCAGCTTATATAAGCAGCCTGAAAGCAGTGCTGAAGGGCCCACACTTGTCTGAATAATAGCTAAAGGACCAGAGCACCTCAAAGGCCGAGAATCATACTAACAGATAGTGTTGAGAGAATAGAAACAGTAAAATAAGAGAATGATAGAAGAAATAAGAAAATAAATGAAAGGAGAGTGAAGGAATAAGGAGTAAAAGAAGGAAGAAATGAGGAGTCCCCTGACAAAGGGGTGGCAATTGGAAAGAAGAGGAAGAAACATTTGAACAAGGGCAAGTGCCAAACAAAAGAGAAGGAGCTGCAATCCAAGAAGAGGAAGATGTCAAAGCTGCTGCCAAGACCCATGTACAAGAGTGTTGAGTTGATTGATGATGACAATGAAATGCAGCCTGAAGACAACCATGATGGACCTGAAGAAGATGGGCAGCAACTATGAGCAGCCACTCCATTGATAACTCTTTCCCTACATTCCCTCAAATAAATTGTCTTTCACATTTTTGTTGCTATTTGCATGTTTAAATTTTTCTTTCGGCATGCTCACATGCACCTATAATGTACCTTTTACCATACAAATGTCATGAATTTCTTCATAATATTATCATGATAAGTAGTCTATAATTTAAACAAAACCCCACATTTTTTTAAGAATTTCTGATGAATTTTGAAGAGGAGAGTGAGCTCATCATGTCCCACAATAAGCAAGGGTAGGATCAACAGTCTGACACATCATCATGTCCACAATGTTTGATGGCGGCTGACAGAAATTCATGTCTGAAATGAAGCCTATATTTTTGTAAGAAATAGAATGAAGGAAAGCATGCCAGATTAGGCATGGCATTTGCCTTTTTCAGATGGTTTCCGATGCACTTCAAAGAGGAGTGAGCTCATTGTCAGACACAATGAGCAAGGGGTGGAATTAATGGTCAGTGTTATTTCTAGGTGTCACTGAACAATGTTCTTATTATTACTTTTGATAAACATGGTCTATACAAGTGTAAATATTTTCTGGAATTTTTCCGAGAATTTTCAATAAATTTTGAAGAGGGGAGTGGGCTCATTGTTGGACACAATGAGCAAAGGGGCGGGATCAATAGTTGGCGTTATTTCCGGGCATTGCCAAACAATGTCCATGATGTTTGATTGTTGCTTTGATGGCTGCTGACAATGTGCCTGAATGGCTTGGCACCACAGACCACAGTGGAGAATATTCTCAAATTTGAAGTCTGAAATAGCACTTGTATTATTGCAGGAAGGGAAAACTAGGAAAAGCACACCAAATTAGGGGTGGAATATGACTAAATTCCATGCCTAATTTGGTGTGGTAAGTATGTGGTAGCTACAGGTGCTGTACAGTCGAGGACAAGCAAACTCGACAAAACATCTGGACCCCCATCAGAAACCAACCACAATAATAAGAAAGTCAGAAAAACCATCGGAATAGACTATTTAGACCCAGTTGACTTGAAATTATCGAGCACATTTTGCTCAATCATAGTTTGAGTTTTGGGACTCCCAAAATTTGGCCACCCCCCAAAAATATTAGGTAAAATCACAAAAAATACAGGAATCGACTCTTTTTCCTTAACGATATCTATTCCAAGTTGAATTATTAGGGTCCAGACAATGATTGTGACAACAAAAAATGAATGTTCTGGTGAAAAGGCCAGGATACTGGAAAGTCAACAACCTCCATCTTTTTCTACCTGCTGGTAAAGTCAATCAAATATCTGACACATTGTCCGAGGCTGAAAGTGAAAACTGGGAGCCACATACATTGCATGACAGTCTAAAAGTCAATTTTCAGCATGAGGATGAATTTGATGATCAGGCTGAGGACATTGAAGAGTGGAATAATGCAGACATACAGGCAGAAGATGAAGGAGGTCTTATCAGACTAATCCACATGGCTATTAATAATGGCAATAATCCATGTGATGAGGACTGGGTTCCAGCAAAATTAAGAGCAAAGAAAAAGAGTAATAATAAAGGTTTGTCAGTAAAGATGTCAATAAAAAAACTTGTGTAAAATTATCAGGATGTCCAAAAGAGTACAAGAAGGGACCAGATGTCAGAAGTATAAGTGCACGCACACGTCGTCGCTATTGTGATGCTATTGCGAAGCAGAGCAATCTCAATGGTTTTGTCACGGTCAAGCCAAAACAGCCAGAATTTTCTGTAATAGTGCGCACTGAATCAATCACTCCTCCACCTCTTGAATTCAACAATCAGAGTATAGACACACTTGCCACATCAAGTGAAATGACAACAGAACTATCCAAAAGATACCATAATGATGAGGATGAGATTCAAGGCATTGTTGCAGAAGCTGATGATAATGCGGAACCATGGGAAGAAGAAGTTGGAGGGCTTGTAGAGAGGCGGCTGAATAGGGAGATTCAAGGATGGAAAGAGTTGAGAGAACAAATCAAACAAGATCTCAAGAAAAACTGGAAAACTTTGACGCTGACCCAGACTTATCAGCTAATACTCTTGCAAAACTTTTCAACCTTACTCTTGAAAGGTTGGAAGTGGATACCGGCAAGTCTAGATGTTGCAACTCAATGGCATGATGGAGCTAAGCCTGATTACTATGCACGTCATATTCGTGCTCTTGCACATCACTACCAGACATTTGAACAGCTTCCAAAAGAGCAGCCTGGTGGTAGCAAAAATGCTCAATCTTTGTTAAAGGATGAACAGGTAAAGATGGCAGCACGTAGATGGTTAACAGAGCAGCAAATTGGTTCTGTCACACCTCAGCACTTTGCCAAAGGATTGAACACAACAATCCTTCCAGCACTCAATATTGTTATGAAGAAGCCACTTTGTGAGCATACAGCTCAACAATGGCTAGTCAAACTCGGTTGGAGGCTTGTTGTTCAAGGTGTCTATATGGATGGACATGAGCGTGAAGAGGTGTTTCTCCCCAAAATGCAAGAGTTAAAACAGCGGATGATACGTTTTGAAGGTCCAGATCTTCACCGTGTTGAGCCTGAATTGCAGCCTGGTGAATGAGTCTTGATGCCTCAATGGCAAGATAAAACATGTTGCCAAGCAAATGACTTTAAGAAGTCTGCCAGGTAAGACCAAAAAAACTCTTCATTGTTCGACATTAATTCATGAACTTTTTGAAGGATGCAAGAAGGAGAACAAATTTTAATGAAAAAAGGCCGTGGTCACCTGATACACATCTCTGACTTTATCAATGAACATAATGGTAGGCTTGTGGTCAGGGACAAAGATGGTAACATTATACAAGAGGCATGTAAAGTAATCTACCCAGGTTCCAATGGCAATCCATGGTGGGACTGTGATCAGCTCATCAAACAAGTCAAAGAAAGTGCCATTCCCATCTTTGAAAAGGCTCACCCTGGATGCCAGGCATTGTTCATCTTTGACCAGTCCTCTGCTCATGCTTCCCTGCCACCCGATGCATTGAAAACCTTCGAAATGAACAAAAAAAAAATGGTGGAAAACAACAAAAACAGCACGATACAGTCATTCCAATGACTAATCCATACCCTGAATACCGTGGAAAGCCTCAATCAATGATAACTGACAGTGGAGAGGCAAAAGGTCTTCAGCAAACTTTGTCTGAGCGTGGATTTGATGTGACTGGAATGCATGTGAAGTGCTCACCAGTTTGCCCATGGACCAATGACAAATGCTGCATGGCACGTTTGCTCAGCAAGCAGGATGATTTTGTCAATCAAGTGTCAATGCTTGAGACAGTCATCAAGAATGCCAGACATGAGTGCATTTTTCTCCCTAAATTTCACTGTGAATTGAATCCGATTGAGATGGTAAGTCCCCACCTTTATCGTCATAATCTGAACTCAATCTTTCAGTACTGGGGATGGGCCAAGTACAGATACAGAGAAAAACCCAAAAAAAACATTCGAAGATGCCAAGTTAGCCGCATTCGAAGCTCTTGATACATGCCCAACAGATGTCATCAAGAAATTCATTAACCGAACTTGGCGATTCATGAGTGCTTACCGTCTTGGTCTGAAAGGAAAGGCTGCAGCATGGGCAGTTCAAAGGCAGAAGGGTCACCGAGCAGTATCTCGGTCTGCGATGATGCATCTGGAGGCTGTTTTAGGTACATAGAATTTCTCGAAATTTTTGGCCACTCCAAAAAGTCGTGGGAAAAACTTCGGACAAGTGCTTTTTGGCGTTTTTCGCCAATCCGAGTTCAGAGCTATTAAAAGTTTCAGGATATATCGGCTCAATCTCTCAGAATCTCAGTTGTAGGGTTTGCTTGTCCTCGACTGTAACTTGGCGGACTGGGGTAATATGCCAAGTTTAGACATCAATCAAATTGTGATGTCGAGGTGGGGCTAGCCGGCAAGGCGCGTAGCTCAGCTTACATCAAGGACGAAATGGGGGTGGATCGAAGCGAAACAGGGTGATAAGACATGAGCAAATGCAAGACAACATGTGATCAATAGTCAGACTCAAGAAATTCCCCGCTCTTCTCGTCTTCTTCCAGGTCGAAATATACATGGCCCAACATCTTGATCTATACAACCTTGATAACTCCGTGAATGTGCCTAATTCTGTTGGCGGCAAGTTTGGGGCATCCTATTCTAGTGTTATGGACAAAGGAACCCAAGTTATGAGAGCTCTATGGAGTCCTGACGAAAACGAAAAACGGGTTCTGGTACTACCTTTGAATAGGACAGAAGGCTTGTCATTTCCACAAGAGTAAGTGTACCTCTGGCATTGCTCCCTTTTTTTGAGTGTTGCTCAAATTTCCTGCGGCAGGTCCAATGATAATTTATCAAAGGGGCTTCTGAACCAGCTTTCAAACGAGGTTGTTGGTACAATCATTGGCAAAATACTTGATATTTCAGACCTTATCAGTCTCATGGTGACTTGCCAGCGTTATTGGGAGTCTGGACGGCGCCATCTTGAAAGATTGATTGAAGATTTCATCGTTGTCTCGTGGGCTGGTGATCGACTCATCTCTCTGGGTGATCACACAGTGCTAGACCATCTACTGAAGGGGATTCTGATGGATTCAGAAACGGAGTGTCTCGCACAATTATTTGACGAATATCATCTCTATGCAATACGCAGCGTTCAGAAACCGCGTTATAATATCTCATCGAGACGTATGAGCTCGATAAGTTCGACACACGAATTCTTGATTCACGCAGTGCCTCATTATGCTTATGAATTGCAAGGGATGGAAAGGCTTCTCAAAAGGCTCATTCTTATTACGGACCTGGATCCTGTTGACTTCTTCAGTGGAAATATGGTCTTTCGCAATTTGACAACCAAGGAGTATGTTCGGGGGGATGCTATGACCAAGCTATGGGGCATCGGTTTTCAACACGTGCTCTATATTCGAACGACCTGGCCTTCAAGCCTGAATTGGTTTTGCCATGGTTCATTGAAAGTCCATAGAGGAGTTTGGGCTGGACATCGATTTGATGTCAAGCGCATCGGGAGTGTATCAGATGAGGAAGGGGTCTCGGTTGACAGTTGGAAGGACGTCACGACGGAAGTAGTGGATGAAATGATAGGGGTACTAATGTAGTATCTGCGATGAAACGATGTAACTCATATAAGCCGGTGTACACTTCTGAAATACAGAGACAAAATAAATTTTTGGAATGCAAAAAGAAACATACGTCAGAACAATGAAACATGAGCTGTTCCGAAGTTACACATTGTTTCCTTCAACAAGTTGTCAGGAATCACACAAAATAAATGCTGAAAACCAACAACAACAAAGTCTTTCTATCGAATATATATACGTAACATAGAGGATCATATGTCAATATAAAGGAGTCTGTGATGCAAAGAACGAGAATAAGGAGGGAAAGGAGAATGTAAGTCAAGATCGAATGAATCAGGATAAGAGGAACGAAAAGTGAATACTCCAGAAAAGGAGGCTTGCAAGATGTATATGACAGGCTGAGTGGTGGGGGCAAAGCCCACAACGAGCTATGAAACTCATGCCGAAGGCACGAATCATAGCTCGTGACCATTGGTGGGGCAAGCCATCTCCAACAGGGATATACACAGGGAGCGGACATCGGAGAGTTCTACCACCGACTGAGTTGAATGAGGAACTTCACTCATGCGAGCTCCTTGGGGGATGATTTGACATTGGCCCAGTGTAACGCTATTTTGGACATCGTTTTCTTCGGTGAGTGTATGAGAATCGAGTCAAGCAGGTAGCCGTGTGAGTAGACGAGCATAGACCTCTCTTCTTCACCATCGTCGGTCGTCCATGCATGCCTTATTTTCATCTACATGACATCCCTTTGTGCCCTGCCAACCATCATCCCATGGTAAGCTTCTGGACCCATTACGCCACCACAGATCGCAAACATCGAGTTCTGGACCTCTTAGAGATATATGACAAATCTTCAGAAAGTTTTGCTACATAACTTAAATCATCGGTCATCGTCCCAGAATGAGTTCCCAATTGATGAAGATCGGTTGAAAAGTTCTTTCAACCTCTATGTCAAGCTCCCGCAGCACCACATTCACATGCCTTGTCCACTATTGGATCCGACTGTCGCGCACCTTGTGTAAGGCAACGTCTCCATCCATGGGGAGCTTGTAGCGGATCATAACTATAGACACGACTCCGAAGTGACCCCATTAATAGTATTGTTGTTCATCTTCTTGATGTCCCAGAGTGGAATAGTCAAGTACTCGAAAAGCGATTATAATCGTGACAATCGTGGCAGCAGAGCAGCAATTCCCAAGATACGAAGTATTGCCGCAAGGTCAAAAATAAAAAGAAGGGCTTGCCAAACACCAAAAGTACCAGTGACTACTCTCTTAGAACAAGTTGACAAGAATGCTGAATGTCTGGTGACCTCAGCTTATGAAGGTTGGCTTCTAAATCCATGAGCGGATCAAGCATGGTTTGTGTGGAGGTTACTCGCCTCGGCGGCGTTCCACGGAATTGGGACTAGTGACGACCAAGAAAGCCGACCTGGGGCGTTGGATACAATGATAGTCCTTTGTATCGAGTGACGTTTTAAGCCGCTGGGCAGTCGAGTTTATGATATTCTCTTCTCCAAGAACAGTGATTATCTTCTTATTTGTCCATATGTTCCACTGTAAGGGACTACATACACACGACGAGGAGGACACGTTTCCTGGAAAAGGAAATCCGTCACGATCGAAACCGATCGATCTGTGATAACGACGCGTTATGTCCTTTCCTCTTTTTTTTTCTCCCGTTTACCACCACGACTTAGTACTGTCACCGATTCATTCAGTCCGCAGCAACGGGACATTGTCGCAAGGCATTCGAGACTCATCGACCACCCCGAAGGGTATCCGACAAATTTTACAGGGTCGTGTCAAATTGGCAATATCTCCAATCGGCAAGAGGAATCCGGGGGTGAATACGCTCGCGACTCGACACGGCCAGACCGAGGGATAGAAGAGAGTGGGATAATGAACTAAGCCTTTTAAAGTATCTGCAGTACGCAGTAAGTCAATTGTTGCTTGCAATGGCCATCGGGCACTCATTGTTATCGAGGCGCTTATTACTTTAAAGATTACGGTGTACACGTTCTCACATGATCGTCAACAAGTGGCAGGGTAGACGGACCTGAATTCGGACTCTCTTTCTCCTTCTATCCAAATGAACGACCATTGATTGTTCATTTCTCTACACTTGACTGTTATCGAACATGTCCAAGAGGAGGGTGGCTTATTATTATGATGGTGCGTCCTGCTGCTTGCAAGTCTTTGCTCGTTGACTTTGCAAACCGACCACAGCTGATACCGGCGCGTACACTTATGGTCTCGGCCACCTCATGAAACCACACCGAGTTCGTGTTACACATGAGCTAGTTGACGCATATGACATGCTGGGGAAAATGCAGGTCTTGGTGCGTTGCGATCTCATGTTCAGAATGGTTCGATCGAAGCTCAACCTTCGATAGAGGCCCCGAAGGGCTTCACCAGAGGACATGTCCGCCTTCCATACCGATGAATACATACACTTCCTCCAGCGCGTGACGCCAGAGACTGTCGAGGAAATGACCGGTCACGGAACCAGATGTGTGTCCTGCTTCGTCATGCCATTCTCGTCACAGCTTTGTGACATTGATTTCTAGTCCTCGTTGGTGACGATAACCCAGCTTTTGAGGGTGTATTTGAATTCTGCTCTATCTCTGCTGGAGGCTCAATATGTACGTAGCGACCAGGATCAGTGGTCGCATTTTTTGCTCACACGATGACAGGTGCTGCCGAGCGAATAGCTTCCGGGGCGGCAGACATTGCAATCAATTGGGCTGGAGGGCTCCACCATGCCAAAAAACGAGAGGCTTCTGGCTTTTGTTACATCAACGACATCGTCCTCGCAATCCTAGAGCTCCTGCGGACGCACCCACGTGTTCTGTATATCGATATAGATTGTCATCATGGCGATGGAGTCGAAGAAGCTTTTTACACCACAGATCGTGTGATGACGTGTAGTTTTCATAAGTTTGGCGAATACTTTCCTGGAACTGGAACACAGGAAGACAAAGGGAGAGGCAAGGGGAAGGGTTATTCTGTGAATATACCTTTGAAGGATGGCATAACGGACGAGGCTTTCATCAGTGTTTTTGACCCTGTATGTTCTATTTCCTTCATATCTTCGCTTATCAATGACCGGTCCGCCCTCCAAGATAATCGCGAAGATTCTGGAAGTCTACCGTCCGACTGCCGTCGTGCTACAGTGCGGCGCTGATTCTTTAGCGGGGGACAGGCTTGGATGCTTCAATATCACCATGGAAGGACATGCACATTGTGTGCAATTTCTACGGAAATACGATATACCCTTGATATTGCTGGGCGGAGGCGGATATACCGTGAAAAATGTTGTGCGTGCTTGGGCTTACGAGACAGCCTGTGCGTTGGGTATCGAGAATGACATCGATCCGAATCTACCGTGGAATCAATACTTCGAATGGTTCGGCCCACGTTATCGACTAGAGGTCGTGGGCAATAATATGGAAGACCTTAATGTGGTAGATGGAATACTTGATAGAGTCAGGTTTGTATCATATTTCAATCCTGATTACTCAAGAACTCAAAAAGACTTCCACACAGGACGGCTGCCTTACAGCAATTACAACAATTACCTGGAGCACCTTCTGTCGGCATGCACGATGTTCCCAGACAGGGAATAGGTGAGCATTTAGGCTTCCGCCATGAACAGGTGGAGCATCAAGACAATTTAGATATTAAGCTCGCTCGTAAGTCATCAGCCACTACCGTCACTCTTACCTAACCATTGAGTGTAATAGAACACGCACGATACGTGTACGACTTGCAAGAGTCGGATACCGACACGTCCGACGATGAAAAATCGTGGGACTCCGACTCGGACGCATCGCGTGCACAGAAACGCATGAGTATTCTAACGGGGCAGTATGTCGACCCGACGCCTGTGTACGACTCAGCCCCGGCACCCGGCTATGACCAGCAGACGACTGTGTCCCACGTATACCCTTACGGGTATGGCGGGTATAGCTATGGATTCGCAGAGATGGACATGCAAGGGGCTATGTACGCGCAGAATGCGAAGCGGCGATTCTTTCATAGTGGATCACGCTGGGATGAGACGGTTGAGCATGTTATTGCCAAACGGTACGGCGTGTTGCCGTTACCGCGGTCTATTGACGTCGTCGGGCGTATGATGGAGAGAGATGGGAGACAGATCGCCGATGATGATATGGATGAGGATGAATGGTGACCACTCCTTGAATGTCGGCTTGTTCTGAGGACTAGTGAGTTGTTCATGGCCAATTTTTTACGCTACCTGAGTATTTAGAGGCGCTTGTTGTACAACATATATTTGTATGTCTTGTCGGACAAATCGAACAATGACTACGCGTACGGAGAGCGAAGTGTTTTGTCAATGTTCAAGAAGTGTACGAAGTTGTGAGCACAGGCAAGTTCGTTGTACAGTTCCGAGAATGTTTGCTGGAAACATAAATATAAACCCCGTCGGAGGGGATCTCATAAGAAATCATAAATAATTGCCTTTGTGTTGTCATCAAAAACTGCAATTCAATTAACCTCCGACTGTTACGCACTCATAACGTTTGTACTCCGCTTAGGAAGGTCGTACGTGTCGACTTGTGTCGTGAAGTTCAGGCCATACTTTGGTTGGTTAATAATGGAAGACAGACAACAAGAAAACTCATTGAGCCTTTGAGGCGACAATGGCTTACCTGTTGGGCATGGATAGATGTGTGAAGTTCCAGTGGAAAAATGTCGCTGAATCTCGCGACTGTTTAGATGTTGCGCGATAGCCATCAGGGCATGTAAGGTGGTGTCCCTATCAATGGCCGTTGTGTCGAGAGGAGGCGGGGAGTTGAAGTCAAGGAAAGCGGCCTTATCAAAGGTCGAAGGGAGTAGGTCGTAGAGTGAAAGCAGCGCCACGAGACGCAGTCGCAGAGTCTTCAAATCGCTGGAGTCTGTCCAAGTCATGGGACTGCGATGAAGGGGAAAGATATTCTGGTTTGCCTGTCTAGAAGAGCGCAAGATATAGCCATTCGAATCGAGATTCAATGTCAAATTGGGTGGCGAAGAACAATCTCCGGTGACGCCATGTTTTACCCTTGCTATTTGGAACCCCATTTTCCATGGAAAGATACACTAGCCATCATTTCCGGAATTTCGTAACACAGATTGGGTTAACCACCAAAGTCTCTCAAATCTAGCAGGCTTCGGCACCTCCCACGTGGGGTTGTGATATCTGCGCGTCTATCTATTGCAATCCGCCGCACGGGTATGAATGGAGACGCAAAAGTCGCGATGGAGACATTCATCAGATTTTGACTCGATAAAGGGAACTTTTGTGCGATACGCAGATTATTTCAGGACACCTTACATCATTTTGAGATATTTACCTGCTTCTCTCGAAAGATTTTGTGGATAAGGCATTGATGGCCCGGGCAGCAGTGGGAAAGCTGGACACCGAATATAGCATGAAACCGGAGCAAGTGAGGCGACCAAGACAAAGTTTCCGCGAAGGCTAAACCATCGTTCGGGTCAGGACAGTCAATCATGATATACAAGAGAAATTACAGTCATATATCGAAAAGTAGGAACAAAAAGATTCGTGAAACTTTCGAGTTATGCCCAGGTGCAGACCAGAAATCGTACGTACACGTCGAAGAGATCTTCTCACGAGAGTAGACAGCGACTACTGATGCATGCATGGGTGATTTACTGGATTTGTTTGGTCCATAGGGAAGCTTGAGAGACATTTCTCCTTATGTTCTCCCAATCAACAAAATCATCACCGTCCATATGAACTCGTAATCAGCGAGGATGCTGATGAATATTTTGATCACGATAACGGAAGCGTCAAAATGACGGGTGAATGCTTTGAACACGGCGGATTTTTGGCCACGAAAGTCAAGTAAGGAATCATTTGTTTTGCACATTTTCTATGTGGACTTGAGTCGATCTATCTGTTGCTGTGCTAATATTCCGAATGGAGTCATGTGGCACAGTAACAGATCCCGAAACATCCGTTTCGAACGCGTTCTCAGCCTGCCGCCCAATGATGCCGAACATTGCCGGGCGTGCCGGCCCACCGTCTTACCCTTTGAAACGGTAGGCGCTGTCAGTTAAGACAGGACATCAGGTCTATTCAATTCAGAAGGGTCGCCGTCACCTGTGGATACAACCTGGGGTACAAAACGCCGCCATCCATCCGCCTTTGACGTTCTTACTGGCCTCAGTTTTTACCCTTTGAAATTGTAGGCACTGTCACTTCAGACAGGGCTGAGGTCTATTCAGAAGGGTCACCGTTATTGTGACACAACCTGGGTACAAAATGACGAGGGTCCGTCATAACAACCCCAGTTAATCGCGTTCTTTCCGTCCGGAGCATCTATAGAAATCTTTTTCGAGATCAAAGTCATGATTAACGACACTGACCAGAACTTTTACGTCCAACTCCGGCGTCAGGAATTGATCATGCTATCAACTCTGTCACATATTCTTATGCCAATTCCACCGAGAATGCTAGGATCCTGGAGATTCAATTCGGTCCACTATACGAGGATTGATTGTACTAAGGCTGAGAAAGTGAAGTTAGCGCACATGACTTGTGAGAAATACTTTCTTTTTTTGGAAATGCCAGTGGTTGGACGTGGCGGTCAGCTATTCCTTTCTCTTTGAATTGTACGATGCAGATATGGACGACATATTAAACAAGTCATCACCCCTTTGTGACTATGATGATGCTGCGCGACTCCTTTCTCGACTGTGTCCAGATTCCGTAAAGCAGAGGGTGGAAAATGAACTTGGCTCCCCAGAGTCATTTGCTTGTATATTGTACAGGAACTCGGAACTTTTCCGCCGCGTCGAGGATGCGCGAGCATCAAGGAACATGGAAGACTTTGAAAAAATCTGGAAGTCTTGCACAAGTACACCCCCTAGTCTCCTTCGATTATTGATTTTCTTATTCCTTTTCAGACCATTTCGATCATGTCAAGATTAGCAGACAAATATTTTTTCGCCCTGATAATGTCCCTGTTATTCTTGAAAAAATTTCTGCTAAGTTAGACGATTTAGTTAACGGAAAGGCCGAAAAAGTCCTTTGGACTTTGAATAGAAGTCATATAGACGATTCATCTGATATCAAGGAACTAGACCTGGGTTCTTTCTCAAAAAATCGTGAACTACCTTCGATGCTTCTTCATGAGTTAGGAAGCTTTGAAAGTGACCCGGTACTTAGGAAACGAGTGCAGAGGCTTTTCCGCAAAGGCGACAACACGTATGTTCTTACTCCGTTCTCCCACATCTCTTGGACCTCATGACTTAATACAGGTTTTTAGTCAACGCGTCGGCGACCGGCAAAACCCGTTTGCTGTACGAAGGTCTTTGCAAGCACTGGGGACTTTATATGACCTGCCATGCGGATGAAGATGAAGCCCGTGCCCTCAATACAACTCTAGATCGACGTATTTATTTCGAAGAAGATTTTATGCGAGTTCTTCCACATAGATCGTCTCTGGCCTTTGGACCCATTTTGGCCAAAAACAGAGAGATTGCGGCCCGCCGGTTTTCCGCCACACTCCTAGCTCATCTTCTTATTCTGAGAAACTTTTTGAAGGCTTCCAACGTTGTTAATGGAGTTGAGACAATACAAAGACGTCGATGGCTTCTGGCTCAGTTAGCATGCCAGATTTTAGACTGGTCAGACCCTTTCCGAGAAATCTTGGTCGCGATTGATTGGGGATCCTTGGAATATATGAACGAGCAGTTGACAAAGGTCATCAAGGATATACAAATCCTCTTACCTGATTCAGTAAGGAGGGAGGGATTTTTTGTAGTCATCGATGAGGCAAATGTGGCAATTCAAGGGAACTGGATTTCTCGAGACGGCGATTCAGGGTCGTATCCCGCTCTCAAGGAAGTCATACGTACATGGAGAGACTGTCTTACATCTTTTGAAGGCGTTCCCATCACATTCGTGGTTGCAGGGATCCAAATCCCTCAGAGTCACTTTCCTCCATCCTCAAAAGAATGGTCCTCTTGGAGATGGACATCAGACACAGGTGCTTTTGATGACCCAGACACTCAGAAAAAATACATTCTCTCATTCCTCCCGCCTTCTCTCGCGCAGACCCCAAGAGTGGAAGCTCTCTTTAGGCGTACTTGGGATTGGTGCAGGCCAAGGTAAGTTTCTCAAATTTAGTATGATAGTTGCTAATGACCTTGATTTCAGGCACAGACTGACCGCTAGTTTCGTAGCCATGCTGTTGATGGATGGAGCTGTTCACCCTCATGGTGTCCTCAATGAGTACATCAAAAAGCTCACGGGTTTTACCATGTTTGATGCCGAAACTAAGGATCGTATCACTGATGAAGGGCAATGCGATGTAGAGGCATTTTTTTCTAACATTGGAAGCCTTGTAGAAAGTGAGAAATACAATGAGCTACCTGCCAAGCAGAATTGTCACCGTTTTTCTTTTAGGTCGCCCCCCAGTCAAGTCGACAACGCATGAAGTCATCATGCACTATATCATAACTGGTCATCATCCACCATGCTTTGGGATTGGCAGAGTCGATCTCGTCAGTTCTGGCGTCGGTCAGTTCAAAGATAAGGATATGAGCCAGATATCATTAGACCAGCCGGGACCTCTCATTGCTGCTGCCATCTGGCTCTACGATGACAAGCCACGATCTCTAACTTCGTTCACCGAATTTTGTTCCTATACCCAAGGCCACTGGGCCAATGGCGACACTTATGCACCTGCAAGCTATATTGCCTTGTACTTCGCACATGTCTTCACAACTACAACAAAAAATCATCTCTTTTATGAAATTTTTACGATACCGACTGCTATTGCGTGGCTGGCTGCAAGGCAAGAGTTCTCCACGCAGCTGGTCAAATTGCAGAAAGGCGAGGATGGTGTCATCCAAGAAATCATTGTTACGTCGTCTTCCCTTCTACCAGACGCCCCTCCGCTTGGGTACGCGGCATCTTCTGCTGATGATGTACTCGCTTGGTTGCGACACAAGCGTCCAGGAGTCTTTTGTGTTTGCCCTCCAGATTGCGAAGCTGACCTTATTTTTGTTCTGAAGCATTGCGAGGGGTATATATGGGTCGTACTTCGTACCGCAGGGCGAGGTTCTCCAGCCTCACGCAGCCCAGAATATGTGTATCCTGAAGCTCATTCTGAGGCTAGGGTATGTTCTGTCCTCCCCCTCCTACGCCTCTGATTCTGAAACCTGTATGATTAGGGACCTCTTTGGAATGGGAAAGTTAAAACACTCAGTACAGATGAGCTCTGGCCGGAATATAAGCACATCACCGTGGAAAACTTGTTTTCTAGGAGTCAAGTACGTCATCTTGCCGATATTTTCATTCATGAATATCCAACGAGAGACGATCAGATGGATGGCGAACGTGTACGTCAGTTATCTGTCGAAATCTTAGATGCGTTCAAGGCCCTTCCCAATGGTCTTGCCCCTACCGGTCGGCTTTCGCTGCTGCGCGTAGTCGCGACTTTTCCTTCAGAACCTGCTTTACCGAAACAAAAGACGAAAGAATCTCCTGTAGCCGTACTAAATACTGCGACTTTCAAAGCAGTGACGGAGGCTATTCCGCCACAAAATCTTATTCAAACATTGGTCTTGAGCATACATAGCAAAAGGTTTTCCCAATATTCCGACGATGACTTTTCTCCCGTCAGCCTTTTTAGATGATAGGGAAAACGAAAGGGAAACTGCGGGAACTTCAGATGAGGTTTCGGAGGATGACTTGAAGTATGCAGCCTCGTCCAACACCTCGTGTAAACGGTAAAATGAGCGAAGAGGGAAAATGCCCGATCCATATCTAACCCTGTCTATTCAATTCAGAAGGGTCACCGTTATTGTGACACGACCTAGGGTACAAAATGACGAGGATCCGTCATAACAACCCCCAGTTAATCACGTTCTCTCCGTCCCGGAGCATCTATAGAAATGTTTTTCGAGATAAAAGTCATGATTAACGACACTGACCAGAACTTTTACGTCCAATTCCGACGTCAGGAATTGGTCGATGCCAATTCTGTTGACCGAGGTAGTCTATTAGGGTCAGCTTGGACGTGGTCACATGATCTCAGCATTAACTTTGGTTTGACGTGTATTATAGCCTCAGTTGCTCTCTCTCATCATAGACAGGCTCTGAGGCTGTAAGTACACGTTTTTCCATTCATGAATTAGTACATATCTGATAGCTTGTGACTTAGTTACTTTACGCTGTCCTTAGGTATGAATATAGTTGCTCTCTCTCATCATAGACAGGCTCTGAGGCTTTACTTTACGCTGTCCTTAGTTCCAGGCTGTCAGATACGTCCAACAGGTTATGGGCATCCTTTTTAGGATTACTGGCACTTTCTGAACAGCAAGAGACTACTCTTACACGGTTTTTGATCGCATACATTCAGTCTTTTCCATCCTTTCTGCGTTATTTTTGGTTCGACTTTGGGTCAGCACAATGACTGATCCTTTTCGACATCGTCATGCCTCCAGGGCTACTTCGTCGTCTTCCAGTACTTTTCAGGGATCCTCTGCCACGGGTTCTACCTCTCAGTCGACTTTTACTCGGCATTTGCCACCGCATATGTCCACCCTTCCACCTGATTCTTCAAACACTCTGGTTTCTGATTCGCATACAGACATTCCAAAACGGTTTCGGTCTTTCATTCCTCGTGCTTCGTCTACTTTACTTAATCCTTCTTCTCAACCGTCTCCAGCTACGCCTACCCCGGTTCCCCAAGTTTTACCTTCTTATCCTGTACATGCACCTACACCAGTTCGTTTACCGAATCCTCCTCCCCTTCCCTCTCATACTGCTCAGGTTTTTCACACTCCTTCTCGTCCTGTTTCTGTAGTTATGAATAATTTGCCTAATGCAACTTTTACTCCTCCTTCTCCAGTTCCAGTTTTTCATCGACCACCTTCTGTCTTCATTAATCATCCTGTTCCACCTGTGAGGGCTCGTTCTGTTCATATGCCGCTTTCTCGTCCTCCTTCGGTTTTTCTCAATACTACACCTCGACCGATTGCAACTCCGGTCCTACCACCTCCACAGGTTCCTGCTCATGTTCAACATCCTCCTCCTCTGGATCGTCATCAGGTTCCGCAAGGCCCACCTCTTTTTCATCCTCAACCTCCTGCCAATCATCCGACTCCTGTCCCTGTTCCACAACCTGCACCGCATTTGCCTCAACAACATTATTTTCCACAAGCTCCTGTACCACATCCACTTTTGCAACATCCTTTTGTACCTCCGGTTGATCAACCTGCCCAACATCTTGTGGGGATGGGTGATCATACTTTACCACCGTATCCAATTGATCCCTTTCCGCCAGTGGCTCAGCCGGATTATCATTATGCGTACACTCCTCCGCAGGTTACGACCAATCCTGTGCATACGTCTGCTCATTCAGATGCCAAATTGCCTCCTCTTACTACTATTCCTCGATTCACCTCGGCGGCTGACTGGGGCCTCTGGATCAATCCAGTCATGGCGCTTATCGATCATATGGGTCTGAATGGGCATGTATGCCCCTTACCAATACCTGGAGCACCGTATGATCCGACGTGTCGTCTGGCAGTTCCACCCCCTTATCCACCTCACCTTACGAGGGAAGATTCGTTGGTTTATGAGACTTTTTGGAGGAATGACAACATTTGCTCTTACGTTATATCTGGACGATTATCCGCTGAGATCTTTAATTCACTCCCGCCTGCTCGCACTGGTCCATATAATTTTCCGACACGTACAGCTCGCGATCTTCTCGACTTTCTCAGGAAACGTTTCAGCGTTGGCAGTGCAGCTTCTGCTCAACGTGTCAAGGATTCGGTGTTCAGGTTGTCTTGCGCTCCGAATGCTATACCTACATATGTTCAGTCTTGGAGGATAGCCGTGAATCAACTCGCTGCAACTGCCTGGGATTTCACTCAGTATGAAAAGATACAACGCTTCATGGATGGCATTCCGGATCACAGGGCATACAATGTTCTACGTGAAGAAGTACGACGTTCTTGGGACAATAATCCGGATGGTACCTTCGATTTTTTCACTCTTGCCAATACGATACTGGAAATCGACATCGATGTTCGACGTCGTCAGGCCGTCTCTCATTCTCAACCGAAAGCTCAGACTTCTCAACGCACATCATCTAATCCACAATCGTCGCTATCTTCTACGTCACAACGTCACGATTCATCAAGTGATCTTAAACGTGGTGCAACGAATGATGGGTCTAAGGATAATAATAATCGGCCGAGGGCTAATGTAGCGGTTGCAGAGGGATCGACGTTGGACTCGACTACAGAATCTATTACAGCGACACCAGCTTTTGTTATCGACGATCCAGATAATCCTGTACTCGCTACCATTACCGAGGATGAGGAAAATGATATCGATTTCAACCTTTATGACGTTACTGGGGTTGGGTCTGATGAAGTTTCATCTTTTTATGCCTTTATGAACTCGATGCCCTCATTGGCATTTGCGAGCATTATGGGCCAATTCAATGCGATTCTCGATTCTGGTTGCACTACACATATCATAAAAGATCGACAATTTTTCTGGACCTATCACCCTGATCAAGCGGTTCCTGTTGGTACTGCAAACTGCGGCACTCTGACTACGCTGGCATGTGGAGAGGTCAAGTTTCGCACTCGAATCAATGGCAAGGATAGGATATTGGTTCTGAAGAATTGTCTCCATGCTCCGGATGTACCCATCAATCTGCTTTCCGTTGGTTCGATGGTAGAAAATGATATGAAGATTATTTTTACGAAGGATGCGACGACACTAATTTTTCCGACAACTTCGAAGACACTTGGAGGAGAATCAATTCAGGCATCAGTTTATAAGAAGCTATCTTTTCTACATTGTGATTTTTTACTACCGGGACAGCAACCTGAAGTATCGTTCCAAAGTCTAGAGGATTCAATGACTTCGTTTCCGAAAATTTCCGTCACACCAACTTTGTGGCATCGCAGGATGGGACATCCCGCAAAGGATACGACGAAGGCGGTTCTTACGAAAGATTATGTTAAAGGCATAGAATATACGGGACACTTTAGGGATGAACAATGCATCCCTTGTATCATTGGAAAGCAACCGGCTCGACCATTCGATCATCATGAACATCGCGCCGAACATGTTTGCGCCCTGATACACATGGACTCATGTGGACCGTTTCCGACACGTTTTTCGAATGGGAATACTACGCATTTTCACACCATTTTGGATGACTATTCGAATTTCGGAAGTACAGAGTTACTGTCAAAGAGGAATATGGCATTGCGACATTTTAAGAGGGTACAGGCAGAGTGGGAATTGAAGTCTGGGAATAAAGTGAAAGTGGTTCGTTGTGATGGCGCGAAAGAATTTGTAGAAGGGAAGCTGAAGGAACATTTGGAGGAAAAAGGAATTTCGCTTCAATCCACGGTACCATACGCACACCAACAGAATGGGAAGGCGGAGCGTTATATTCGGACCATTGAAGATACCGCCCAAACGCTTATGGCTGAATCTGGTTTACCCATTTCGTTTCTTGGGGATGCAATATTAACTGCTCAATATCTTCGAAACCGACTACCGACTTCAACTCTCACAGGTCTTACAACTCCGTTTGAAGTTTTGGAAGGATATAAACCCGACCTGTCTCATCTTCGGGTCTGGGGTTGCCAATGTTTCGTTTTATATCCGAAAGAGACACGTCGAAAAGGGGATACTAAGAGATTTGAAGCTATATTCGTGGGCTATGAAGAGGGCCGTTTAGGGTGGAAGGTTAGAGACCTGAATGGGAAGTACTATTTCTCGCGGGACATGGTGTTTAATGAGAATGTGAGAGGAAGATTGAAAGCACATTCTATTGGGACACACTCGCCATCTTCGGCTCCATCAATGTCACCAGATAATACTTCAACGGTTATACAATCGGAACCTTACGCTCCAAGAGAAGAATTGACTGACGATGATTCAACACGTGATGAACTGCCTAAGCCTCGAAGACAAGGTGTCCGTACAGCTGCAGGTCAGGCATACTGGGAAGAAGTGTTGAAGCGGAATGAACGACTCATGAATCTCCGGGCAAATCGTAAAGCCAGATTGGAACCACATCAGGGATTGTCTGCTATTCTTGATATAGCATCGTTGTTGGCAACCGCGTCTTTCAGCTTTGATATGGACGATCTTACGCATCTCGAAGATTCGGTCATTTTTGACTTCAAAGCTTATATGACTCATGGCTTCGAACCATTACCATTTCGTACACCAAGAGAGTATGATCTCACTAAAGCGCCAGAAAGTTATCAGGAAGTGATGAGACGCAAAGATAAGGACGTTTGGATGATGGCTATGAACAAAGAGGTACAGAGTTTGAAAGATCAAGGAGTGTTCGTACCGGCATCACTACCACATGGGAAGAAAGCACTGGGCGTTCGATGGGTCTTTGCGTACAAATACAACCCAGATGGATCAATTATTCGAGGAAAGGAAAAGGCACGCTTGGTGGCACAAGGATTTAGCCAGCGACCGGAGGATTATGGATCAACTTACGCTCCGGTGGCAAAGATGGCGAGTATTCGGATTTCTCTTGCATATGCGGCTATGCACGATCTCGAGATTTTTTCATTTGACGTCAAAACTGCTTTCTTGAACGCACCACTTACCCATGAACTATACTGCAAACAAATTCCGGGCTTCCCAGATGAAGATCCTACGAAAGTCAATAGACTTCTTCGCGCGATCTATGGCTTGAAACAAGCATCGAGGGAATGGTACACATTACTGAAGACGGTGTTAGAAAGTATAGGACTTGTCAGGTGCGAAGTAGATCATGCAGTGTTCTTCGGACGATTCTCTTCTCCACCCCATGAAACGATTCCGGCATTGGACGATGGGACGGATCTCTTCATAATTATATGCGTTCATGTGGATGATGGTTTGAACGTGACGAATTCGAAACCATTATACGACTGGATAATCACAGAGATGAACAAACATTTTACGGTCATTGATTCGGGTGCATCTTCCTTATACTTGGGTATCAGGATTGACAGGGATAGGACGCAAAGGAAACTGTGGCTCTCGCAAACAGGTTACATATTGGATCTGCTGACGAACTATCATCTCTTGGATGCAGCCCCTCTATCGTTACCACTGACAAGTAACTTGGACAACTTGCCGGTACCGCCAGCAAATGCTTTACCTGACATTGGCGATGATGATATAAAAATCCATTATCAGCGACTGGTTGGATCGATACTATACCTCAGTCTTTGTACACGACCTGATCTCGCTTTCACTGCGATGACTCTTGGCCAGTATAATGCCTCACCGACTCGGGCTCATCTCTTAGCTGCCAAGCGTGTGTTACGATACATCTCGGGGACACGAAATCTTGCACTGGAATATAATTTTTCACGCCCGACATCAGACACTTCATCGCGATTATTGCTTCCGGCAGACTTTGGAGCAGTAGATGCCGATTGGGCATCGGACTCTACAACGCGGAAGAGTGTTACGGGTTATGCGTTCTTTATGTATTCAAGTCTCATTTCTTGGTCTTCGGTGAAACAACGAACAGTTGCCTTGTCATCAACGGAAGCAGAGTACATGGCTTTATCACATGCCATGCGTGAAGCTCTATCAATCCGCTACTTACTCACGGCACTCGATTTACCGATTCCCAAACCATTCCCGATCTTTTGTGATAACAAGAGCGCTTTGGACATAGCGAATTCTGACTCCATAACGTCTCGATCGAAACATATTGATATTCGTTTTCATTTCATTCGCGAACACCTTAATACGGGATCATTCAAGACATCGTGGATATCGACATCAGAAATGATTGCTGACATTCTTACGAAACCATTGCCGAAAGATCTCCACAACAAATTCACTTCTTCACTTGGTCTGGTTACTCGATTATAATTTATTTTCATGTGTTCACTTCTTCGCTGATGGGGTTGTGTTGACCGAGGTAGTCTATTAGGGTCAGCTTGGACGTGGTCACATGATCTCAGCATTAACTTTGGTTTGACGTGTATTATAGCCTCAGTTGCTCTCTCTCATCATAGACAGGCTCTGAGGCTGTAAGTACACGTTTTTCCATTCATGAATTAGTACATATCTGATAGCTTGTGACTTAGTTACTTTACGCTGTCCTTAGGTATGAATATAGTTGCTCTCTCTCATCATAGACAGGCTCTGAGGCTTTACTTTACGCTGTCCTTAGTTCCAGGCTGTCAGATACGTCCAACAAATTCCACCGAGCAGCGCGGGCCATAGCGTCCGGAATGCTAGGATCCTGGAGATTCAATTTAGTCAACACTATACGAAGATTGATTGTACTAAGGCTGAGAAAGTGAAACATAGTTCCGAGAACGCTCGATGATCGCATAAGGAAATTGTCGAGGAAATTGACTGACAACTTCGGTTACACGGCGATTTATATTAACGTCATATGTTATTGTCATAAATCCGTATGTTTCATTCTGTCTATGTCTTTTTCAAATATTTTCTATATGACTTACTCATACTATTTAAAAAGCCCTCGACCCTACTCCACATGTCTTACCTTCAATACTAGTTAAAAGCGCGTCGCCACCTGGGGTCAAAATCGTCTTCGATTATTGACTCCCAGGTGAGCCTCTATCATTTACTTCTCATTTTTACTTGTACTTACAAAATTGTCTTCGATTATTGACTCCCAGATTGTATTGTATTGAATTATCAATTATACGTTATTGCGATATGCTGCGACAGAAATGCAATTTAGAAAGTGGCAAAATGGCGAAACATTTGACAGACCCATTCTCTCTCGCCCAACGTATAAATTACAGTCAAACTTAACACAACTGATGGCTCTTGTATTCAATAATCTCTGTATTTTAGTGGCACACCAACTTGGATAAGTTGCTTTGTACAGTACAAAAGTTCATATTACTTCCATAATTAGTACAAGGCGATAGAACAGTCCTCAACCTTGCCTGCGGCGCTTGACACCTATGTTTGGGCGGTGAGAAGGTCTTATTCTGAATGGTAAAAGGTTCTTACTAGTACTGCTGAGGTCCACTGATATATTTTTTCGCTTCCTCTGATTAGGCAACCAATCCGCTTTGGATTTAGACTCAGTTGGCCTCGACATCTCGTCTTCTTTGAACTCCCCTCCCCTAAGCTCGTGCTCCATCGTTTGAAAAAAAGAGGTGTCTCAGAAGGTCAACCCAGCCAGATAAGAGTCATCTCCGCTAGTGCCAGTGATTTTATCTTTCGATTTTGATGGTCCTAACTTGTCCATCCCTCGTTTCCTGATAGAATGATCTGGCCCGCACCAGGCGAACGTGCAAATTTCCATGTGTGACTCGATATAGTAATCATAAGCACGGGTATTAGTCAAGCAGTCACGAATGGCCTGATCCAGCACCTCGGGCGTGATATCAATATGACCTGCAATGATGATGCCTTCAACGCCATCCTTGTCTTTCCCTCGCTCCGTCGCCAGTGTTTTGTAGTTGAAGAGGGCTTTGGCCTGCTGAGCCAGGAATTTATGATCGAGTACTTCCTCCGCAGTCATTGTGGGATCCAAGCCGTCCAGAGAGTACCATGTAGACACCAGCCACAAAATCATCGTAGATTCCATAGCAGGTGGCATGAATGCTGGATGTTGCATAGAAGTGCCCCCCATGTGCAATGGTAGGGATAGGGGTAACTACTGCGTGCAAGGTATTAGGGCGCATAAAGCTGAAACAGGGTGAGGCAGAAAAAAAATAAAGTTTGAGCAATTCTTACAACAAGTCATTTGGAGTCAAGACGAGGGCCTCAATATCCAAAATATCTGCATTGACACCATCAAGGCTAAAATTTCCTAAAATTCATTCTATGCCACCAGATAGGAGGCTAGGAGACAGGTCACGCTTTGGAGTGCCTATAAACCATATCTTTGTGCCCATCTCAACTTTGATGAAAGTGGCAAATCCATTGGAGTTCACATGCCACTTGTGCTGAGTCCATGCAGTGGTGGCCAGCGACCACCTCATGTCATTTATTGAATAGTTTTCATTCACCTTAACATCTTCCTCATCCCAGGCAACTTGATCTGAGAAGAGTGGGTGGTTAGGAAATGGTACTAAGATACAGGGTGTTATGTCCAGTGCATTCAATGCTTTTGGATGCTCCTCATTCACACTCCGGAGAATGTCCAATAGTGTCCCAGTTCTGTGCTGAATATAGGGCTTGGACCTGCATGGCAGAGTTGAGTTGCATTCAAGCACTTGTTCCTCCAGTATTGCAATTGATTGGTCTATTTTGGCCTATAAGTGATGTCTTACAGCTGTAGAAATGTTTGCCTCATCATGGATGACAAGGTCAAAGTCCACGTGACCCAAGGAGTGGAGCACAAGGATAATCTGCTGTCAGGAAGCCCAGTAACCAATATGGATGATTGAGAGAATATGACTCCAAGTTCCTTTGGGTTCATTCCAACATATTCAGAAAATGGAATACGTAACACTGTTGATGAAGGGCTGTCTAGTTTTTTCGCAGCACTATGAAGACCATATATCCAGTCCAAATCAGCTTGAGACTATAATGAGTGTGAGTACTAGAGGGCATTATAAAGGCTAGAAAAGACAATACATAGGCAGAAGGCAATACAGATGAAGCTGTTTGGCTGCCTGGGATCAGATAATTGAGTGGAACTTTACCTGTAACTTTCTGAGTCAACAATTAACTTGCAGAATGGAAAGTATAGATAATCTTTTGCCTACCACAAAGCCATCATGGGTATCCAAGCGAGGCAGCTTCTTCCGCTGTCATTTGGATTTGGGCTAGACAGAAAATCAAAATGAGTTACAAGAGAGAAGCTAAGCATACCAAGTAAAGATCTGAGAGTGTAACTTGATTTTGCAGCCGTACACCTTGTAGTTTTGCAATCCCAAGGTATGTCATGTCGTCATCTTTGCTCTGCACCTCATCAATCTCATCAGTTTTGGCATCAGAATTCTCTTCTTCATTCACTTCTTCATTCACTCCCCTTATCTCTGGTTTGCTTTTTCTGGCACCAGGTCTGCCATTGCCATGTTTTTCCTTCCCAGTCCCAGGTTTCTGCTTTCCACCATTGGATTCTTCTCCTCCATTGCTGAACTTATCCTTCCCACTACCAGATTCCTCTCTTCCACTGCTGGATTTATCCTCTCCACTGCCAGGTTCATTCTCAGCTACAGAATAAAAATGTGGCTGCAGAGTTCTGTGTTCTAGAGATGTATTACAATTCCATGAGGAATCTTCAAGTTGATCAGAGCAATGTGCAGACGATTCACTGTTTAGGCATGCAGAGGTCACTATCATTGAGAAGTTTGAGTCTGAAGGTGGATCAAGCACAGGGTACTCACTGCGGAGAGGACTATAATCAATTGTGGGCAGGAGATTCCCAATCTTTTTTGTCTGGTGTTCTTGAAAAAGTTCTAAATGTAGCACCAGGATTACTTTCCATCACAAAGGTGAATGAGATATCTTACTGTAAAGGTGCCAATCTTTGACATCTTTAAAATCTGAGATGAGAATTTGATTGAGAGCTTTCTGCAAGCAACGACTGGTATCCATCCCTTCTGCAATATCCCAAATAGCACACCAAAGCTTGCATTCAGCATCCAACACAGATACTGGATGTTCATATTGCCCTACTATGCACCAGAACTGTGGATACAAGTTAGTAAGACATGCAAGAATGGAATCATAAAAGACTGCCATACATCAAACAGAGTCTCCTTACCAGGAGGATTATTTTGAAGATTTCTTGTTGATAATAGCATGAGGGGCGACACTGCCATCGCAATATGAAGTGGCCCTTTCAATTTGAACATATTCTTGTTTAAAAATGCTTGGTCATCTGTGTTACATCTGGACAATACTGTTGCCATAAAGTCTGTAGGGCTGTATAGCGACACACCCTTTTCTGAAATATCCTTCCAGTTCTGCCTTAATATTAGGTAGGTCAGCGTGACCCTAAATTGTGACAATGCAGGAGTCAGTAGTGTCGTGAGAAAGAGACTAATTTTACCTCGAGCAAGAACTTTAAGTAGAATGCAGCTGTCTCAACGTTGGAAAAGACATTGTCCATAGCTCTACCTTTGGACCGCTTGCATATTAAATTGAACAATCACTCAGATGGCGGCATGCTTGCTGAGTTTTCTAAGTCAGTAACAGCAGGTAATCTTGAAGTTGAAGTAATCTCATGGTTTGCATGGCGAATGAAACTCTTCATGTCCATGAATTTGTCAAGGGGCTAGTGGATTTATGAAGTCAAGGAAACTCAGGTGCACCTCTATGACTCACAAGTTTTGAAAGAGTTGGAAGCTTTACATCTTGAAGCTCACAGCATGGTGTCGGGGCATGTAGAGGCGCCTCGCAATCCTTGAACAGAGCAATATCTATGATTTTATAGCGCATCGCGTTCTGGAACGTCAAGGTAAGAGTTTCCCTTCTTTCTTTGGTTTGGGGGAGAAGGCCAAGATAATAATTCTGACACAGCTGGAGTAATATTGCCTCATGTGGCCGCAGCAAGACTCACCTTTAACTGTTGTGTTTCATCGAAAAGAGGCATTGTATTGAAAGGCAGAGCTCTGAAGATGTCAGCGGCTTGTCGCAACGAAGGTAATAGGTCAGTGGTATCCGTCATGCCTCCGATGAGTATTCCCGTTACTCTGTAGTGGTTTCGTGGGGACGTTTTATTCTGTCTTATTTTGCCTCCAGGTTGATTCACGTGACAAGTTCCACATCTCAACGGATGCTCGCGAAGGCACCGTGTCAGACCAGAAGCGATGATCAAGAGACCTATCAAGACAGCTCCATCATCGCAGGAGGGAAAACGGAAGAAACTCTAGAGGGGATAAATAAATCCAGGGACATTTTTGTGTGTTATAATTGAGCTTCAACTATTATCTAATACTGTAATCAAAATTTGGGAAGAATCTGACAGGATTAATCAAGAGAATTCTAATTTGAGTTATGCTTATTGTTTCAATCCATGGCTGTCGGGAAAAAAAAACAATCTGCTTCTCAAATATGAAGAGAATGTTGTTTTGGCTCAGTATAGAAAGGCGTTTCAGGCCAAGTTGTATCAAAGTATGGATAGACGGTACCATGGAAAATGTAACGTTTTTGTGATGTACTGCTCAAGTAAGGACTTCTGCACCACTTTCCGTGATAAGGACCATGTGTTCTGCCTGAGCACTACGTGCGCAGTCCTAAAAATCGGTAAGGCTGGTTCAAAGCAATATCAAGAATAGAGCATTCACTTCTGTTGAGGCAGTCCATCCATCCGGGAAGATCCAACCACTGGGATTCGAGCCCTGATTCAGAGAAGGCTGGTAGTCGATGATTGTATCAGTGACATATACGACACGCAGACGAAAATCCACTAACTTCAATAGTAAAACAATCGCCAGGTAGCATGACTCCCGGCTCATCGTTCACTGTGGGCCCAAATATTTCAGTACATAGTGAATGATGGTCTGAATTGAAGGAACTGCATACAATGGTGTAATATCCATGGAGGTCGATGAAACACAGTCCCAATACCATGGCCAGAAAATTGAGTAGATATAGCATAATTGGTATTGCGCGTCAGCTCGTGAATGGCCTTTCCAATGTCTCGAAACGGCCGTCCAGGACCACATGCATTAATTCCTGCTTGTAGTGCTTCGTTGGTCAACCTCACAAGCTCCCGGCCTTGTTCATCCTTTAAATGATGTGATTATTAAGGCGATCATGTCGAGGATGAGAGGCGTACCACATTGCCAACTAGAAATGTTTGAGACGTGTCGCCATGATAGCCGTTGAAGTAAACAGTTATGTCAATGTTGATGATGTCGCCGTCATGTAGCGGCCGGCTAAGGTCGCTCTCAGTGTCTGATGGTGATTAATTGAAATGGCGGTTACATACTCGTCGGGTATTCCGTGGGCTATGATGTTGTTAATACTGTTATTGACTCAGAACTAAGCCAACAAGAGAAGGAAAAAGAAAGTGGACCTAGTACATATTGATCGAGGGAAGTTTTGATATAGAAGGGGAGAAGGATACGCAGAGTGCGCGATAATGAATTCGTGAACAGACGCGTCAATGCTATTCGTAGTAACGCCAGGCTTAAGCGAACATGAACGTCAGAATATCCATATCAAAGAGCGTGCATACCTTGACAAGCGTTCCAGCATAATCTCTCACTTTTCTTGCCAGATTCGCCGCATCTCGTACGCGCATCTCCGCCTCTCCTCCTAACGTGATCCTCTCAGAAACAATTCGGTCAGAGAAGTTGTGACGGATCGTCTCTGTGTAGCCTGGCTTAGCATAGGGTGGTCTTTCTATCTGATCTGGTACTTTTCGAGGTGTAATGTGAGATACACCCCAGACAAACGGTTCCTCAGGAAGAATGATGCTGTAGTTGCCGAAATCAACGTCTCGCTCAGAGGCTTCAGAAGTCTTAAATCTCCTTCCGTAGAAGATAGAATGACGAGCAAAGGAAAACAGACGAGGACTTGACCTGCATGAGGCTGAGAGACATCGATTCAGCATGGAGCGGTGAATACGGGCCGATGAATGCCGGCGATCCGAGACTGAGCATTTACAATCAGGGCCGCGCATAAGCTTCCCGATAATCATTCGGGCTGTGTACAATGAAACGAAATAATTACAACCTCTAAATCGGTGTGCCGACCCTCTCATACAGGAAATTAGACAAGATCTGCGTCAAATCTACACTCTCCTTCCCCATCACGCTATTACTCTTCGCGATAATCGGTTTTGCCTTGTTCAAAAGCGACTGAAGATCAGTCGCCATCTCTCCTGACATCCCCCGCCTCAACCGCTCGCCCAACGTTATTGACGCCCTCGGGGCTCTCCGTTCAGCTTTCGACGCGTCCAAGCGCTGGGCATCAATCGACATGCTGCTCTCCTCCTCTTCTGGAGCTGCAGGCGGTGCATTATCTGGTTGCTGAGACAATATGGTGACCAATTGTGTGACAGCATACATTAGAACCCCTTCAAGGTTCTTGCGTGCTGTCAAAACAGCCTCTCGGACATCCAGAGGCCCGTATGTTGATGTACTTGCCGTGAGACTTTGACCAGCTGGTCGATTAACAAGTTCACGTAAAAGGTCTAGAGTCGACGCCCCCAACTCCTGCAGAGTTCCTATTGACGCTGACTCGCTAAGAATCACTTTGGAATGCTAAAAAGAATGACCAATGAATAAGCCAACATTGATGAGCAGGGTATTAAAAAGGACTTACCGGCTGAACTGTCACATCCTTATTAGGCCACATGTCTTCATACCCCAACAGGATAGCCTCTGCATGACTGGTAGCGATAAGAGTCGTAATGATGTTCCCGGAGAGTCGATATAGCCGATGGACAAGGTGTGCAATCACAGGACGCTTCAACGGCTCTGTAGAGGGAGGGTCCTTCTCGAACTGTATGCGTTCTTCAGACGTAAGAGGCTCAAAAAGACTAGTGAGATGGTTCGGGTGCGTTATCGCATAATTGAGCTGCTGAAGAAGTTGGAGAGCATGGACAGAAAACGTCTTGAGGACCTTGTCGACAACGGAGTTCGGACTCGCTGACGACGGGGCACTGAAAGCGATTGATTGGAACAGGTTGACCACAAGCTCAATCTCTTCAAGCAAAGCGAACGTTATTGGGTCTCCAATAGTCCATTTCAACGCCCGAAGAATCTGCTCCCCATACAGCTGGACAAACCCACTGGCTTCCACATCAAAATAGTGGTTATGCCTGCCTAGAGCCGAAATAATGCCAGTAACGATAGCCAACATTGAACAGTAGGCAGAGTGCGCCGGACTACGCTCGTTTGGTAGCTCAGGAAGTAGAACGTCGATCATACCGGCGCTAATCGCAGCACTAATGAAGTTATTACTATATGCCGCCAAAACACCATCACTAGCAAGACGTTCAGCCGCGGTAGGGATATTGGCGAGGGACATGTGAAACAGAAGTAGGTGGGGAGCATAAAGAGGTCGTTTCTTCGCTAAAAGTAGAGGAAGATCTGATAGGCCAACTAGGTCGGAATGGACGAAGAGGTCGAGACTTCTCCTGATGATGTCCGTTTCCTGGCATCGTGCCAACCAGAGGGCTGACGATGGATTGACTTCCAGGTGAGTGCACTGCTCAAACACCGCTACTAATAGCTCCATATCCCTATCGAGCTCTGGATCCATCCGAGTGCTGGCAGATTCAAAGACGAGTTTGAGAGCATCAATGACAAGAAAGATGGAGGTTTCCACTAATGAAGTGACAGCCAAACGTTGTTCCGCATTCACAGCCTTCGGTCGTCGTACAAGATTGCGACAATGTCGTGCGCAGAAATACATTATCTGCAGCAAGGTACGATGGAATGGCACAGAAACCGTCCCAAGGAACGATTTAGCGGGTGATTGTGCATCGTTCGTAATGATCTTGTGCACATTGCGTACCAAATCTATAAACGACGCCACTTCGGGAGGCTTGTCCGACGGTGAGAACCACGCCAACTCGATCATAGAGAGAAGCAACGAAAGTCTCCGCCCGTGAATAGTAGTCATCATATCCCCCTGTCGATCCTCCTTGGCAACATCGTATGAAATCGTCGCACAAATTGCCAAGACAATGGGCCGGACGACAGCATCGCCCCGAAGGTAAGGAATAACCTTTTGGAACAAGAGTTGCCAAGATTCCGCAAGAGCCGCCTGCGAATGTGCCAATGAGAGGTTCAGATTGATCGACAGTAACTGTTTCTCAACGAGAACACCGGCGTTATCATCGTCCATCGCGTCGGCACCCTTAGCATATGCAAGCAGGCGTCTCCGTAATAGTGGCACAGAAAACGCAAAGTTATCTCCAAACTCCCTCTGCTCCAATGGTTCCTGGCACGCCAGTTGCTCCAGCGTTAAACCTCGGTAATCCGTCTTGAGCTGTTCCAAAAGCATGTCGTATATTCTGGGGTCATACGAACTTGGCGCTGCCTCGCAAACGAGATCATTCAGCTCTTCCTCAGATCTGAAACGAGGCGCAATCTGCAGGAAACTAGCCGGTTTCGCCGTCGATGGGGCATTCCCATGCAACCGAAGGTGAATGTCGATATCGCGACCAAGAATGTTCACCGCGTGTGATTTGGCAGCTATCTTGTACGCTGTCGACGACACAGCACTGTGGAGGTTCGAATGCTTCACCCCATCCATGACTTCAAAATCTGACACCTCGTACTCCGGCATGGGACCCACTTCCTCGCACGCAATCGCCGATATTTGTTCCCAAAATTCTTTATCTTCTCTGATCACCTGCAACGCCGCCTTGTGCTCCAACCCATGCTGCCACACCACGTCGAGAAAGTTCAAAACTGAACATAAGAGCTGTGGGTTGAAATCCCATATATGTTTCCAATTCGAGAGAACATCGCGTGCAACATCAATCACACAGGTCGTCTTCATCTTCTCTGCCTCCTTCCTTCCCTTATCCTGCGTCCCCACCGCCTTTCCCTTCCCTTTGTCTTTCATCAAACCCTCCCCTGGTGTCCTAAACTTGCCCGTCACAAACAACCCCGCCAGCGCAGGCTCCTTATCCACACCAAGCGAAATAAAAGTCCACACAGCATTTCGCAACACCATATCTTCATACGGATGCTGCACAATCCTCACTAGCGCCGCTACCGTTGTCTCTGGGTTAGACAGGTGCGCAATGATCGTTGGAGGCGATGGCTGCACGGCAGACAGTGATTTGCAAAGGGCATGCAGCACTCGGATAGCTTCGACCGGTACTGTCGTTCCCGCGTCGCGCTCTTTAACGTACAACGCAAGAACATCGATAGGGTCGACTTTGGTCCGGCTAGACGTGTGCACTGACATCCCGCCCGTGATACGTGCACACAACGCCTGCTCGAGAAGACACGGTCTCAAAGCCACCGCCGACGCCTGCTTATACGTCAAAACGAGCCATGTGAGACGCAAGTGTGATTCCAGAAGCGAGATCAACCGCTGGGCATCGCCAAACCGCCGAACCGCGTACAAGTTCTTCAAGCTTTGATTCCCGGAGGAGATGGACGAAACGAGGGGGTTTATAGTTGAGCTTGTCGCCTTGTATAGGAGTGCATCGATGATAGCCTGGCTGAGCGCCGCGAATGGTCGTTCTTCTGAAGTCGGCGGCGCATGTTCCAACACCTTGACATACAACGACGTCACCCTTCTCCCAATCTCGAATCTATCCCCGAGCTGCGTGTATTTCCACCCCAGATGCTCAATCCAGATCTCGGTATGGACGAACCGGGCCGCACGAAGGAGGACCTCTTCTTTTATCTGTTGGAGTCGAGGGTTGTCGGGAAGAACCGAGGACGCTGCTTCCTGGAAGAGCTGTTTGATGAGGTGGAGAAGCCCAAGTGTCATCGTGTACTGCCCCGTTGCACGTTCCGCCGCCAACGCACCAGATGCGAAGCCCTTTGAACGCTCGTTTCCGAACAGAGCAGTGGTGGAGCGGATGTACAGCCAGACGCGGTTGGAGTAATTCGGGAGTGCAAGCAACGCTGAAAGGACACTCATGGCAGACGTGATGAGCTGAGGACGAAGTTGTGTTCTCGTGCGCGGGTTAGTCTGTGAGAGCGCGTCCTCGAGTATCATCGTCGTAAGCTGCACAAGATCGGGTGGCTGCGCCTCCGTCATCGTGTGGGCCACAACAGGAGCGCCACTCTCCAGCGCCTGCATAAGCTGTTCCGCCTGCGCTGTGTTATCTTGTATAAGACTCCGCAAGAGGTCAAGACAATGCATGACAGTCTCCTCCTCGTCTCCTCCATCCGTCTCCATACCCACATCCTCCAGCCTGATCACCTTCGTCTGTGGACCTCCTCGCCGAGCAAATGATACGTCCTGGTATGGGCCTGAACCTGCACCTGAAGAAAGCCGCTGACGGTTGACGTAGTCCGTTAGGAGCTCAAGGATGACTTTCCACCCCGAATGTTCATGCTGCCACAAGATGACGGCGTAATCACCCCCATCGCTCAACGAACGGCCCACCGAATGCGCAGGGAGCGTACTTCCTCCAGGCAATGTTATCGGCCGCGTATTGAAGAACGTCACGCCCAAATTCGGTTTCTCCACCCTCTCATACAACGCATGAGCACCCGACAACGCACTCAGAGGCACAACTTGTGTATACGTTTGCAGCGTCTCTAGGTAATAAAACACATGACTAGCACAAAGCAGACGCTCCTCCGCTATCGGCTGTCCTTCTTCCAAATGACGAGCCATAGAGAGCGTATCGTAATCGAGGAACCCAGAGGCGGTCATAGCGCGGAGGAGGCGGATGAGAGGTTTGAAATGGATGGGGAAGCGGGAGCGAGCAACGTCGAGGATGGCGCGGCGGGCTGTACCATGATGCCAGTCAGCTTGCCAGAATTGCGCGCATATACCGGCGATGGAGCCACTTTCGCTGCGCCCGAAGAGGGATATCCAGATGTCGACGAGAGCGTTGAAGTCGTCGATTTCTTCAATGACGACGAGTTCGAGAAGGGCGATGACCAGACCTAGGTGATGTGAGGATACGGATGATAAAGTAGTATTTGCAAGTGTACATACCTTTTAGGACGGAGCGGTATGCGATGGCGTTGGGATCTGTTACTGTGGACCCTTTCTTCCATGCAACAGCAGTGACAAAGAGAGGCGACTTGGTCAACATGCCGAATAATATGTGGAACAATGGAGACTCTCGGTGAGTACACCTAGCAGCCAACTCCTGATATTTTGGAATCTGGGAAGATCGACTGGATAGCCCAGGCCCGATGGAGTTAAAAAAGGCTTTGTACGACTCTGGCACCTCCTGTGCCTTGTCCGCTAAACGCGAGAGGACGTAAGCCCAAGAGAGAGTAGTGCACACGTTCAGAGGATCTTCCTGATACTTAATTACCATGTCATGTATTTTCTGAACGGCTTGGGGGGACGAAACATAGAACTCCTTGTCCATGGGATTGTCGGAAATTTCAAATTGTTGGGGATCTGACATCCTCTCGAGCTCGAGAACTTCAATCATGAGGAGTTGCCAGAGGACAAGACAGTCTGCAAGAGTTGACTGGCCCTCGTCGTCAAGAAGCAGTCGCTTATTCTCCTGCCGTTGACCAAGCTGTCCTGCATAGCCCGTCTCAAAGATCTTTTCCACTAAAGGTCCACTGCATGGTACAAATCCCCACATTGACCAGAAAACGACCTCTAGCGCAACCAGTTGCTCTTTGACATTTTGTTTTGCCCACCGTGACGCGATTTTGGGATTTGCGCTCATGGATTCTGGTAGGACTTGTTTCGTTTTTTGTACATATTCGTTGATGAGAGATTTCACAAAGGCAGGTCGGTCAGGTATGAGGTCGTTCATGAACTTCGTAGCAATGGCATGAATAGGGTCTTGTGGATCTTCAAGAGCGCGTAGGAGAGGTATGAATGACCGAAGGACATGTAATCGTTCGGAATAATAGAATGGTGTGATGGCCTCGACTAGTTCTTCAACCATGGAAGACGCATCCTCGGCCTTGGGAGGTAGACCCTCGTTATAAAGGAAAGACCGTAGAAGGACAAGCGCCTGGACTTGGTCAATATCGAGATTTTTGCTAACGGCGAAGATGAACTCCTTGTCGGGCTCCTCGATCTTCACAACGACACCATCTGCAAGGGTAGCAGAGCCCTTGTTGATCGCGGTGCGCGACGCGTCAGAGGGCTTTCCAAATGGTCGTGCGAGCTCTTTAAACTGACTCTTACGCGGCTCGAGGTATTGCGCAATCTGTTCCAGGTGTACACCCTCATGGTGACCTGACAGAATTGTGTGCAATTGCTGGTATGTTCTGCGAAGAAATTCTACAGTTCAATCGTCCTACAACAAACGTATGGCATCGGAGACACGTACACATCAATCAAGTCAGATCTTTTGGAGTCGTCCGACATAACCTTTTGAAGGAAAAAGAGGCTTCACCGTGAGATGGCGTGCACCGTGCACGAGACGACGAAGAGCAATGAAACTGCTGTTTGGTTTCGATGTCGTTGCACAACACCCCATAATGACCACGCACACAAAGAAAAGCGTGGCGCACATCCACTACTACATATTCAGATAATAGCTATTGATTTCAGCTGGTCTCTATTATAACATAGAAATTCCCGGAAGGGAAGCTTATAGTCGAGGTCTTTTCACGATCTCATACTAACTAAGTATTGTCGCCCTACATTGAACAAGTGTTGACTTGGAAGATTTCCATAGGCTGCAAAATACATTCCAAATGACTGCATGAACAGCAGTCACGAGCACATGGACATCCGGCTCTCGCGAGACTTTGTGGATCAGGTCATAGGAATGTACGTAATTCTCGGCAAACCACTTCGTCAGCAAACGCAGGCAAACGCGTCTCGACGGCAAGCTGACAATCAACCTGACTCTGCATGCAGTTTCAGTTTAAAAGCTTGCCTACATTCCTTTTCTCACTTTTCGTTGTTCTCGTATCCTACTATAAGCTTTCAGCTGCCAACATGCCCACATTAAATGTCGTGCGAACCGCAAACGCCGCATTCAAGCCTGGCTACACACCCGTGGCCATATTCGTGGGAGGAACCTCTGGGATCGGCCAAGGCCTTGCAGAGGCATTCGCCAGACACACCAAGGGAAACGCGCACATCATCCTAATCGGACGCAATCGTGCTGCGGCAGAGTCGATCATTGCCCAGTTTCCTAAACCCACAGACTCCACCAAGTACACGCACGAGTTCGTGCAATGTGACGTGTCGCGCATGAAGAATGTCGAGTCCGTGACGAAGGAGCTTCTTGCACGTGTGCCGAAGATCAATTTTTTGGTCATGAGCCCGGGTATCCTCACGATGAAGGGGAGGGACGAGACGGAGGAAGGGATCGACACCAAGCTTGCGGTTCATTACTATGCACGGTGGAAGTTCATAGATCGTCTTGTTCCCGCACTGGTGAAAGCGAAAGAGGCCGGAGAAGATGCCAAAGTCCTCTCTGTCCTCGCCGCTGGGAAGGGGAGTGACATCGATCTCAACGACCTCGGTCTCAAAAAGACATTCTCCGTCACAAACGCTGGGTTAACCACACCTACGTACAACGATCTCATGCTCCAGGTAATGAGTCTCATATTACCCGTACTTCCATTGCTCGAATTCTCCAAACAGGAATATTCCAAGAAATACCCAGACCTTACTTTCGTCCACTCATATCCCGGATTCGTTAGATCATCCCTCATGTCCTCTTCTGAATCAACAATCCTTAAAATAGCATCTCCCGTCGTTATGAACCTCTTCCGCCCGTTCTCCACGAACATCCAAGATTGTGGCGAATACATGTTATACGGTCTTTTGAGCAGCAAGGCAGGATTCTACCGTGTCGGCTCTCAGGGAGAGGACTTGGGTATGAACAGATACTTCGGATCGGAAGAAGCTAGGAAGAAGTTGTGGGAGCATACTGTCAAGGCGACAGAGGTACAGTCATGATTGCTATCTCTTACATCTCAGCTATATAATAGTCAGTTTGTATTGTTCAAGTCTTGCTTTAGTTTTGTTATCGCCCCTTCACAAGTTATATAATAGTCAACTTGAACTGTTCAACTCTTGCTTGAGCTTTCATATCCTTGATACGGTTATTGTAAGCACTGCTGGCACTGAAAGATGTTTCCATTGGAAAAAGTGTAAAAGAAACATGTTAAACTATTTTCCATGTGCCAATTTCTGAAAGAAAAAGTCTTTAAACAAAGCGAAGTGCCTTTTTCTATCTGAAATTGGCACTTTGGAAATGGTATAACATGTTTCTTTTAAACTTTTTCCAATGGAAACATATTTCAGTACCAGCAGTGAAGGTGTGATATAAAATTTAGCAAGCATATGCTTAATCCATAGAACAATGGAGGATCAGGAAATCACAGGAACTCAACTTCTTTGATGAGTGGCTTGAAGAAGCACAAATATCTGACTCCTCTGTTAAAAGAACCAATACAGGAGACGCTTCTATTTGCAAACTTCTCTTAAATTAGAGTAGTCTCAGACTACAAGTCAATTTACAGAGCACTCTGCTTCTCATTAAAGGCTGTATAGCCTACGTGGTGAGGCATCAGCAATTATAAGTGCAAGCATTGTGGACGGCGTTGATGGACACCAGACAACGTTGACAGGTCATCCATTACGACGTTTCCAGGACCTCTTGTTCAACATTTTCTCCAAGTTCTATGTATTTATTCAGGTATTATCGGTATCATAAGGACCTAACGAAATCGACCTCTAAGAGGTGTGGGTGACCCCCTTCCGACCCTTCTTCTTAGAGGCACTTTTCTTAGAGGCCTTCTTCTTAGAGAGGCTGGGTGGGACACCCAGTTGAGCAGTCTTTCCCGTTGACAGCGGTCTATTGAACTTGAAGGGTTTGGCGGATTCTACAGCCGCGGGCACGGGCGCTCGACCGGATTCAACACACTTGTCTTCATGACACTCAGATGCATTAGACTTGGTTGATCCCTCGTCGTCGTCATGGGCGTTTTCGTAAGTCAGTTTCCGTCGAAGTTCGGTATCATCAACAATCTTGTCGGCCGCACTCGCTTCCTCTGTACCGTTGTATTCCTTAGCCTTATCCCGAATTACTCTGATTTCGTCGCTAAACTCCTTAATGACCATGGCACTGCAAACATCGGAAGACTTTTGGTCCCACTGTGTACTGTAGACCGTCTCTCTGACTTTGAACAATCTGATCGTAGTTTCCTTCCCGAGGCTCTCCACTTCATTATCGGAGAACTGCCGTCTTTGAACCGCTTCAACAAGGGACATTCGAAGCCATTGAGCCACAGTGTTTCTGGCAACGATGACCCTCTGTATTGCTGATAGACTCGTCATGGTTCCAAGCTCGGCCTGAAGCTCGTCCTCAATAAGACCTATGCTGCTCGCCGTCGACAGGTTTTGTGCAATACGTTGCTCGCGAATTCTACAGATACGCGCAGTAGTCTCACATCCAAGCTCCATAGCCTCGTCATTGGACAGTGCTTCAGGCCTCTCTACCAAATTGAGGTATGATGCCCTGAGGAACTCGAGCACGCCACTTTTACGAGCACGAACGACCTGCTCTACGGCAGAAATTGCCTGTAGTTGTAACTCGCCCTGGAACTCAGCGCTGATAGCAGAACTCCAGGCGTCATCGCCCAAAACGTCGGGAAGGATTCTCGACGAGTCACGAATGCGGCAGATCTTCAAGGCGAATTCGAAACCGAGTTTCGCCGCCTCGTCCGTCGAGAGACCGCCTTCTCTGCGTATGAGTGGGATGAGGGAAGAAATCAACCATTGCGGTATGTGGTATTTTTTGGCGAGGTCGATCCTGTCAATAGGATTGATCTTTGCCACATTCAGTTGTCGAATGGCCAGGTTGCGAACATCCAACATCTTCCACCGCGTGGATAGCATGAGTACCGAGATCCATTCTTCGGTCGTAAAATTGTTCGTCGACATAATTGACCTTGGAGTATGTCAACGCTAGATCTCGTTGAACCATGAGCAGGTAGGGACAACTTACAAAGGGTATAACAGCTTCAATAAGGTACGAAAATCGTCTCTGGAAACGTCATTAAGATATATGACGTCGTTTTCAGACTTGTATTTCGCAAATGTTGCTGTCAAGACCTGGCTTTTGAGGAAATGGTACTTGGCTACCTTGTATAATGTGCCTTCTACCTGAACGGAAGGGGAAAGTGATGTGGACACCTACACTCGGAATTTGCATTTAAACCACTTACTTGAAAAATAGCTGTGTCTAGGTAGTATTCCGCATCTTTGGGTTGGTTGGATATTGGGATGTCGACACCGGAATCATTGTTAAGACGTGGACTGCTTACACGCATAGAAAACTTAAAAGACTGTAATGCAGCTGGGCTTGGAGTCTCCAAAATGGAACTACTGTAAGCATCTGACATTGGCGAGCTGATACTGCTGCGCATTGGGACAGAGGACATCGGACGATGGGACAAAGGCTCTATAAACAAAGGCCTGGTATCAAAGAAGAACGCCTTGTGTCAGAATATACCTTATCAGGTTCAAAACCAGATTAGGTCAGATTAGGTCAAATCAAACCCTCTCCATTAGTATCATTAACAGTGTGTTGCAAAATTTTCCGCATAATCTACAATTGCGGCACATTGGGCCCACCTTATTCTGATCGGACTTCAGGTATCAGTAGGTTAGTATTTTGACTAGAGACGTATAAGTTTATTTTTGGGGTAGATTGGCAGGGAATCCTCTCGGAAGAAAGCCGGATGTTGAGGACCCAAAAACAGGGAGTTGCAAAACTTTTGTCACGGTTTGTCATTGTAACGGTCGTGACCCATTTCGTTACTCTCCTGATTGACCCTTACCTTCGTTAGACTATATCTTGTGATTACAGCAGCTACCGGGTATTCTATTGCCGAGACTATATAAACTAGTACAGTGTTAGAGTACAGTAGCTTCTTCCCAATCATCAGGACTTAACCCGGTTCTATCGGTTGCGTGAAGATCCTCTTAGCTTGTGGTAACACCGTCACAGACGCTGTTCTCACATATTTTGAACCCCTCAAAAGTCCTAACTACTAGCTTGCTATCCGACTCTCGTGTCTTGGCCTCCCTCAGTCTGATCAACTGCGGGCATCCAACCTCGTGAGTCACTAATTCTAAAACCTTTTATTAACAATGTCTACTAGATACCCCTGTCGAACCGTAACAACAGGAGGACCTGTACGATGACTCAGCCCTACTGCAGTATGTAACACGGGACCTTTGCCGTGCTTTGGGACGCTGAAAACAGACCATGTGCCTTATTCCGCGAGTGGTGACGACCCCGCGATGCCCACTGAAATAAGTGTGGATGCCGCTGAGCCAAAGGCCAGTGAGGAAGCCCAACCCTTGGAGAGGGATGGCCCAGAGGAATCTAGTGCAACTAGTTCCCCGTCAGATGACGATGAGCAGGACGGATTTCATACCGTAGATAATATAGACGATACTATAAACATTCCTACCCCGAATAATAACCTGCTCCATGACAATTCAAATCGCGAGATGGAAGAAACCTTAGCTGAAGCAAGGAGCCATTTGACTGATGCAGAGCGTGAACACGTCGACAGAAGAATGGAAATGGTAACATCCAACGATATACAGGCTCAAGACAACGCTGGGGAACCCCACGATAAGGGAAAGGGGGTGGACCCCAGGAACTGGGGAGATATCGATCTCAATGAGATCAAAATTAACCTCCAGACACAGAAGGAGTTGCTCACCAAGTACAACGAGAAACTCAACCATGAACATCGGCAACACACTACCGAACCTGAGCACCATGCCCAAGACGTCGACCCTGAAACAATCGACGACGGCGGCAAAACACGAAGTTTCTCATAAAGACATGTTGAAATACCTACGTAACAAAAAGAAACTGGAATGCGAGATTAAAAAACTCCGTCAAAGAGAGGGAACCTCTCACCAAAAGCGTAAGGAACGTGCAGGATCTGAGCCTCTCTCAGGAGAAATGGCCGCCCTTATTCAAAAGGTGGCCAAAGGCTCGAAGAACAAGCACAAATATAAGCATGCCAATAACCATAATAAACTGAAGTCAAGTAAGTTATTGGCCACAGATCCAATAACCCAAATCACTGGCAAAAGCGCCCTAGGACAAGCTTTTGAACGACTGGGAAAGCACCAGGGGCCCTGGAGATATGACTTTGGCGATGGGTCGTCCGATTCTTCCGCCGCGAGTGGATCAGACTCGGACTCGAGCTCAGGGTATGAGAGCTCAGATGCTGAGTCTGACTCTACTGCCTCTGGCTCGAGCTCAGACTCATCATCCCACCCTCGGGGACGTCACCGTGCCCGCAGATCAAAGCGTAAATCAACACAGCGTTCAACTATAAAACCCACTCTGCCTGAGAAGTATGATGGCAGGGTAGATGTACGTGCCTTCCACCGATTCCTAACTCATGGAACAGCATATGTTAAGTACGGATATGTCGAAAGGAAACATCAGGTCATAGTACTATCTGAGTTCTTAATGGGAAAAGCTTACACTTTCTATACACGACGTGTGGCGTTCGAACCTGAGAAATGGTCTACGAGAAAGTTTTTCATTGAGCTCTTCAACTACTGCTTCCCCATTGATTTTCGAAGCCAGCAGAGGGAAAAGCTAAATAGCTTAAGTCAAGGACAAAAGTCCGTAAGAGAGTACATTGCTGACCTTGATGAGCTCTTTACCATTGTGGGAGCTGACAGCCAACAAGCTCGCATTGTAAAACTGTTCAATGGACTTAGAACATCCATTCGTAAAGTGCTGTTACGTGCTCACCTGAACTCTGAATACAGCTCATGGAATGAGATTGTTCATGAAGCTGAATACCAAGAGTTAGCAGACAACGTAGAGTTCCATGACTCAGCTGGTCATAACGGAACCCAGCGTTCAGGCCATGCATCGTGCAACTCCCAAAGCTCCCAAGCTCCCGGAACGCACGAGGGACAGCACAAGGAGGGAAAATCTTCCCACTCGTCCCGTCGAGCGCGAAATTTTAAATCTGGACACGGGAAAAAGACAAACAATGTCCCCGGTGCATCGTCAAACTACAACGGGGCGAGTGGATCCAACAGTCATAAGTGGAAGGCCAAGGGTGGTAAGAAATCAGATTCGAAACAACCTGCAGATCAGCAGAATACTCCTCTAAGTAAGGAGGAAAAGGAGGAATACCGTGCTGCAAATAAATGTTTCTGCTACAGCTAGGAAGGGCACTTTGCTCGAAATTGTCCGACTAAGAGTCAGGCAAGGTCCAATAGTGGGAAACCACCAGGAATAAGCGCCTTCAGGATCCAGGTAGATCTCGATCGAACTGAGCAAAGGCGTGTTGACAGCCTTGGAGAGACAACTGAGCTCTCCATCGGAATGATGTCCATTAACTCACCTGATGACCAAGAATATGATAGCGAGGGAGATCCCATCCCTGACCTGCAATCAGTAACTGATTCGGACTCCGGGTAGGATGAGAAAGAACATACATCTGCTAATATGTTCGTAGAAGTAAATGACTATGGCGATGAAACGCTACTCGCGCCACCGTCAGAGTTTGACCAAAAATATTGGATGCCAGTAGAATCAGCTGAAGAAAAACTTGCTATGCTAGACATTGACTCAAAACGTAAGAATTTGGGGAATGCAGCCTGTAATAAGCTAGAAGAAATGCTCGAAAGCATGCAACCTTACCCCGGTGATCCTGCAAATGTTCTCCAGTTTAGAGGGAGGCAGTTCATGGCTACTTCCGCCTCTCACAATGAAATCATGGTCCATGATAGAGTTTTCGATGAGTTTGAGATAGTAAACACATCCAAGGTCGAACAACGGCACTTTGAAATAGGAGACTGGTATGCAAGGATTTGCTGTCAGCGAACTGGGGCGCCGTATACAAATAAAACATTCTATCAGACTTGCCTGATTGTTGACATTACAGCATGGAATGCAAAGCGTGTGCTTGAAGCTGGGGCCCCCTACCCATATGACGATGATAGCCGAACTCATAAGTATCATCGTTTTGAGGTAATACTGGACGGAGACATGTACTTGGTGTATGATTGTCACCTAGGGTTTTGCACGGAACTGAGTACTTGGCAGATAAAGAATGAGCGCTTTGACATTGTTCAGTGGTACCGAAAGCAGATAATGAGATCCTTCGAAAAATTAGAAAAGGAGGCGTACACCCCCCCCTATGACTCCCTGTATGACATATCAAGTTTGTTTGATGAGCCGGTGGATGCGTCTCCCAAAGCCATAAACACTGAATACGATCTCGACTTGTTGAGAACTTGGATGTCAGCTGCGGGCCGACTTCAAATCAAAGCCGAGAATGGTCGCCTTTGTGTGGTAGAGCTGAATGGCCAGCAGATACCTGCAGGCACTTACCCGTCTCTGCAACGTAATGCAGCGTGCATCAAAGATCCATCCAGATTGATTCCAAAACCACTAGTCATAGTAGTACAGGTGAACAGTCATCCAGCCAGGGCGTTGGTAGACTCAGGATCATTAGGAGATTTCATCTCAAGTACTTTGGCTCAGCAGCTGAATATTCAAAAGAAGGAGCTCACCTCTCCTGTACTAGTCCAGTTAGCCGTACAGGGATCTCGCTCACGCATAAACTTTGGAGCCACCGCTCAACTGAAATATCAGTCCATTTCCAAACCACGTTATTTTGACGTTATAAACCTATCAGGATACGACCTCATCCTCGGCACCCCATTTCTTTTCCAACATCGAGTCACTTTTGGCATAAACCCTCCACGAATAATTGTTGGCTCGCCCACGTCCGTGCCACTGGAGGGATCTGGGATCACACAGCTCGCTTCCCGATTGATAAAATTGTACGAACAAGACCTGGACGTAGTTCGTGAAGAGTTACGTCAATATGCGGCCCCCATATGCAGATCGGCAAGTGACACACCTCTTCCTCCGCTCAGAGTTATTAACCACACTATTGATTTGATTGATCCTAATAGGATCTATCCGTGGCGTCCGTCTCGCTGCCCAGAGGCCATGAGGAGTCAGTAGACGGAAAAGAGGGACGCATATCTGAAGAATGGACGATGGAAAATCACCAGTCATGGAAACACAGTTCCAATGATGCTCATACCAAAGCCCTCACAACCCGGGGAGCCTCCACGGCTATGAACTGTGTTCGATCTCAGGGCACAGAATGCCAACACAGTAAAGAGGTCCTCACCTCTTCCCGATATTGATGGCATCCTTCGGAGAGTAGCAAGAGGTAAATACCGATCAATACTAGATGGAAAGGATGCTTACGAGCAGATTCGCATTATACCAGAACATGTGGAGCGCAGTGCAGTTACTACACCTGACGGAAACATGGTTAGCAATATCATACAGCAGGGAGATTGTAACGCGCCCGCTACGTATCAAGCACTAATGAATCACATTTTTTCTGCACACATTGGTCGATTTATGGACGTATATCTCGACAATATTATTATATACTCTCAAACACTTAAGGAACATATTGAGCATGTTAGAATTGTCATTGACATCCTGAAAAAGGAAAAGCTATACCTCGGAAAGGATAAGCTCCGATTTTTGTGCCATGAAATGAAGGTCCTAGATCACGTCGTGAGTGATCGGGGTATCAGCATGGACCCAGATAAGGTGGATGCTCTTACCAGATGGAAGATCCCAACAAATTGAGATCTCCTCCATGGTTTTCTGGGAGCGGCTGGATATCTTGCCGACGACATCGACAGAGTTAGGATCCCTATGGGGATACTACATGGACTGACTGGAGATACGGTCCCATTCCGATGGGAACATACTCATCAGCGAGCCTTTGAGGACATAAAGAGATTGGCAGTCACCTGCCGTGAACATCATCGAGTACCGTTGGATTATAGTACAGATGCGCCTCCCATCAATGTCATCACAGATGGATGTGGAACAGGAATTGCTGGCGTAATCAGTCAAGGGACGGACTGGCGTAAAGCTAAAGTAGCTGCCTTTTACTCCGCAAAGCTAAACTCAGCCCAGCAAAATTACCCAGTATACGAGATAGAAATGCTAGCTGGAGTCGAAACCATGCTGAGATACAGGGATATCCTCCAAGGTATTAAGTTTACTTGGTATACAGACCACAAAGGTCTGATACACCTGCTTAACCAGAAAAATCTTTCGGGATGCCAGGCCCGCTGGCTGGAAAAGCTGTCCGAATTTGATTTTGAAGTAGTTTACGTGCCGGGAGTTGAAAATATCCTTTCGGACTCCCTGTCCAGGTTATACTCCTACGATGAACCCGGCACAGTACGTGCTTGGAGAGAATATACTTATCATGATGTAATAGATAATGACTCATTGAGTAATCACCTCATATCGATGCCGGTACTGGTCAGAATGGAGGGCGAGAGCGTGTTATTATCAGATACTACTCCTGTAACTGGGACAGATAGATTAAAAGATAATCACCTAGAAATGAGTCATGGCAATAAGCAATCAGCCCAGGCACTTACAGAGGCACCAAAGAATGATGGTCCCTCTAAAAATTGAACTTACCAATGGAGAACCATACCTCTGGCAGAAACAGGCCGGGCAGAAACGTCCAAGGAGTTTGCGGCGAGAATGACAAGAAATTTTGTGCTGAAAGGCCCTCAGCAACAAAAGGAGGGCGAGGGTGAGACACATAAGAGACTCACTATCCGGATCCCAGCAAAAGAAAGAAACCTGGAACGAGAATGTGAGCGTGAACTAGCGAATCGTTCTCAACAGTTGCAACAAACAATTGAAGCTATTAACCCCATAACATTGAGTGAACTAATGGCTGGAGGACGAGAGCCAATTGACCTCTTAGAAAACATTTGAGGAAAATATAATGAGGACGCAACATTGTCGATAGTGGTAGAAAAGCCACGGGAGCACAAAAACTTTGAGTATACTGAAGACAAGTTACTTTATCTGAGCTTAAATGGAAAGAGAGTATTATGCATACCTGACATTAAGGTCAATGGCCGGAATGTACATGAGATAGTAATCTCAGAAGCTCACACAATGTTAGCACACTTAGGAGCTCGTAAGACACTAACGTACCTACGTGACAATGTATGGTGGAAATGCATGAGTAGCAACGTACATGCTTTCTGTGAGTCTTGCGTTATATGCACATGTAGTAAGCCATCAAACCACAAACCTTATGGAATACTAAACCCTCTACCAGTCCCAACTCAACCCTGGGAGGTTATCGGAATCAATTTCGTAGGACCCCTACTGGAATCAAAAGACCGCGATGCAGTTTACAACTCTCTAACTGTAATAATAGATCATCTAACAGCAATGGTCCATTTAATTCCAAGTCGTACCAGCTATACAGCTAGAAACATTGCTGAATTAATATTTGCAGAAATATATAAATTACATGGACTACCAAAAGCAATAGTCAGTGATTGCGACTCATACTTCACGAGCATATTTTGGTCACACTTACATGAGTTGATCGGTACACAGCTCAAGATGTCGAGTGCGTATCACCCTGAGTCAGACGGAGCGACAGAGCGTGCCAACCGTACTGTAACCACATAGAGACATCACAACGGTACGTGTCATACGTTGTACGGGAGCCCGCTTTGTGCCGTACCATACGTGTCCAGC
>JAMWFC010000023.1:172131-194827 GCA_027475525.1 Macrolepiota albuminosa | reverse complement strand
TAGCGGACTCCGCTGGACACGTATGGTACGGCACAAAGCGGGCTCCCGTACAACGTATGACACATACCGTTGTGATGCCCTACCCTGCTTCTATTTAGACTGAGCGCATCAAGGGATATTATAGGCCAACTGACACTTAACATACTGGAGACTCTAGCAACCAGTTTGGATATAGAGCAGCCCTAGCTCTGTCACTCTATTGCAGGACTTATTCATTGACCCTAATTACCAGTTACCAGTTCTTCAGCATACTCCATTTATCTATTTCAAGGACCAAGGAGGCTCAGAATGTATAGCGCTAACATGACAGCAGAAGGGGAACTCTAACCAAACCCCAATTACTTCCAGAAGGGGTCAGCAGTAGGTGCTGCCATTTGACGAGGCACCTTAATCAGAAGTCTAAAAGAATCAATGATGGCAGCACAGGATATACTTAAACTCAACATCTGGACCTGTCAGGAACTGATACAATAAGTAGCGCCGACATTAGCACTCATAGCATCTGTTGAGGATTTTCTGACCATACACCAGAACAGACTGGCCAATCAGAATTATATTAAGAGTAAGCAGACTCATATAATTCTAAGTCAAATTAGAGTTGCCGTTGGTCACTGTTATCCATATGCAATGGGTCACCATTGACAGGTCACCATTAAAGGGAACCACAAAGAGAGGTGCTAGGAGGAAGCATCACAGATGGACTTATCTTGGAAAACACAGTAGTGCATAGTATATAAGATAGCTACTTCACATGTATATAACAATGAATTGTAACCTCTTGAGCACCCAGTTACACTTAGCATATAAATCACACTAGCCTTGCCTGACTTTGTCACTAAGTTGGGTGCTAGCTTTGTCTATTTCATCTTTGTTGTTTATGGTGTCACCTATGAGCACATTACACTGCACTACTCATCTTTTTCTCTTTATTTTTGCTTAAGCTATAGCGCTTACTGTTTGCTAAGTAGCACCCAAGGCACTATCATCTAGCGCATTGTTCTATTACATCTGCTTGAGCACACCAGGACCCTGTCAGGACTTCTCACAACTATGTACACCAGGCACTGGAAACGGCATTGTACTCCATATATGTCCAGCATACTCAACCACAGTTGGCATCATCAATGTCTGGTTCAGGACTACTGAGTCTTGAATGTGATGACTGTGAAGAATTGCTACCTCTTACCACTCATTTCAGAGCTTGTCAACAACCTCTGAGGTGTGTGCTATTTCACTAAGTTGGATGTTTGCTAGGGCTACAACAATGTGCGCATCAAAGAAGGTGATGAGTGAAAGGCAGCATTCTGAACAATTATGGACTCTTTGAACCTCTGGTAATGTTCTTTGGCCTCACTAATAGTCTTGCCACCTTCCAGACCATGATGAATGACATTTTCTGAGACCTCATAGCAGAAGGTGTTGTGTGTGTATATCTTGATGATATCCTTATCTATACCAAGACTCTAGAGGAGCATTGTCAGATTACATGCATTGTACTGGAATGTCTTTGCCAATACCAGCTTTATCTTAAGCCAGAGAAATGTGAGTTTGAGCAGATTAAGGTCAAATATCTTAGACTGATCATCTCTCATGGAATGGCTGAGATGGACCCAGTCAAGGTGGCTGGTATGGTGGAATGGCCAGAGCCTAAGAACAAGAAGGAGGTTCAGGCCTTCCTGGGCTTCACCAACTTCTACCAGAGGTTTATTCAGGATTTCTCACACCATGCCCAGCCTCTCTTTGCTCTCACCACTAAGGACACTCCTTGGCACTGGGACGTAGTGTGGCAGACAGCCTTTGATGCTCTCAAACATGCTGTCACTTCAAAGCCTGTCCTTTTGCTCTCAGATGACAACTCTTCCTTCTGTGTTGAAGCTGATAGCTCAGATTTTGCTACTGGAGCTGTCCTCTCTCAACAGTCAAAAGAGGATGGTAAGTGGCATCCTGTGGCTTTCTACTCCAAGAGTCTCAATGCTGTGGAGCAAAATTATGAGATCTATGACAAGGAGATGCTAGCTATCATTCAGTCATTTAAAAAGTGGTGACATTTTCTTGAGGGTGCCAGGCATAAATTCAAGGTATAGACTGATCACAAGAACTTAGAGTACTTTTGGACAGTCAAGAAACTTAACCACCAACAGGCTTGATGGTCCTTGTATCTGGCCAACTTTGACTTTTCTCTACATCACAAACTTGGACAGAGCATGGGCAAGTCAGACACACTTTCTAAATGAGCAGACCATAGTTCAGGAGCAAGCAACAATGACAATATTATACTCCTAAAGCCAGAACTATTTGCTATCTATGCTCTAGAGGGTGTGGTTGGCCAAGAAGAAGAAGTGAGCATCCTTTGAGATATCTGCTGAGGTAACTGGGAGGGTGCTCAAGAAGATCTGGTAGCCAAGACTGCTCTGGCCTTGCATGCTCGAGAGAAAACTAAAGTCTGTCCACACTGATGAGTGGTCTTTGGAGAATGGTCTTCTCACCTTTCAGGGGTGCATTTATGTTTTCAACCTGCCAGACCTCCAAAGGTGGATTGTAGAGCAGCATCATGACTCTCAGATGGCAGGTCATCCTGGCAGATGGAAGACACTGGAGCTGGTCTCCCAGTGATGACACCCAAATTGAGCTGAGTGCTACGTGCACTATTGCTAGTATAGCTACTTAGCCAATATAGCTTTGGGCATGCTAAGTATGTGAGAGAGTCCTGAACAGGTCCCAGAAAACACATGATAGGCAAGAGGTTGGTGGCAAGAAAAGTGAATGATTGGTGGCACTTGCATAGGGCTCTAAAGTGTGGCTACAGGGCACTAAGAGTTGCTAAGGGGAAGCACTAAGAGGTGTGGGAAAGTTGCTAAGGAAGGTGCTAAGAGGTGTGGGAGAGAGTCACTAAGAGGCACTAAGTGTTAGCACCTAGAATAAGATAATAAAAAAACAAGATTGCTTAGCAGATCTAAGCACGAAAGCCAAGCCATAGTTGCAAGGCACTAGAGAAAGAGAGATAGAAAACTAGAGCAGAGTTCTCTTGCTTGACATGGTCAACAAGAGGTAGTCTGTTGCATATGGTGACCAAAATGTTGGGATATGATCCTTACTGCCAAATTGATTCCCTATACTACTAACAAAAAGTAAGTATTTATAGTAAAGGAAGTTAGCTGATGCTAAGCTGTTAAGCACTGCTAGAGGGTGGTGAACTGATAGGAATGTAAGTAAATGATGTGAATTGAATTGTATAGTAAAAATGCCCATAATGATGCTGTCATAGAAATACTTTATCATTTCATCCTGTAAGCGCTGCTACTGGCTAAGAGCATTATGCTGGATTGACTGATGCCAAGTGTCTGTGTAAATGTATAGCCTTGGAGTGCAAGTGGCAAGGTGCAGCGAGGTGTCAACAATGGTGCAAAGAATAAGTGGTGCTATAAAAAGTGGTCTGAGAGTAATTGAAGTCTGTAGCTGCGAGTTATTAGTGTAAAAATATGGAAAAAATAGTGCTGGAAGTGTTAGAGTGTGGTGCTTCTGGTGGTACCAGTAGACTAATGTGAGGTATGGGTATTGGTGCTATCTGTAGCCAGCCATGATGGAGGCTCATCACCGGAATTACTGGTGGCCTCAGATGTCACAGTATATAGGCTTTTATACCTCTACCTGCAACCTCTGCCTTCAGACTAAGCCTTGTCATCAGCCTCCCATGGGACAGCTTCATTCTTTGCCTATTACAGCTGAGTGTTGGAGTGTGGCCTCAGTAAACTTTATTGTGGAGTTACCAGACTCTCATGGATATGATGTGATCATGTTGGTAGTAGACCTCTGTGACAAGTGTGCTCATTTCATTCCAACACACACCACTTGCCCTGTCATGGGTGCTGCTAATCTGTATCAAAAGCATGTCTGAAAACTCCATGGGTTGTCAGATGCCTATGTCTCAGGCTGCAGACCTCAGTTTGTGGCCGAGTTTACCAAAGAACTGTATTGCTTCCTTCATGTCAAACTCCACACTTCCACAGCCTACCACCCCCAGTCTGATGGCCAGACCAAGCGTGTCAACCAAGAGCTAGAACAGTACCTCTGCAATGAATGACAGGATGACTGGGATGACCTATTACCAGAGGCAGAGTTTTAGTACAACAATCATGTACATGCTGCTACCCAGATGTCTCCCTTTCTTCTAGATACTGGTTGACACCTTCAGATGGGATTTGAGCCTCATAGATAACCTTCAGAGAAAAAAGCTATCAATGAGTTCTTAGACTAGATGAAGGCAGCCCAGGAGGAAGCCAAGGCTGCTTTAACTAAGGCAAAGGATGACATGGCTCACTACTACAATTATGGACGAACTCCAGCCTCAAAGTACAAGCCTGAAGATTGAGTCTATCTGAATGCCTCTGACATTGCTACTACTTGGCCATCTCAGAAGCTCTCTCATTGTTGTCTGGGACCCTTTCCTATAGTAAGGCAGGTAGGCCCACTAGCCTATTAAAACAAAGTCAAGTAAAAGCTTAGCCTTACGGTCACACCACAGAACCAGATCGGTATATGATTCTAGTACTACGTATAACAGTAAAATTGGCTGTCTTATGTAAGGCAGCCAGCTGATATGTACACAATAATAATAATACATAATTAATATAATTGTATATTAATTATTTAGCTATACTATGATATGTTACATGCCCCTCTTTGAGACTGGTAAGCAGTCTCTATGTAAGGAGGGACAAGTTGTCCAGGTCAGTAAGTAGTCCAATGTGGAGGCACTCCAGTCCTCCACGGCTCAAGAATGTCTGTTAATCTGTCAAAAAATACAATGCTGACGTTAACTGACAGTATGAATTGAAAAAAAGATGAGCTGCCTACGATAGTTATGCAGATGGCAGATGCAACAACTTGCTGGCCATATTGATCCTCATCTCAGTGTTGATGCTAACCAACAATGATGAGGCAATGGGACCCAACAATGTTGAGGCTGTAGGAGCCTGAACTGACGTGGCAGTGTGCACTAGAGATGGGGGATATGGCCCATGTTGAGACCAGCGTTGCCACAAATCTCGTTGGTTGGGATTCATCCCCACAGGATAGTACAGTCCACTCTCAAGGTACTCATGACCTTGAGCAAACTCGCGGGCTAGCAATGCGTGAAGACAAATCATATTATTGTCTGTGGGCAATCGCCAATCGTCCCACCATGGAATGGCTGGGGGCTCTCCATAGATGTCCAGTCGACAATGGCGTTCATCGTCAACCTCACGGAAATGGTCAATGGATGCTGTAGCTGCAAGAAAATGGTTTTTGAGGTAGACCACACCAAAGATATAAGCATGGTCTACCCACTCTACAGGTACGCCATTGGCTAGCATGACATGGAGCACGTCAGCATCGGTGATGTTGACAGCAGTAGCCACATTGAAGTGTGGGGGTCAGAGCTGGACTGATGTCCAGCTCATTGGTATGAACAGATTGCTGGGATTGGCGGTGTCATAGTCAGCGACAGCCTCACAATACAGTCCAGAATGCATGAGGATCAAGGCCAACAGCCTTGCAAATTATCCCCATGCTCTTCCCATGGGGGACAGTCCACGCATAAGGGCATGTCCCAGCAGTGTGCGCCAGTGAATGCAATACACCTGATCCACTGCAATACCATACACCAAATTCATCATTCCTGGTCGACAAAAGTAGAGTACATTCTGTGCCAGTTTGTCCAGATCGAAGGTGAAATGTACACCTTCAGAGTCAAACCTGGTCAGCATAAAAAACGGTCTTCCAGCTCAGTCTTTCCATTGCAAGTACCCTTCTGGAGTCGGCATGACCACGATGTTCATGTGATGGGAAGAAAGGTCAAGAGGAGGCAAAATGTATTTGTACTCTGGTGTACACACCAGAGCCATCATCCTATCCCGCAGCATAGTATAGTAGTTGATGCTGATGCGCTGAAACTCATGCAACAGGTAATACGCTTCAGTGCACAGTGACACTGACTTGAACTTGTTCTGTAAAAGCTCATGGAGCTTTTGCAACTACTGAGGATTCATCGGGAGTCTCCTTGGCACTACATGGTTCAGCTCTTTTGAGGTATGAAAGTACCTCTCTCCTTTCTCCTCCTTGTACGTCTTCACAGCTAAAGCTTCATCGCTTACAAACACTATATTTGTGAGCCGGGAGTAGTAAAAGTGGTGGTCTAGTGCCCTGCCATAGAACCAATTTGACCGCTCCACAGTCATCCTGCTAACAAACACACCCAGGCCATCCGGAATATGGCCTGTGGCCTGCTCCTCCCAGTCTTTATCAACCTTTGCCTGCTGGGTGGCCTTGTGCTTCCTCCAAGCTTCTCTTTTGCATTTTTTGTCTAAATGCACTCAGCGTTTAGCAGGGGTCTCTCCTTCCGAGAGGGTCTCATCTGATGACTCCCCGTAATTACTGTCATTGCTTGGTTCATGCAGACTGAGCGCAGCTAATGTTAGGAGTCATCCTTCTACTTTGTTGTCCGTTCTCGTGTCCTTTATGGGGACCATGGATGCATATGCCCTCAGTGGTGCTTCAAACTGCACCACTGCCCCAAAACGCACCACCACTCTGTCTGCTCCTCATGGAACATCTGCTCCAAACTCCACTTCCGATAGTGCCACCTCATCCTGCCGCTTTATCCCCAACTGCTGGGAGGGTGCATGTGTTGATGAGGACAATCCTCATAAACTAGCATTAACCTCCACAAGCTTGTCATTCCCCTAGCTCCTCTGTCACCTGTCTCCCCAGAAATTGACTTGGATTTGGAGTGGGTGGGTCCCCTCTTCTAGCATCAGGCTGTTGTGTCCGTTGAACATATTGCCTTCTCATCTCGTCAATGGGTGTTATCCCATTGAATACAATCCCCTGGTCATCTATCCAGGAGTGTCCCTGACACTTCAGGTCTTGGTTCCGCATGCGCTGGTAAGCTACCCTCTCTGCAAACTTATCTGCCAATGGCACTTGATTCATCAGTGGAGTATTCTCCACTGATTTCTGTTTAGGGTGAGGGTGCAGAGACTCTCCCGCCTTGGGTAGGTTGCTGTCTACCATGGGAATGGTAGACACTGATTCAGCCGTTGACAGAGGTCTCCTTCATTGACCTTGGAATATGTTTTGCCTTTGTGCTGCAGTGAACCTTGCAGCAAACTGCTCATCAGACTCTTCTGCTTGCTAGGGCGCATATATATTGCTCATTGCCTCCTCCAGATGGGGAGACAACTCTGGCTTTGCTGAAGGGGGTATATTTGGAATCAAATTTGCTCCCTCTGGGGTCAAGGCAGCTGATCCTCAATTAGCCTTGTGGTACATATATGCTTGGGCTTCCAGCTCAAGAATCTGAACATACAATGTAATGTATTCAATGGTATTCAATTGAGGTACATTATCACCTCTAGCTTATATCAACCGTATGTGTTTCAGTACATACAGTCCTAGTCGAGCACACATGGTATCCTTAGTAATGCTAGAGTATCTTTTCCATAGCATAGCACACTGAACCTGAAGAATGGACTCATTCCATCCACTCTCTTTGTTGTCGGATGTTTCGTCCTCCCAGTGTACTGCCGGCGTTCTTTGCTTGGGAATTGTCATCTCCTGCGGCACTCCAACTCCCTGCTGACGCTGCGTCAGTGGAGTGGATTCAGTTGGCACTCTCCAACTGCCCACTTCTGGCCTTGGCATCTTCCCCAGGAAGTACGACGAAGGTCTGCGACCTTTAGTAGGACCCTGAGCACTACTCCTGCTCTGAAACTGTCACCCCGACCTCCCGGTCTGCATGAGAAATTTGTGATCCCTGCCGGATTGCTGGTTCCAGTTTTCCACAACTACTCCTGGTCTCGCTGTACCGCTTGGCACAGCTGTCGGCCGCACTTCACTCCATTGTATCCCTCCTGGCATTCCCTGAGGCTGCCGAGAGGGCTCAGCTTCAGTATATTCTGATCCAGAGTGACCCGGGTCTGTTGCAACAGATTGAGGATACGCCAATGACTGGTTGATGGTCTCATCATCGTGTGTTAGTTCAGCAGATTGATTGGTCTCCATCCAATCAAATGTTGCTACGTCTCTTTAATCTGGAAGTGTGTGTCAAGGAATTTGATGCACTGTTCGATGCAATCACAGTCTAGGCTATCAGTCTAGACATGTATTCTTTGTCTGTAGTATCAGAATTGAACTCAAAAGGTTCAAAAAAGTGAAACAAAGTCAAGTAAAAGCTTAGCCTTATGGTCACACTACAGAACCAGATCGGTATATAATTCTAGTACTACGTATGACAGTAAAATTGGCTGCCTTATGTAAGGCAGCCAGCTGATATGTACACAATAATAATAATACATAATTAATATAATTGTATATTAATTATTTAGCTAATGTAAGGCAGCCAGCTGATATGTACACAATAATAATAATACATAATTAATATAATTGTATATTAATTATTTAGCTACACTATGATATGTTACACCTATTGACTCAAGCTGCCTAGTGGAATGAGTTGACTCCATCCAGTCTTCAATGTGGTAAAGCTCTCTTCTGCACCAGAGGATCTGATTTCAGGTTGATGTCCACAGCCATCCCCTCCTCCAGTTCTGGTAGATAACAAGAAAGAGTACAAAGTGAAGTGAATCCTAAACAGCTGACTTTTTCAAAAACAAGCTTCAGTTCAAAGTCAAGTGGAAGGGCTATGGAATCAAGGACATCTCCTGGGAGCCACAAGCAAGAGAATATCCATGCCCCTGCTTTGGTCCAAGAATTCTATCAATAGCATCCCAATGCTCCTTAGGCAATTAGAGGCCTCTATTCTCTTTCCAAGGTGGACCAGGCCATCCGGAACTACTTCTATCCAGCATGTCAAGACGCCATGCTCTAGAGTGGGGTGATGTCAGAGGACTCCTTATTTCTTCCTTTTCTCACTCCTTATCTCTTCACTCTTCCTTCATTCATTCTTTTATTTTTTCTGACATTATTTCATTTTACTATTTCTATTCTTTCAACACTATCTGTTAGTACTATTCTCAGCCCTTGAGGTGCTCTGGTTCTTTAGCTACCATTCAGACAAGTATGGGCCCTTCAGCACCACTTCCAGACCACTTATATAAGCCAGAGTTTGCCAGAGTTTGCCTCTTATTTGTGCAATTGTTTGTGTAGGCAATTTTTGAGTTTTTAAGATTCTGTTGTACTGTACAGTTGTTTTCCATGCTTCAGAGGCCCCAGAAGCGTCCAACCTGGCATAGGGAATCCCTAGATTTGTTCTCTTTGGATCTTCCTCTGCCAGGTGAGTAGCTATCATGATATTGTCAGTATATATTTTGGATCTCCTTCTGCCAGCTGTGTGACTGAGCCACAGCCTCTAGAGGTCACCCTTATATATATATAGTAAAAAAGCAAGCAATCTACATTGTAAATATGTGCAATATAACAAAAAAATGCATGGTGTCAAGTATAATGGAGTATTTAAAGTTCCACATCCATTACCCAGGTCCAAGATAAATGGGGATTTGGCCATCCACTAGAAATATCACAATTTCAATAGGTAGAAAAGAATTAGTATAATGAGTTCAGAGAGCTTGAAGAAGTTGCCAAGTGATTCTTGAGATTACTACGAGACAAATGAAAAATTGTCATAACAGGGCAAGTATGCTCAACGCATCACAAAGTCTCCTCCTTGATAAGAAGCTGTTGCCTCTTTTCATTGATTTTGTGCTGGACTCTGACCTTGACCTCATGAAGCTATGATTAATACAAAGTTAGAGGAGGTCAGTGGATGGGGATACAGTGCAATTGACCTTTTCTTCCTTCTAATACAGCTGCTCTTCTTTTAAGCAAACACTCTGGTTATCAAGGTCATCAGAGTATACTTGAGATTAACTGAGAAAAAGAAATGTATAATCAAGAAAGCAACCAACCAATCATCAATGATAGTCTTGGACAATTTTGCAGTAAGATATATCTTATGGAAAATGTTCTCAGTAATTGACTTGAGATTGTTCAAATGAAAGCTAATGTTGATCTGCTTTCAAAAATGACAAAGATCTTCATATTTTCAAACCAATCAAGCATATGACACAATGCGTCCTAAAGGTTGCAATTGAGCATATTGCACCTTCCAAACTCCCAAAGATGTTGTCTGGATTGCAAAGCATCAACATCTATATAGAATTGGATGACCTGTGTGAACTTGATCCTTTTTTGGCACTGCTGACCTAAGATTTGTCAGAATATCAAAATCTTAGCTAATCTTTGTCAGCAGCTTATCAAATAAGCTGACTTTGAATTTGTGGCTGTGCAATTTTCGGAGTCCATCAAATCCATCAATCCATCCGTTGATTATCTACATCCTTCATCCCTGTCTTCCTTTCAACAAACACACTATACTCTTGCTCTATTCTGTAAGGATGCCTACTGATCTTTTGATGATGTGTACTTTCTGACAACTTTTAAAGGGTTTTGTTGCTCATTTTTGTTGTGTATGGATTTTTTATCAAATCTGTGGCTGATCTGAAATTGATAAGCTGAAAACACTTTCAGATTCACCCATCTATTGTGTCAGGACTGTTTTTTTGGAGGTTTACTGGCTTTTTGACTTGAAAGTATGTATTTTGAATAAGATTTTATAGCTGATTTTTATAATTTTAGAATTTAAATTTATAGTCAGAAAATTGCTAAGAAATATATATTTTTTGGAGGAGATTTTGTAAGTATAATTAGTGTTCTACTTGATTTATAGTTTCTAATAACTTTTCAAGATTTTTGCATCTTACTTTTGTGTGAAGATTTACTGGCTTTTTGAATTGAAAGTAAGTATTTAATAATTGATCTTTATTAATTAAGCTTTTTATTTGTTTTTTATTGAACTGTTGAAAAGTAGGTATTTATCATTTTTCTTGATAACTAATATTCATAGTTTTATAGTAATCTTTTTATTTTTCAAGTTTCAATTTGAAAATTCTCTTTTTTCAACATCTTTAAGCTTTTTTGCTTTAAAAGTATGCATTTATATTTATATATATAATAACTAATATTCAGTGTTTTTCAGTCAATTTTTTTTGGCTAAAAATTATATGTTCAATTGTTAAGCTTTATTTTTTTCAAAGTATGTATAGATTTTTATCATATTTAATTTCTATTCTAATGTTATCTTATATAGAATATCACATCATTTGTATTACTGCTATTTTTTATATATATTTGTAAATTGCTTAGTAAGTAGCATTTTTATATTATTTTAAATATGCATTTAATCTATATTATTAGACACAATCATGTAAATTTCTTCTTCTTTGCTTTTTATTAATTTCTATATTAAAAATTTAATTTAGGTCATCTTCTACCAATCAAAATCAAATTCCTACTACTCCTGAAAGTCAAAGACAACAATCTCGCACTCAGAGTCGACTTCAGCAACTTCAAATGACTGATCCTGATGATCGTCGTGCAAATAGAAGTAACAGATTTCTGAATAGTGGTGCTATATCTATAGCACCTCTTCATTTTGAGTCAATTGCACAAAATAGTCATGCTTCCAATTCTGTAGTTACTGCTCCTGGAACTTCTGAGAGACTTGATGTTCCTATTAGACAGCCTGCTGCTGTCAATGATCCTTTTTCCTTTAATATACCTGAGACTCATTTACCTGAGGGTTGGGATGCTCCTTTGCAGAATCCTATTCCTCAATATGTGCCACCTGCACCTGTACCTTTAAGAAACAGAAGACAAAGACAAATTAATCAACCTGCTCAGTCTACATCTACATCTATTTCTCCTGCTCCTATTGCAAATATTCCATCTGCTAGGCAATCCTCTAATGCTACCTTTACATCTTCTTCAAGACTTAGAGGTCCATTACATGATATATCCAGTGGACATGCAGATCCTGCACTTAATAATTTAACACGAGGAGATATTGCATATAAGGAGATGGCATCTAATCATAAACAAAGATTGAATTATTTTTATGAGCAAGAAGATCAAAGAAATGCTGCTGAACGACAGCAAGCACTTCTTGCATTATCATAACAACAAAGAATGAGACATGTTGCAGCACAACAACAAGCATTAGCTGTTGTACAAGAGCAAGAAAGACAGAGAATTTTAGCTAATTTACAAGAACAAGAAAGATTAAGACAAGATGAAATACAAAGACAGGCTCAAAATGCTGCTATAGCTGAGTAGCTAATTTACAAGAACAAGAAAGATTAAGACAAGATGAAATACAAAGACAGGCTCAAAATGCTGCTATAGCTGAGTTGAGAGCTCAACAAGCAAATATGAATTATGATCCAGAATATGGACCTTTAAATGAAGTTGTAGCTCAAAGAATCTTGAATTTCTGGGAACATGAACATGCAGCTGAATTAGAAGAAAATGTTAATGATGTTAATGATCATGATCAGCAAAATCTTGCTCTTCAAGAAGATATTGAGTTGATAAATATTCAAGCAGCTTGGAATCAATTAATGCAAAATCCTCTTGAATACTTTGAAGAACCTATGCAAAATATAAATAATCTTGAAGAGCAGAATTTAAATAATCACAATCCTGCAATGCATATACCAGAAGAACAAAATATATTACAAGAAGTTGAAGTTGAAAATCAACCAGCTCAAAGACCAAATTGTCGAGATCAACAAAGAAATGCTTTGCTTCTGCGAGGAAGACAACCTTATATAAATGAACCTGAAAAGCATAATATTGGATCTATGAATATTTTATGCTCACATTGTCAAGCTTTATATTTTGATTCTGAAAAACTTAGTAAATCTACTCGAAATAATCCAAAATTTGGCATATGTTGCTTACAAGGTCAAATTGTTTTACCCAAATTGAAAAATGCTCCACATGAACTTCTTGATTTATTACATGGCCGTCATCTTCTTTCTCAAGCTTTTAAAGCACATATTCGTCAATATAATGCAGCATTTGCATTTACTTCTTTAGGTGTAAAAATTGATCATGCTATTACAAATGCTCCAGGCCCATATAGTTTTCGAATTAATGGAGAACTTCATCATCTTACAGGTGCTTTACTTCCTGCTGAAGGTCATAATCCTATATATGCACAATTATATTTTTATGATCATAATGAACAATTAACTTTACGACAACGTAATAATCCTGGATTAAATCCAGCAATTATAGCAATCTTGCAAGATATGATTTGGCATGTTAATCCATATATTGATTTATATAAACAAGCTTATCAAATTATGAGAGATGTTCCAGAGAATTAGCCACAAAAAATTTATGTCAAACTTCGAGCTGATTTTGAAGATCATAGAAGATATAACAATCCAAATGAACAAGAAGGAGTAGCTGCAGTTATTCCTGGAAATGGTTCTGAAGAGCATTCTAATCATCGAGATATGATTTTGCATTTGCATGATGGTCAGCTAAAACAAATTAGTCATTTACACTCAGCATATACACCATTACACTATACACTTATATTTCCAACTGGAGAACATGGATTTCATTTAAATATTCCTTCTCAGTCCAGACCACAAGGTCAGCGTAGAACAGAATATATTACTGAAACTGCTTATTATGCTTATCGGCTTCAACAAAGAACTTCAGAATTTAATGCTGCTTTGCTTTGGAGTGGTAAATTATTTCAGCAATATGTTGTTGATGCATGGGCTTCAATTGAACAAAGCAAACTTAATTGGGTTAGACATAATCAAAAAAAAATTAGAGCCAAAGTATATCAAGGTGTTGTTGATGCTGCTGCTGGAGATGAAGAATTACCACATCAAAGCCGTCGTGTTATTCTTCCTGCATCTTATACTGGAAGTGAAAGACAAATGCAACAACTTTTTCAAGATTCTATGGCTATTTGTAGACATTTTTAAAAACCTGATATTTTTATGACTATGACTGCAAATCCAAAGTGGACTGAAATTGAAGAAGCTCTTTTAAAAGAACCTAAAAACCTGATATTTTTATGACTATGACTGCAAATCCAAAGTGGACTGAAATTGAAGAAGCTCTTTTAAAAGAACCTACTATTAATGGAAAAAAACAAACAGCTGCTGATCGACCTGATATTGTTGCACGTGTTTTTGAACTAAAGAAAAATGCTATTTTAAAAGAACTTAAAGATGGTATTTTTGGAAATGTAGTAGCACATGTGCACACTATTGAATTTCAGAAAAGAGGTTTACCGCATATGCATATCTTAATATTTCTTCATGAACAGCATAGAATTAGAGATGCAATGCAAGTTGATTCTATGGTTTCAGCTCAAATTCCTGATCCAGTTACTCAGCCTGAACTTTATAAAGTTATTACTACAAATATAGTTCATGGTCCATGTGGAAATATAAAGCCAGATGCTAAATGTATGGTAGATGAAAAATGTTCAAAAAGATATCCAAAAGAATTTCGAGAAACAACTCATTTTGGTGACAATGGATATCTTCAATATACTTGACCTAACAATGGTCGTCATTTTGTAAAAAATGGTCATTATTATGATAATCGTAATGTTGTACCATATAATCCTTATCTTTCAGCAAAATATCAATGCCACATCAATGTTGAAATATGTGCTTCAGTTGAAGCAATTAAATATATTCATCTTATCTTTCAGCAAAATATCAATGCCACATCAATGTTGAAATATGTGCTTCAGTTGAAGCAATTAAATATATTCATAAATATATTTATAAAGGACATGATCGTACTACATTAGAAATTTCTAGAGAGCCAAATCAAAGAGATGAAATTAAAGAACATTTAGATGCTCGATATATTTCAGCTCCTGAAGCATGCTGGCATATTTTTGAATTTAATATGCATGCTGAAGAGCCTTCTGTTTATCGCCTTCCTGTACATTTAGAAGGTCAACATGAAGTTTTTTTTCAAGATAATGAATCTTTGGAAGCTGTTGCTGCTAGAGAAAATTTAGGAAAGACTGCTTTGACTGCTTGGTTTGAAGCTAATCAAAAATTTCCAAACAATAATACTACTTATCAAAATTTTCCTACAAAATTTGTGTATGAAGCAAAAACACGAAGTTGGAAAAATCGGCAAAGAGGATATGCAATTGGAAGAATGTATTTTGCTTCACCTTCTCAAGGAGAAAGATTTTATCTCCAAATGCTTCTGACTGTTGTAATGAATGCTACATCATGGATTGAATTAAAACAGTTAATGGCATTGAATATAGAACATATAAAGAAGCATGTAATGCCCATGGTCTTTTAGAAGATGATGCAAAATGGATTCAATGTTTAAGTGAAGCTGCTTCAATGCAAACAGGAACAACTCTTCGATTACTTTTTTGTACTATTTTACTTCACTGTGCTTCTACTACTCCTGAAGATCTTTGGAATCACTTTAAACAATATATTTGTGATGATCTTCAATGCAGATTAGAAAGAATGAGACAATATAGAAGTCAGCATTTTGAAGAAGAAACAATATATGATTATGGTCTTTATCTTATTAATGAAAAATTAATGCAGTCAGGAAAAACTTTAAAAGATTTTCCAAATAAATATATGATTATGGTCTTTATCTTATTAATGAAAAATTAATGCAGTCAGGAAAAACTTTAAAAGATTTTCCAAATATGCCATTACCTACAGGACCTTCTGAAAATAAAATGTGGAATGATATTCCTAATAATTGGCTATTATAAGATGAGTTAAGTTATGATGTTGAAGCATTGAAAAGAACTGTTAATGAAAACAAAGCCAAGTTCAATATTGAACAGTCAAATGTTTTAGTTATGATGTTGAAGCATTGAAAAGAACTGTTAATGAAAACAAAGCCAAGTTCAATATTGAACAGTCAAATGTTTTCAATGCTGTTATAAATTCTGTAAATAACAATTCTGGAAAAATGATTTTTCTTCACAGTGCAGGTAGATGTGGAAAGACTTTTGTTTGCAATACTCTAGCTGCTGCTATTCGTTCTAATGGAAATGTTGCATTATGTGTAGCATCATCTGGAATTGCTGCTTTGCTATTAGAAGGTGGTCGCACTGCACATTCACGCTTTAAAATACCAATTCCTGCTATAGATACTTCTGTTGCAAATATTAAACAAGGAACAAATTTACATCAAGTTATAGTACAAACAAAACTTATAATTTGGGATGAAGTTCCAATGCAACATAAAAATGCTATTGATTCTGTAGATCGTGCTTTAAAAGATGTTTTAAATAATGACAAACCATTTGGTGGAATTACTATAGTTTTTGGAGGAGATTTTCGACAAACATTACCAGTTATTCCAAGAGGATTGAGGCAACAGATTATTGCTGCTTCTTTAAGTAAAGGAAGATTGTGGAAAGAAATTGAAGTATTTTATTTAGTTCAAAATATGCGCTTAGAACAAACTCCAGAAAATGTTGCTCATGCAGCTTGGTTATTGGATATTGGTGCAGGAAAAAATTTAGGGCCTGGAGAAACAATTCAAATTCCAGAAACAATGATGTGCAATGATAACTCAATTAAAGGCCTAATTGCATCTACATATCCTGACATTGCACATGCTCATAATGATCAATATTATCTAGATCGAACAATTCTTTCATGTACAAATTCTGATGTAGATGATATCAACTTAAAAGTCCTTAATCAATTTTCAGGTGAAGAAAAAATATTGTGGAGTGCAGATTCTGTACACATTGAATCTCATAATAACAATGCATTTCCACCATATCCTATGGAATATCTTAATTCTTTAGCTGCAAGTGGATTACCTTTAGCAAAATTAGTTTTAAAAATTGGTGTTCCAGTCATGCTTCTTCGAAATCTTGATCCATCTAAAGGTCTTTGCAATGGAACAAGAATGATAGTTACAAATATTGGCCGCCGTGTTTTGCAATGTCGAATTATCAGTGGTGATGCTAAATTTGCAGGATCTTCTGTTTTTATTCCAAGAATCAATCTTGATGCATCTGAAGAAGATCTTCCTATTCCATTGCGTAGAAGACAATTTCCTGTTCGTTTAGCATTTGCTATGACTATAAACAAATCACAAGGCCAATCAGTCAAACATGTTGGATTGAATCTTCAATCACCAGTTTTTTCACATGGACAGCTTTATGTCGCACTTTCTCGATGTACATCAGGTAATCGTATCAAAGTTATTTTATTACCAGAAAATACATCACGAAGAACAACTAATATTGTATATCAAGAAATTTTAAATGGTTTACAAATGTAAGTTACTTTTAATAAAATAAACAATATAAACTAATATATCAAAATTATAGCACTTAATATAGAATAAATACAAGTAATAGCTGTTGTTGAAAATATATTATGACAATATATAATATTGAAATTGATTTTAAAATTGAGTTATTTATATATATTTGAAGTTTTAACCAAACAAAGTGAGGTTGAGGCTGAGATTCAGCACTGAGTTTTCTATACATATTTGAAGCTCTAACCGAACGAAGTGAGGTTAGGGTGGAGGTTGAGTGACTTATACATACTTGGAGCTCTAACCGAACGAAGTGAGGTTAGAGTAGAGGCTATGTTGGAGGAGGTTTAGAGGCAAAGCTCTTAATGAAATACTAGCTGCATGCCAAAGGCATGCAGCAAAATTGAATTTGAAGCCTTAACCGAACGAAGTGAGGTTCAGGTAGAAACTAAGTTACTTATATATATTTGGAGCCTTAACCGAACGAAGTGAGGTTAAGGTGGATGCTGAGTTACTTATACATATTTGGAGCCCTAACCTCACTTCGTTCAGTTAGAGTAGAGGCTGAGTTACTTATACATACTTGGAGCTCTAACCGAACGAAGTGAGGTTAGGGTGGAGGCTGAGTTACTTATACATACTTGGAGCCCTAACCGAACGAAGTGAGGTTAGGGGAACGAAGTGAGGTTAGGGTGGAGGCTGAGTTACTTATACATACTTGGAGCCCTAACCGAACGAAGTGAGGTTAGGGTGGAGGCTTAGTTGGGGGGGGTTTGGGGGCGAAGCCCCCAACGAGCTACGAAATTCGTGCCGAAGGCACGAATCGTAGCTCGTCTCTATATAATGCGACGACGCCTGGGAAATGATGTGCTTAGTCAGTTTTGACAGTTTCTGACTAAGGCTGACAAATACTTCCTTTTTTGTTTGTTTTTTGGTAGATGTATGTATAAAATGCTTAGAAAAATCACCAAAAAATCAGGAAAAATTCAGAGGCTACTGATACACTGATTGTGAATTTTTTGAGGTTTATAAATGCTTAAAGAAATCTGAAAGATTCAAGAAAAATTCATTGCTCTGTTTTTCAGAAGATGTTAGTGGAAAATGCTCAAATAATTCCAGGAAAATCACCAGAAAATCAGGAAAAATTCAAAGGCTACTAATATACTGATTTTTAGTTTTTTAAATATTTATAAATGCTGAATAAAGTCCGAAGAATTCAAGAAAAATTCAATTTAGCTTACTTTGAGAGTTGTAGAAAGGGGACTGAGTTGTGAAGTGCCGAGGCCTTAACCGAACGAAGTGAGGTTGACGCTGGGAATGAGCACTGAGTTGTGAAGTGCCGAGGCTTTAACCGAACGAAGTGAGGTTGACGCTGGGAATGAGCACTGAGTTGTGAAGTGCCGAGGCCTTAACCGAACGAAGTGAGGTTGACGCTGGGAATGAGCACTGAGTTGTGAAGTGCCGAGGCCTTAACCGAACGAAGTGAGGTTGACGCTGGGAATGAGCACTGAGTTGTGAAGTGACTGAGTTGTGAAGTGCCGAGGCCTTAACCGAACGAAGTGAGGTTGACGCTGGGAATGAGCACTGAGTTGTGAAGTGCCGAGGCCTTAACCGCACGAAGTGAGGTTAGGGTGGAGGCTTAGTTGGGGGAGGTTTGGGGGTAAAGCCCCCAACGAGCTACAAAATTTGTGCCGAAGGCACGAATCGTAGCTCGTGTTGGATAATGCCTCAAAATGAAAAAAACCTCCATTAAAGTAGAGATTTTCTTCTAAGTGCATCAAGCTTTGCAATACCATGTCATGAAAAAACTACTGGATAATCATCCTGGTATCTATTCTGTATAAATATATAGACACACTGAATCAAACACATGTTGTGAATTGAACCATGTGATATTAATTATTGTGCATCACATTAATCAATAAAATCTATTATACAACCTATAATCCACCATCGTCCAATGCTTAAAGTAAATTTCAACTTTTCAGTTCAAATAGACTGAAAAGTGAATCCCAAATAATGTGGTGGTTTGCACAATGATGCAATCAGCTTCAGACACCACACTCCAAACAAAGTAATTGATCCCAAAAGCATTTCCATTTCGTCAGTACTTTTACATGGATGAGTTGGAGAGTAAATGGTACTATTAATCAAATGGGCGTCACAAGGCTTTGAAGAGGAGTGTGAGAAAGAAAGGTCTTGAATAAGGCAGAATTTTCCTGGTTTGTTTGGTTTTGCAATGATACAGAGTGAGGAAGTCTGAAACAGACCAATGATGTGCTCGACTTGTTGTTGGTCGAATGGTTCCAGATATCGATCTTTAGCAAACTCAATCTCTGTGATATTGTTGATGATTAGTACATGGATTTCCAAGAATCGCAGTGTGAATGATGTCTTGACCAGTCTTGCATGCAGAGGGAATCATACTGATCTTCTTTTGAGCCAATCTCAGGTAAGTTGTTTCTGCATTTTAAACAATGCAATTTTCCCAACCAGACATATCATTTGATCATGCAAAGTCAAACAGGCCATTTCATTCATTTTATGCAAAATGCCTGCCTTGATTTGTTTCTGATGTTATGAGCAAACACTTCAAAACTAACATGACAATTACCTTGGTGTAATAATAGCAAATAAAATAATATATAATAGGTCAGCACAAGTGCAAATTACAGGTCATTATTGTGTCCAGAATGATTATTTCAAGTTTTTTTTTTTGTTCAACTCCTAAAATGGAGTCTGCAAGAATATGGTATTTGTCCCATTGCTGCAAGAAGGATGGGAAAATCCTGCAAATCCTGTTGACCACATTTTAAAAAACTATTACACATTTATATTTGAAAGACATGTGTAACAACATGTTCAACATAACAGGCACAATTGGTGCATAATTAATGTTGAATAACTATTATTATCAACTATTATAGAAGAAGTAACCTTGACTCACCCTTCAATATTGTAAATTGCACCTAGCAAAGCCTGAATATATACAACACTATTCTCAGACATATCAAGCAGTGGCAATCTGTTCATCCTATCAGGTTGACATAACAGTTGTGTAAAGTAGGTTGAGGCTCGACCAAGAACAGAAATATAAATGCAAAAGACAATGGTGTCTGTTGTTTTAACAAGAACGTTTCTATCAGTGAACAAAAATTGCATTGCAACTTGGCCAGTATCAGTCTCCATCATCATGTTTGTCAATGTAATGGAAGAAAGTTTAAACTTGATGCCTCTTTTTACAGATACAATTTAAACAGTTTCATTTCTTCTTTTAAAATCTCACATGTGATATATAGACAGCAACAATACCATGGATATGGACCTATGTATTCAACAATGCATTAATGACTATTGGAACTCGAATGGTGAGTTGCCAATTTCTTGATAGCTTTAAAAACCTAATACACATATGCAATAACAATTATAGCTTGGAGATGTGTGTCTTACTATACAATCAGTTCAGACATTCATGGTTTAATTCTCCAGCACCTCAATCTTTGTAATCTGGCAACATTACTAAAAACTCACTCAGTAGTACATCAAGAAGTTTGACAGCATGTAACTCAAATAATGGCTGTCATGTTTTATTCTATGAGATTTGACATTTCAAACTTTTTAACTTCTTTGGAAGACATTGGAGACATCATATTTAATTCTGTTGTTTTGTCATTACTCAATGGCTGTCAAATTGAACCCCAAGGCCTTGATGTTATTGTGCTGATGAAGTGTGCAGACAAATTCATCAACAACATTGTAAACTCCTATTCATTGCAAATTAACTCCCAAAATTCCTCATCAGCCTTGCTCTCTTTGCCCAATGTTTAAAATGTCATCATTCTCTTGGGCACGCAAGCACTACTCAACATCATTATAACACATTTAAAAGAAGTTTTGAAACCCCTCTTCTCCTCACATTCATCAGCTATGATGAACTATTTAACAAAAAAGAAGATCTATTGTGCATATCCAAATTTGATGCTCAAGTATCAAAACATACTTAATTTGATAGCCATTTAATTGCTAGGATGGAATGCAACCGAATTCAGTTTGGTGCTTGCCAAATATGAAACATGGGGTTATACTGGTTATGCAACACTTGTAAATTGGCTCAAATTTGATGACTATATTTGTAGAGTGAAAAGAAATTGTCCAAGAACCCAATGGTGGTTAAGAGATGGCAATGGTTTCAGATTCTTGCTGTGTCTTGAATCAAGCACAGTGCTCAAGTCTAACAATGAAACTGGAGGATTCTTTGATTGGCAATTAGATAGCGTTAATGGTTGAAAATAGGCAAACAAATTTGTTTATTATGGAAAATGGCATTACAAGATTAAACAAGTCTGCTTTTTCAATACTGAAAGCACCTCTCAAAAGTAGCAGGCATTGTGGCTGCAGGGCACCCTTAGAGGTCCCAATATACCACCATCCCAACAATATGTTTCAGAGTTCATAGATCTGAGATAATCCACATCTCCTTCAATTGGATTTTGAAATGATTGTTCGCTTCTTTCGTGTACAACCGGCAGCATGACTGTGAGAACAGCGTCTGTGACGGTGTTACCACAAGCTAAGAGGATCTTCTTGCAACCGATAGAACCGGGTTAAGTCCTGATGATTGGGAAGAAGCTACTGTACTCTAACACTGTACTAGTTTATATAGTCTCGGCAATAGAATACCCGGTAGCTGCTGTAATCACAAGATATAGTCTAACGAAGATAAGGGTCAATAAGGAGAGTAACAAAATGGGTCACAACCATTACATACACCCTCCAGGTATCGGGAACGGGTGAGGGATGCCTAAAAGTAACTGAGGAAATTTTAAGGGTGAAGTAATCGTGATCCAAAAATCAGAAATAAAGGAGAGTGTGGGATTCGAACGCAAGGCCTCTTGAAAGGCGGAAAGTTACTTATATCTCCGATGATTAAGCGACGGCCTTGAAGAATGTGGAATCGATGGTCATCTCCTCGAGAGCGGCGAGAGGGTCGACAGTGGGGAATGCAGGTGGTGTTTTACGTGCGCGCTTCTTCTTGCTGTCCGTGACGAATGAGGGTAACTCGAATCCATCGGGCTTAGCGTCCTCAAGGCGGCGCTTTTTGAATTCCTTCTCCCTTCAACGGGTCTCCGATCGGGCCTGATTACGGACCGCCTCACGGTGAGGGCAGAGTAGGGCGTTTTTCAGACTGGCCCAGATAAGTGTCGATTTCTCCTTTGTCGTTGAGGATCCCGAAAGCACGTAGTTTGGAGTAACGAGAGTCGAGGTAGGGGAAGGTGATAACAGAACGCGGAATAGGGAAATTGTTGTAGTTCCAATCCCCGGTGACGGGATCGCGGGTGATAAACTCACAAGGGTTGTCCCCCTTAGTGGTGTTGTAGGCGACGGCGAAGGATTCGTACCCGGCGGGCTCAACGGTAGCAGCAGTAACTTGACGACGGCATACCTCATTGTTGTATTTGAGAAATTTTAACAACTGAGCCGGGTGAATGATGATGTTTGGATCAACAGAGGTTAGCTGCACAAAGCCATCGGGACGTTT